>CM040121.1:492608981-492992828 GCA_022559845.1 Amorphophallus konjac
ACGAAAAATTAAACTGCTCTAAGAAAATCTGGGTTCCCAAAGGATTGTTACAGCAATTTCACAATTTACAAGTTATCTTGGACTCCGGGTACCATTGGGTCCAAAAAATTTCTGTGTAATTCATGATGCAGGAATGTCTGGCAGGTGCCATCACATTAAGTGGTACTTATATAGTGGTTGCTCAAGACACATGATGGGAGACAAGACCAAGTTCTCCAACTAAGCTCAAAAGATGGAGGTTTGTGACTTTGGAGGAAATAACAAAGGTAAGATTCGGGACAGGTAAAATAGGTAAAACTCCTCAAACAGTATTGAAAATGTACTGCTGGTAGATGGACTGGAATATAACTTGCTGAGCATCAGTCAGCTTTGCGACAAAGGCCATAAAGTAATATTTGACTCCAAGATCTGCAAGATTATTGAACCAAATTCAGATACAGTGAAGTTTATGGGCCAGAGATAAACAATGTCTACATAATTGACTTGGATGATCCAGCCCACTCCAACCTGTGCCTAACCGCCAAGAAAGAGGACCTGACCTGGCTTGGCACCGAAGGCTAGGGCATGTTAGCTATAGGGTTTGCATAAACTTGTGAAGAATAAAATGTTCTTGGTATGGCTGAAATTTCGTTTTGCTCAAAATGTCAAAAGTATGTGAATCATGTACCCAAGGTAAGCAAAAACAAGAAAATCATTCAAAGGTAGAACTGAAAGTCAATCTTCTAGACCACTAGAACTTGTGCACATGGACCTTTTTTGGCCCAACAAGAACTGCTAGTCTTAGTGGTAAGAGATACGGTTATGTACTAGTTGATGATTTCTCTAGATTCACATGGTAATATTTCTATCTCATAAAAGTGATGCTTTTTCTGAGTTTTCAGGAATTCTACAAAAGAATGAAGCAGGATGGCAAGTCCAAAGTGTGTACAATCATATCTTTACCATGGGGGGGAGTTTGAAAATTCTGACTTTGACTTATTCTACAGAAACAAGGGCATAACCCACAAGTTTTTCCTCACCAAGGACTCCAGAACAAAATGGAGTGTGGAGAGAAGGAACCGCACTCTTGTCGAGATGCTAGAACATGCTGGTTGAAGCTAAAACTTCCAAGGAGATTTTGGCAAGGCAGTCAACACAGCATGCTACATTGTAAACCGAGCAATGGTAAGACCAGCTAGTGAAAATACACCATATGAATGTTCAAAGGTAAGAACCATCCTAGCTCATTTTTAGAATTTTCGGGTCAAAATGCTATATTCATAACAAGATATAAAGGGTCTTGACAAATTTGAACCGAAGAGTGATCCAGGAATATTCTTGGGCTATTCGACCGATCAAGAGCCTATAGAGTTTTTAACACCAAAGATCAAATTGTTGAAGAATCCCCTCATATTACATTTGATGAAATTAATGATCTTGGCAAAAAAATGAGCAGGTCAGCAAGGAAGAAGAAGATAGGGAATTTCTAGAAGGCAACGAAGAACCAATGAAGAAGAACAATCTCAGGAAAGAGATCAAGGTATTACTAATGCTCCACCCGAAGGAGAAGGCATCTCAGGTAACAATCTTGAGAACTTAAGACTTCTTAGAGATCATCCCCATAGAAAACATCATTGGTGGAATTCATGATCCTAGGAAGACTAGATCTCAGTTAAAGAAATCAATGAACTAGATCAGCTTGCACTTGTGTCCCAAATAAGCCCAATCAGTAGAGGAAGCATTAAAAGATGACTCATGGATAAATGCTTATGCATGAAGAACTAAATCAATTTGAAAGAAATCAGGTGTGGAGTCTTGTCCTATACCTTCATCTCACCCCGTTATTGGAACCAAGTGGTCTATAAAAACAAGCTAAGTGAAGAAGGGGTTGTAATGAGAAACAAGGCCTCGGCTGGTGGCTAAAGGGTACAACCAGGAATTTGGGGTTGATTTTGAAGAATCACATGCTCCAGTTGCTAGATTAGAAGCCATCAGGATATTGTTAGCCTTTGCAGCATCTCATGGAATCAAACTACAACAAATGGATGTAAAAAGTGCATTTCTAAATGGAATAATAAAAGAAGAAGTCTATGTGGAACAACCCCTGGATTTGAAAATGATGAACTTGCTAATCATATTTTCAATTGCATAAAGCTTTGTATGGATTAAAGCAGGCTCCTCGGGCTGGTATGAAAGGTTGAGCTCCTTCCTCACCAAGAAGGGATACATAAGAGGTAAAATTGATCAAACATTGTTTTTCCAAGACCCAAGGTAAGCATATACTAGTTGTACAAATCTATGTGGATGATATTGTGTTTGGGCTACCGAAGCTTCTTTATGTACTGAATTTGTAAACTAATGACCAATGAGTTTGAAATGAGTTTAATGGGTGTTTACAGTTTTTTTCTTGGATTGAATCGTACAATGTAGAGAAGGATACTTCATAAATCAATCCAAGTACATAAAGGAGATGTTGAAGAAGTTTGGCATGGAAAGCTGCAAACCAACAATCGAGTCACCCATGGGTACAAATGCAACTTGAAGCTGATGTAAAGGTAACATCGGTAATGCCAAGAAATACAGAGGTATGATCGGGTCCTGCTATATTTAACTGCTTCAAGGCCAGATATTCAGTTTAGTGTATGCATGTGTGCTAGATATCAGTCTAGCCCTAGAGAATCACATTTAGGGGCTGTCAAGCGTATCCTTCGATACTTGCCGCACCCAAGAATTGGGTTTATGGTATCCTACATACTGCAAACTAGATTTGATTTCATATTCAGATGCTGATTATGCTGTTGCAAAATTGATAGGAAGAGTACTAGTGGTTATTGTCAAATATTAGGTGGATGTTTAATAACATGGGCCTAAAAAGCAGCATTCTGTGGCACTCTCCACTGCTGAGGCTGAGTATGTCGCAGTAGAGACTGTGGTACACAAGTTATGTGGATAAAACATCAACTCCAAGACTACAATGTAGATCTTGGATGTGCACCTATTTTCTGTGACAACACTAGTGCTAAATATTTGTCTAAAAACCCCATTCAACACTCTAGGACAAACACATTGAGATCCGTCATCACTTTCTAAGAGATGAGGTCTCCAAAGGAAATTTCATGCTTCATTTTGTAGAAACTGAAAAACAACTGGCAGACATTTTCACAAACCCCCTTAACAATGACAGATTTTCAACTCTAAGAAGGGAGTTAGGAATTTGTAGAATTTCTCCTGAAAATTCTTGAAATAATCATATTCATGTGTTCACTGTATAGATTCTGTCATTTCTGTACTAAGTTATGTCAACTAGGTCTCTAGTACTGGTCAAGTTTTGAGTTTGGAGGTCTAGTGTCGGTTGCTACTTCAGCAAGTTCTGCAGAATCCTGGTTCTACTACGGATTATCTCTTGTGGTCGACCACAGGCAAGGCGCTGGTCGACCAAGGCATCAGGACAGGAAATAGTTGGTTTCTGTGACTTCGCAGCTGTCGACCACAGGCGGTCCCCATGGTCGACAACAGAATGTCAGAAAGCAGACACAGGTGACTACTCATCAGGCAGTTTCTGTGACAGCACAGAGGCCGACCAAAGGCAACTCTATGGTCGACAGAGGATCTGAACAAGGGAAAATGGATCTAAAAAGGCTGCTGGCTCTGCTAGGAAATCCTCTGAACTAAGTGAAACTTTTGTGCTCAGATTCTTCACTCATTCATCCTTATCCATACTTCCCATCCCTTGGTCTCTATATCTCTTCATGGCCAACATTTTTTTATCTTCAGCAAGGACTCACAAATTGAGGGGAGAAAAAGTGTAAACTCATTCCTTGATAAAACATTGAAAAACCTAACCATATCTTTCAATAAAATCACCAAGGTAATCATTAAGAGTAGAGGTTGAGTGTAGTAATGAGAATTTGAACTGTACTACTGCAATAAATTCAAAACCATAACTATGACTCTGTCACAAGATTTTGAGGACTTATGATTTTTAGTAATGAGATGTTTTCTCTCCCTGTGTCTGTGTTGGACAGTAAAAATAAACTCAAATATAACATGTATGTACATGGAATATGCCATAATTCTTCCTTCTTGGTAGAGCAATGGATTGAGTTCTGAGAAAACTACTGTTCTCCATCTCAAAGCAAAAAAATTGGCTGAACAATGATGGGAGACAAGTGTGGTCATGATGATCCAATCTAACTCTGCTGCTTTCAAAAATATTGATTGGGCATACTGAGTAACTGGGGATATTGGCGTCTGATAAACGTATATCCTCACGGATAAAAGGTGTGTCCCAGTTATTAGTGGAATGGTTAGGCATGCTAAGTAGCCGGGGTTTCTGGCGTGTAAAAAAGCGTGTCTCCTCGTGTAGAAAAGCATGTGATAAACCTGACCACAGCTCTCAAATGATTCAAAAAGTTATCACAAAGGCAGTGGAAAATGGTTGACCTAAAGCATAGCATGCAAATAACAGTACAAAACACTGTTCAGCTAGCATAGTTAGTCAATTATCTCTGAAATATATTATAAGTTCAAGGAGCCATGTGAAAGAAATTGGATATGGGGAGTCAATTTATTGGTGCAATACTTTCAAATTCATTGAACCACAATACCACTCTATTTGGTCACAAGGTGGTCTTTGCATAAGGGTGGAAAGGTTCCATAAGTGTTCTATTAAAAAAGGAGTAACACTTTAATATCTTCCAAAAATTTGAGTTATGCTGATTAAATCCTGACCGCTCGTTTTCTGCATCGTGATGGTTCACTATCCTTTTTTTTATGATCTTCTTTTGCTGTTGACAAAGGGGGAGATAGGACTATGTGTCATTGTGTGTCTAGTTGTGTGTCTAGATGTGTGTCTAGATGTCAAGTTTACTTTGTCTACGTGTCCTTAGTGTCTTTATCCTTTTTGAGTCACTCATGTAATTAGTGCTAATAGTTTTTGAAAGGCACATCAAACGAATTGTCTGAATGAAATCTGTGCTATGATAGCCTTGAATGCAATATCAAATGAATTCTATAATCTGTTGTTTGTCACAATGACTCATGGTTGTCATCATCAAAAAGGGGGAGAATGTTGTGCATCCCTTGGTTTTGACGATGACAATAGGATATGTTTGATTAATCAAGTTCTATCTTGTTTCATAAAACAAATACAAGTGGTTTGATTGTTCCTTCAAAGTAATGGGACTCATGACTATTTGATGATGACAAACAATGTTTTTGATTAACTCAATATAAATCTGATAGTTCAAGTTACTTCTGATAAGTTAAGTAATTTCAGGTCCACTGAAATCCAAGTGGAATCAACAAATCAGAAGAAGTGTCAAAGGCCGCTTGTCGACCAGGGAAGTGGTTATGGTCGACCAACGAACCCAGCCAGAAACACTTCAAGTCATCCGTCTTCTGCATGTGCCTTGGCTGTCGACCAAAGCCCCACTTCTGGTCGACCACAGAACAGACAGAGCATCAGACAGAACTGACGGCCATCTGGAATTTGCCCCTTGTCGACCAGCGACAAGCTGTGGTCGACCACGGGACGCGAGTGTTAGCCAGAATGAAACCGCCATCAGGACACTGCTCGTTGTCGACCAGGGACAGTGTCATGGCGACCACGGGTGTTATAGCGTCCAGAACCGAACTCTAACCGAATTCTATTTTGGTTCCTTAAAACCTGCAGATTGTTGTTGCAGGTTGTTGGGTAGTTCAAATGATGAGATTCCGCACGGGAATCAAGGAGAGAATCTTGCTTAGAAGCGGTCAAACTTATTGTAGTGATCGGATTTAACCTTCTCCCTGCTTTCTAGCAGATTGACGCTCGATCTGGAATTTGAGCGGGAAGAGCTTCAGGCTTGAAAAAGTATCTGCATAAAAAGTAGAAGGAAACTGATCGCGGAGGCTGGCACACAGAGAGAGCATAGAACAGAAGCTAAGAAACACACCTACATCACAGGACGAAGTGGCTCTCCATCAACCAGAAATCTGCAGAAGACTAAAGGCATTCTCATTGCTGCAGAAGGAAGACTGGGCTTGAAGCTGTGCGACCTCCAGCAGCAAAGCAGCTGAAGGCATCCAATTGGAAGTTCTACAGGGAGTTTACTCTTGTTATTTATGTGATTAAGTCCAGGCTGAATTCTTTACTTTGTTACAAAAGTCTATATTCAGTCCTGTTGCATCATCCCACCTCTCATCATTTCTATTCATCCTTACACCAAGTGTCAAGCTTGAGGCAGCGGATTCAAGTTGTGTGTCAGCTGGTACAAGCTGTGTGTCGCAGGAACAAGCTGTGTGACAGCGGTGTCTTGTGTTTTGGATTGAGATCAGGGTTCTCATAAGTGAAGCCTTGCTTGAGTTAAGCAAGGGGTGGATGTAAGTCTCGGGAAGAGACTGAACCACCTTAAAAATCCTATCTTGTGGTTTGCTTATGTGTGTGCGTGCTTCTCTATGTGTTTGTTTTTCTCATTGATATCAACATTAGTTCTGTAATTCGTCAATCACCTGCAACTCATTTAGTCAATAGATATTAAATCGAAAAAAGGGGGAAAGATCTATTCACCCCCCCCTAGATCTATTCAGTCCGTACTCAACACAATGAACATAACATTGAATTGGCCCAATATCACTAGAGTTCCAAGCAATAACTTACCCATTCCGGGTCAAGAACAATCCTATCATAGCAATTAATTTCTTATTCGATTTGATCATTCATTCATTCATTCATTCATTGGTAGTTGAAATGTCTAGTATAAATCGCATTGGTTTAGGTGCAATGCCATCACCTCATTTTGATCAATACTCCATGGTTAACGAGTAGATCAGGTGCTCCTCCTAAGACTTGACCGAGCCCTATCGCACATGCATTAAGGTTGAATGGATCGTGGGTCCAAATCCATTCGTTTCTAGACAATTTCATTCATTCAATAATGGCCAATCGGATCCAAAAGAAGTTATGTTCCGGGAGAAAGGAATCAAGACAATACAATTGCAAGTTCTGCAAGAAGCTTATTGAAATGAGAACTAAGCATAGAACTCTAAGATAGTTCAAGAACGAATGCAATACGATCAATCTTGTAGGTATAAGAAACTTAATATTATCCCCAAAAGGTCCAGGGTAATAAGGAAGTATGCCATGCATGATAAATCACGATCATAGGGACATGTGTAGATATATATTTCTCTCCTCTCTCTCTCCTTTCACTAAAGGGGTCAAAAGTGCGCCAAGTGCATGAACAAATGAGAGACAGAAGAGGAAAATAGGGATGAAGCAAAGTACCGTGATCGCCACCAAGATGCCGTACGCGACAGGCACGCCGTACCTTGGAAAATGGGGAGACACTCAGCCTTGGTGCAGCGCTGGGGATGAACGGCTCGGTAGGACCGCCCTGGGATGAGCGGTCTTACGATAGACCGCCCTTGGGACGCTGCGAGGGACGCGGGAGGAACTGCTGCAGTGAGATGGACGACGCTTGAGGGACACACTACAGTGAAGGACGGTTGTTTATGCACCGCGCGAAAGTTGAACGGTTGGAGGATGACCGCTCAATACCTTCACTCAGCAAGTTGAGAAGGGCTCGACCTCCACCCTCTCCGGCCGGCCAGAGGGGATGGGCCTCGTGCTGATTAGATGCTGACCTGCGAAACAACGTAGAGACACAAAAAAGACACCCAAATTAGACCTTAATGATGCGGTACATATTCAAAAGAGAAGAATTAAGCATGAACAAATGAAAAGGGGAATACCTGGGAGGTTTTAAACCCCTAGGGTGACAAAAAAACGGGATGTTTGTGTGCATGTTATGAGAAGGAGGGGGGTACGCGGGTGAGAAACAAAGCATGCAATGAAAGAACACAGCAAAACTATGAAACGAAAAACTACGAAGACTGGGCTACTCCCTTGACCGGAGGACTCATGCGGACGTAGAGAGCCTCCCTCCTTGGTGCTGGGTCACTCAAGAATGCGGCAGGGCTTCGCCGTCGATCAAAATCTCCCCCCCTTCGATGTCCGGCCAATAGGGTCTATTTATAGAGCCTAGAAAGCCAACCTCGAAATTAGGGTTTAGAGCCATTTTCGGGATGAAATTATTGAAGATAAATCGTAGATAATACAATCATCTCTCATCCAGTCGAAACGGCACTTAAAATGGTTGATTATCCGCGGAGAAATCGCCAAAAGAAGTTAGGGATAAAACCATGGAGAAAAGGATTAAAATCTGTTAAAATTCAGCAACCGACGGATGAACGGTCTTACGATAGACCGCTCAACCAAGTGGGCGGTTACAAACTAACCGTCCATACCCGTCGGTGGAAATTCAAATAATCAGCAAATAATCCCAATTATCTCTCGAACTGGCCAAAACGTCCGCCGTGGGACCCTGAACACTATGAACGGTTGGATAGAGACCGTTTAGTGCAGCGCGGCACAACCACGACCGTTTATCCTGTCGTGATAATTCAAAATATTTGGATAATTATCTGAGAAAAACGGGCGCGCGTAGGACTCTTAGATATAGGCGGTTGGAATAGGCCCGTCCATGAACTTGAACGGTCCTGGTCACACCGCACAAAATCCTGTCGGTGAATATTCAGAAAATCCTCAGAAAATTAGCCGAAATGTATGAACGGTCTGGTATCAACCGCCCAGTCGTGAACGGCTGATGTGGGACCGTTCATGATCTTGGGTACCTGATGTTTATAAAACAGTTCAATTAATCAAAGCCAAGGTCCGATAAGCCCTGAATGGATACGACCTTTACCAAGGAGGGAGGCTACCCATAAAATGGGCCCAGGATGTGCCACAAAAAATGGCCCAGCAGATAATGGACAACTTAAGGCATCAATCAATTGGAGGTAAGAGAAACGGCTCAACTTATCGGTATAAAACGGGTGTCAACAGATGCCCCTCCTTAACGTCCTCTTTGCAGGGGAGCGAGCGGAGGTGAAGCGGAGGTGACACGGAACATGGCAGACGAAGCGGAAATGTAGCGGAGTGGACCGAAAAAGCGGGCGTTAGGTAAAACGACACCCGTTCCTACCAATAAGCGATGAGAATCTTTCAGAAACCTTGAACCGAGCGTCAGGAGTAATTGACCAAAAGGCGACGCCAATCTGGAGGGACTAAGCTAAAGAAATCAACCGACAAGACCAACCTCATGGGGGGACACAATCCCGCGGTCCAATGAGGGGGCCACAAAAAAGAAAAAAGATGCTAAAGCTCCAGACGGGGATCTTCTAGTCAACCGATCTCAACGAACCGACCAAAGAGAACCTTCAAACTCAGAGTGGAATTAGTTCATCTTACTCGAGCCTCTTAAACACATAGCTGACCGTTACCGACGGGACATTTCTTAAGCAAACCATGGGGGCATGAAAGCTCAAAAGAATGCGTATGATGCATGCTGGGCTAAAACAAAAAGAAATCATTAAAACAAATGCCAAGAAAGATTAAAATATAAGATATTCAAGAGTAATATTGCTAAGCTGGGAACATCAGAGTCAAGATACCGTCCGCTACCACAGCGCGCGGATAGAACCGTCCTCCTCGTGACATCCCAGCTTAACGGCCTATCCGAAGGTTAGGTACATGAGCCTGGATCATCATTGTTTTTGTTGAAGGGGAACATCAGATCCTGGGACACATAAGAAACCTGCTGGCTCTCGAAATAGTATATATAATACCATATAATAATGCAATAAGGGATTCAGGGATAGAAGACCATACCTGACTTACCTGTGCAGGCGAAATGGCGAGACATGGTTGAAGTGATGCTGCATAAGATGATTAAGAGATGTATTTTCAAAGAAAATATTCAATATTCATGATTTAAACACATCAACGAGATATACGGCCGAATATTAACCGTTCTCTATTCTAAACGGCTCCATGTTAACCGTATGTACCTGATATCCAAGCAATTTTCTCAGAGCCGGTTGCCCGTGATGAACGGTTGTGTATACACCGTTTTAATTTGAACGGCTCAGTGGGAACCGCTCGTACCCAGAATTCCAACCGACATAGAATTAACGGTCAAGAGATACATACGGTTAGGAACGAACCGTTCACATAGTGAACGGTCTAACGATAGACCGTTCTTCTCTGGAGCTTCGAAAAAAAGAACCCCTTCGTCTCCCTCCACCGTAACCGACGGTGGAAGGGACGAAGGGGCAATCAACGCCCACACTCTCCCTCTCTCACTCTCTCTTCTCAACTTCCCCCCTCTCCCTCTCTCAACCTCACTGCACCCCCAGCCCATTTGATGACCCGGACGAAGCACCAGTCCGCCAGGCCACGGACCGCCGGTGAGGGCTCGCCGCCGCCGGAGCAACCGCCACCGCCGCCGGAGGAGGAGGGCACACCCGGGGTGACTATGGAGGAGCTCGCCATCGTCGTCGCCGACGAAGAGGCCCCTGCCGGCGAGGAGGAGGTGGCCGGAGGACCACCGCCCGCGGGGGCGGCCAAGAAACCACGGGATCCCGAGGTAGGTTTCCCCCACCTTTTCTTCCATTTCTATCGTTTTAGTTCCATGCATGTTAGTTTTAGGGGCTTAGAGGGGCCTAGGGGGTTATTTTTAGGGACCATGGAGGTCTCCCCAGCCGGCTGGGAGGCCTCCACCGTCGTCGGGGACGACGATGGTAAAACGGTTTAACAGAAACCGTACTGCCAAAACAATGCGGTCCCCAAAGGACCGCCCCAAACAAACACGGTGCTGGGAGCGCCGTTTACACTCACATAGCCAATGGTTCCTTAAAAACACAATACGGTGAGGGTATCACCGTTCAGAATACAGACGGGCCGTGTAGGTCCGTTCAAACATGCAACCAAGCAAAACAATACGGTCCTTAGAGGACCGTCATAAAAATAATACGGCCAGAGGTGGGCCGTTATTCCTTAGGAAGACGGGCAACCGGATCGGTTCAGGGATGATCCGTCCATGATAAAAGCGGCTAGGGATAGCCCGTTCAAACTGGGGGTCCCTGAGCAACAAAACGGTTTTGAGTGAAGCCGCTCATCTATGGAGCGGTTTTGGAGTAACCGTTCTTCGAATCAATAATTGGGCTTTGAGCATTTTATTTATGTGAAACAACATGTGAAACTAACTGACTAATGCAAAATAAAATGGATGAATGCAGGGGAAACGTAGGACCCGCACCTCCTGGCTACAGGTTCGGGCAGTGTACCTCGCACTGCCGGACTTCCAGAGGGAGCGATTGACTGCCATGGGGTTCGCCCCCTTCCTGAGCATTGAGGTGTGTCGCTTTGACGCAGCTCTGCTCTATGCTCTGCACGACCGCTGGGACCCAGTGAGTCGGACGTTCTTGTTCCCGTGGGGGCACATGGTTCCCACGTTGGAGGACGTGGCCAGGCTCACTGGCCTACGCGTGCACGGGTCGCCGGTCAGCGGGACTACTTTTCCTGACTACCGGGGAATGGCTCGGGAGCTGCTCGGCCTACAGCTGCGGCGCCCCGAGAGGCAGTCGACCCTCCTTCCCCGGGCTACTCTCCAGGACAGCCTAGGCCTTCGACGAGCTGGTGTTGCAGTGGGCGAGCGACCAGAGGAGCACTTGGAGTGGGTTGTCGGATTGGCGAGGCCGAGGGTCGCAGCGGCACCGGGACCAGAGGCAGACAGAGTACTACGACAGTTTCTGATGCTGATGTTCGGGCGGCTTCTCTTCTCCACTCGGGTGGACGTGATGAGCTGTCGCTTCCTCCCCTTCCTTCAGGAGCTCGAGCATGTAGGTGACTATGCTTGGGGAGCGGCGGTCCTCGCCTTCCTCTTTGACACCCTTAGTTCGACGGCGCGTCGGACGATGCTTGGGGGCTTCTCCCCCTTACTCCAGGTGCGACTCTCTTCCCTAGTCTTAATTATGCAACTCTATATGCTGACCGAATGCTGGCACGACCTTGTGATACAGGTGTGGGCCTACGTGCGCCTACGCGGGTTGGGGAGAGGCGAGGAGACCCACCCAGGGCTCCTGCCGATAGCGCGGAGGTGGACAGCACCTCGGGAAATGATGGCCCTGAGGAGGCAGGTTCGGGAGCTGCAGGACGACCTGGACTCTCTACCGTACACCTCGGTTCGCTTCTAGACTCAGACTCTTTAAATACATGCTATTCTGATGATACTGATGCAGTTTCCTATTCTTTGTAGGTACGGTGGACCCCTTACACGGAGGAGAGCCCGGAGGGTCAGCCGTTTGTGACCGAGGCCTTGGCCTTCTCTGGCCGGGACGTGTGGCTTCACTACATGAATGTGGTGGAGCCACTACACTTTAGGTTGGTGATGAGGACCGTTGGGGTCCACCAGCCGGCTGTAGAGTTCCCCGCGCCCGAGAAGGCGGGGGAACGAGTGACGAGGACTACCCGGGGACTCCACGAGGCGTACGACTGGACAGCGAGGAACGCCGAGCAGATTGCTGACTGGGCTGCACGAGGGCGAGCGGTGACCGCCCGGGCAGAGAGCGACAGCGCGTACTACACCGCGTACGCACGGCACTACCGAGACCAGGTGTTTCCGAGGCGCCCACCGACCGGTACGACTTCTAAACTTAAACTTTATCTATCATGCTTATGATTCTTATATGATGATGCACTAACACATGGACTTCTAAAATGTAGGTTGACCCTGCAGGACGAGTGGCAGAGCTGCAGGGACTCCTGCACTCCACCATCCGGGAGAGAGACGAGGCCCGGTAGGCCCTGGCCCTACTGGTGAGTTTCCTAAACCTTAGACTTTTTCAAATTATGCAGTTCTATATGATTATGATTATGCTTATGACTGACCTGGAGTATTTGGATGCAGCGCGCCGAGGGTGCTCAGAGGGCGGGACCAGACGCTCCTTCTACTTCCTCCGTTCAGACCCCAGCAGCTCGAGCCGATCGAGAGGCGGACTTTACTCGGATGGTAGAGCGGGCCAAAGCGGCCGAGGTGGCACTTGCGGAGAGGGTACACGAATTTCTACACTTCCTCCTGTTTATTTATGCTTATGAACTGTATGAAAATGTGATCAACTGACAATGGCGTGTGAATGCAGACATCCGAGCTGTCCCGCCTGCGGGCGGAGTTGGAGCAGAGCCGAGCAGCGGCTAGGGAGGAGGCAGTCCGTGTGCGGGAGGAGGTTGCGCTGGGCCAGCCAGCGGGCACAGTGGAGATGGCACTCCTTCGGCATGAGCTAGAGCGGCTCCGGCGGATGCGGCGGAGTTGGTGCGAGTTCGAGCGGAGCGGGATCGTGCTCTGATTGAGATGTCCGGGCTGAACGGAGAGTTGCGGGTTTTTAGAGAGATGAGCCGACGATCGCGCAGCGGGACTCCGAGTGGCAGCCACGGCACTTACGGCTCTGTGAGGAGTTACTTTACTAGTTCCTCCGGCCATCGGAGGAACGAGGAGGAGGAGCGGCGCCGGCGACGGCGTGATGAGGCGACCTCAGCGATGCCTCCTCCAAAGAGGCATGAGGGTGAGGGGGACAGTGACGGGAGCCAGGGAGAGGGGGCTGCTTGACTTGTTGTACCGGGCCCATCCTTTGTATATGATATATTATGATTAGTGATGCCTATCCTTGTTTTTCATTTGTTCTGTGGATGAATGTATGCATGAATGGGTGAGTGAGTTTGAGGAGCTCGCTTAGCCTGAGAGAGATGAGCGACGCACACGCCGACTGAGTGAGATGAGTGCGCACACGCCGACTTGAGTGAGGTGAGAGTGCACACGCCGACTTGAGTGAGATGAGAGCGCACATGCCGACTTGAGTGAGATGAGAGCGCACACGTCGACTCGAGTGAGATGAGAGCGCACACGTCGACTCGAGTGAGATGAGAGCGCACACGCCGACTTGAGTGAGATGAGTGCGCTAAATGACGGAGGCATGAGTGCAGCAGGTTAATTGGGGAGCAGAGCATATGGACGGTTCTCCGCTAGCCGTTCGTATGTAAGAGCGGTTCTCTAAGGACCGCGTGAATTCGTTGGAACGGTTCTATATAAACCGTATGAGTGGTGGAACGGCGGAGTTCGGGCTGTACAAGTCACTGGGTCCAAGCTTCCTTTGGAGAGAAGAACGGTTGATGATGGGCCGTATAATGGATGGACGGTCTATCGTAAGACCGTCCAATCCCACGTCCGATTTGCTTGAGAGGGGACTCCCTGGAGAGTCCCCAGCCCGAGGGCAAGGTGCTTTGAACTTATCACAACACTATCCAAACTCGTCCTAGACTTATCTGGGCCTAATCCTAAGAGGCTTGGGCTCTCTAATGAACCCTATAAGTAGCAGGTAGGCCTGAACCCTCAACTCACCCATCTTCCTTCTCCTAAAGCCTAAAACCTTTGATTCTCGTCACCTCATCATGAAGAGGGCTTTTGATGGAAGTTCCACGGGGGGAGCGTCATTTGAAGGACCGCGATCGGCTAGAAAGGAGCGAGAAGCGATTCAACGACTAAGCTTGATTCCTCGACATCTCAGCGCCACCCCTATGAGAGAGGTAAGTTTGCTTAGAATATGTTCAAATTTTCATCTCTTGATTTCCTCTTATATCTCTTTACACCCCTTGCTTCCTTCTTCTTTTCAGCTTCTTCCCGGCCCGAGGTGCTTTTCTATAAAGTGGGTGGCTCCCATGGTCCGTGCATTGCCCCTCGGGGTGACTCACCTTCTCAAATCCTGGCACTTGCACTCCCTCTTAGTTCTAGGTCAGAATTACCCTAAACTTTCCTTAGATTGGCATAGTATTTCTGCTCTGATGGAGATCTGGCACCCTTAGACTCACACTTTCTTCTTCCCATCTTTTGAGGCCACCATCCTGTTAGAGGAGGTAGAGACATACTTCGGGCTCCCTAGGTCCAAGGTGGGGGAGGAAGACTTGATATGCCATACCGTTGCCCCTATAGACCCAAAACTCATCTAGGAGGGTTCCTACCTGACAGCGGGGATGTTCGCACCTTCGTAGGTCCTCGCCACATCCACCTCCTTCCTCTGAGCCAGTGGGTAGTAGAGCATTGCCGGAATAAGTGCGGCTGGGTTGAAGCCATAGCCAAAGCTGCGTCCATCTGCCTATGCGGGGCCATCCTTTTCCCTTCAGCCGACCATGTCCTAGAGATTCCTTTACTCAGTACCATCAGCGGCCTTTGGCAGGGACTTTCCATCTCTCAGGCTATCTTAGCTTATCTGTATGAGGGTCTCACTTCGGCAGCCTTAGGAGGTCCTCTCTTTGGTTCGATGATCCTATTGGAGTGCTGGATGGGAGTTAGGATGAAGTTTACCCTGAGGGAGGACATTACTTCAGTTAGCAGGATCTTTGGGAGCCATCCCCTTTACTTCATAGGGGGCGCCTTCAGGTTTTCTCCACAGGTTGAGTGCAGGACGGCTGAGCTGAAGACCAGGGACGAGTGGCGCCCGTATATCCACAGGCTGCCCCTGGATAGGTTCGTGATGCGCCCGGACTTCCTCCATGATACCACCATCAGGCTACCGAGGAGAGCTGGCTTGGACTTGAGGCTCGTGAGCGACACCACTTAGCGATGTACAGCCCACACAGATGCTACCTGCAGATTGGGCTCCCCGGACGGTGCTACCTACGCTACCCCACCTTCCCATGCTACAGGCACGGAGGATCGGGACAGAGGAGGACGAGCAGGCGGTCAGGAGTGCGCTGATCATGTGGGAGGTGAGCAGGGTGCGTACCCTACCAGCAGAGGTCGAGGAGGCTTCCAGAGACTAGACAGGCTTATCTTAGGGAGTTGAGAGAGATACGTCCTCGCGGGGATGCCCAGCGGCGGACTGAGTGATTTTCTTTTTTTTTATGATGATATGGGATAGGATTTTACATTCGGACAGCTTGATATATGATATGAATAAGACTTGGTGAGATTGAGTTTGAGCTTTGTAATACGATTATGATGTGACGTGATTGCATAGGCCAATGCGAGGATTGAATACTCATGCGGTCCCGAGTCAACTGCCCTTTCAACCTGCCCCTGCACACATGCAAACATGAAACATATTAAATCTATTTTAGGCTCAGCCCCTTGCCTACAGCAAGTTAGGAGATGACCCTTTCTTGACTTTTGGTCAAGGGGGTTGAGCCTTATCAAATAGGCAAATATCAAAGTGCGAGAAAATGCAGATGAATGTAAGAGGGAAATATACAAGTTTTTGATTTCATTCTTGGAATATTTGATTTTTGTTGGATTTTGAAATATTTGATTTTTTTGAGTTTTGAAATATTTGGTTTTTTTTTCTTGAGTTTTGAAATATTTGATTTTTTTCTTGGGTTTTGAAATATCTGACTTTTTTGGGTTTTGAAATATCTGACTTTTTTGGGTTTTGAAATATCTGACTTTTTTTTGGGTTTTGAAACCAGCTCGAGTCTCAATAGCAGGGACCTTCTCGTCTTGCTACGGAATTCCAAGGCTCAGAGCGTGCTGGAAGGGGGACCGCCCGTGATCGGCGTCAACTTTGCTCGACGGTGCTTCTGCTGAGGCCATACCGGGGTGGGATTCATTCCTTGGGAAAGTAAAAAAAGATTGAGTAGAGAAGTCGACGATAGGTGTAGAGGTTTTTAGGGCTTGAGTTCTTTCCCAGACCCCCCCCTTTTCAAGGAATCTGGTCTGTTGCGCCGGGGCTTGTATCCGTCATCGAACCTTCACCCGCTCTAGGCACGCATGCGACCGGGCTCATAACGTCCCGCGGGGAAACTGTACTGCCACTCTTGCCATGCCTAGCTGCATCCTTTGGGGATTCAGAGAGCTTCGAGCTTTGTGCTTTCAGCTTTATCTTTTGATTTTGCCCTGTTCTTTCTTTTTTCTTTTTTTGCCTTTCTTCTCTTCTTTCTTTTTCTTTTGCGGAGTGAGGTCTTAACGGATTGCCCCTATTTGAGACCTTTCTTTAACGGGGAATCTGGGTCAGTTCTCGCCCCCTTATTCACCACTTGCCCCTTATCTTCAACCGAGAGAGAGGAAATGCAAGGATTTCCACCATCCCCGAGCATGGCCAAAGGAGAAACGGTGTCGGGTAGCATGAGAGATACCGCACCACGGGGTCGTGTAGTGTGTGAGATGCTGACCTGGGTCCTCCTTTCGCAATTTGGTGGGGTATGCCCTGCCATCGAGCCGTTCACTGGTTTTATTTTTATGGATGAAAACGCTTTAAATACAGCCCATTCCACGGGTTCGGCAATTCCTCCCCCTCCGAGTTAATTAGACGATATGCATTGCCAGGATAAGCTTCTTTGATTACGAAGGGCCCTTCCCAGTTGGGTTGCAACTTAGACCTGGGACCTGCAGACCTGATGAATTTGCGTTTAAAACCATATTACCCACTTGAAATTTCTTTCGATGACCTTCTTTTGAAATATCGTGAGACACGCTTTTGATATACTGAAACATGATTGGCCGCATTCAACCTCTTCTCGTCTAAGAGTTCCAGTTGGACTAGCAACGCCTCTCGATGTTCGTCGAGATTAAGTTCCTTATCCAGCTGCACCCTTAGGGAAGGGATTAGAATTTCATACGGGAGCACCGCTTCCATTCCGTAAGTGAGGGCAAAGGGAGTCTGCCCTGTGGGAGTGCGGACGGAGGTGCGGTAGGCCCATAGAGCTTCTATCAATTTGTCGGCCCAATCAGCAAATTTATGTGATTCGCATGTTTTCTTGATAATTTTGAGAAGGGTCTTATTCGTGGCCTCAGCCTGGCCATTACCTTGGGGGTAGTATGGTGATGAATGATGCAAAACTATATTGAATTTCTTACAGAGGTCCTGGAGTTCTTGTGAGATGAATTGAGGCCCGTTGTCGGTGACGATGCTGCTTGGCACTCCGAACTGCGAGATAATGTTCTTCATGATGAAGCGGCATACTGTGGTGGCTTTGATTTCTGCATAAGCTTCAGCTTCGGCCCACTTGGTGAAGTATTCTGTAGCTGTCAGAATGAAGGATTTCTGTTTAACAGCAGAGTTCGGATCACCGAGGGGCCCGATGATGTCAAAGGCCCACATAGAAAATGGCCAGGGGGCCGTAATAGGATGAAGAGAAGAGGCCGGAGCGTGGATTTTTTCGGCATGGATTTGGCACTGAAGGCACCTACGGACATAGGTAGAGCAATCTTCTTCTAGGGTTGGCCAGTAATAGCCCTGCCTAAGAATCTTCTTTGCTAAGGCCTGTCCGTTCACATGCCCTCCACACTCGCTGGAGTGGGCTGCTTCCACGACCTTCCAAGCTTCTTCGTCATCTAGGCACCTCATTAGAACTCCATTCAGGGCCCGCCTGTACAATCACCGGCGATGATCGTGTATCTGGCGGCGACTCTTCTAATGGCTTTTCGCTGCTCAGCGTTGGCCGTTTCCGGAAATGTACCATCCTTGCAGTACTGCTCGATCTCATAAAACCACGGCAATTCTTCCTCTTCAATGATCTCCTCAAGCTCAGTTAATGAAACCTCTTTTATTTCCTCCCTTTCTATTTTCTTCTCTACGGACATCCTAAGATTGTTGAACCAGGGATCCTGCAGGGAAGGAACGTCTAGCCTTTGGACCACAATGGTCTCAGTGGCGCGACTTAGGGGGAGTGATAGAGAAGAGGCGAGAGACGCGAGGGCGTCGGCCAAGATATTCTGAGAGCGAGGAGTGTGAATATAGACGAGTTTCCTGAATTGCCTGGCCAAGAGCGTGACCAGATCCTGGTAGGGTTTGAGCTTAGGATCACGGGTGCGGTAGGTTGACAAAACTTGACGCAGCACCAGCTGGGAGTCTCCTATGATGTTTAGGTATCGCGCACCCAAGATGTAGGCGTGCTTCAGACCGGCAAGGAGAGCCTCATACTCGGCTATATTGTTGGTGGCGGGAAATGAGAGTTGATATGCCACGGGGATGGTCACCCCTTCTGGAGTAAGGAGAACGGCCCCGACTCCGCTGCCCTGGGAATTAAGGGCACCATCAAAGTGGAGGGACCAGAAAGGAAGATGAGTGATCACCGCCAGGTGTTCATCGGGGAATTCATCCTGAATGGAATCAGTGCGAGGGATAGGAGAATGAGCTAGGTGCTCGGCAATAGCATATCCCTTGATTGCTTTCTGCACGATGAAGGTGATGTCGAACTGGGAGAGAAAACTTTGCCAGCGAGCTAGCCGATTAGAAAGGACCGGCTTTTCCAACAGATAACGAATGGGGTCCATTCTAGAGATGAGCCTAACCTCGTGGGCGAGAAAGTAGTGTTTAAGCTTCTGTGCTACCCACACTAGTGCTGCACAGGTCTTCTCCATAGCAGTGTACTTGGATTCAGCAGGATTAAATAACCTTGAGAGATAGTACGCCGCCCTTTCTCTTCCTTCATCATCTACCTGTGCCAAAACAGCTCCTAGGGAGTCCTCAATTACAGAAATGTACAGGATCAGGGGTTTCCCAGGGACGGGTGGTTGTAGAACCGGGGGATTAGAGAGGTACACCTTGAGTTCCTCATAGGCCTTTTGACATTGTTCATTCCATTCAAATTTCGCGCCGGCCTTTAACAGGTCATAAAACGGGCGGCATCTTTGCGAATGCTGAGATATGAATCTCCTGATAAATTGCAAACGCCCGATCAAACCTCGAAGCTCAGTGACGTTCTTCGGCGGTGGCATTTCCATGACGGCCTTTGCCTTGTTTGGATCGATCTGAATCCCCCGTTTACTAACTATAAACCCAAGCAATTTCCCTGATGCAACTCCGAACACACATTTCTTTGGATTCATCTTTAACTTGTATTCCCTAGCCCTTTGCAGTACCTTGGCTAGAATGGCGGGGTGCTCTTCTTGTGACCTCGATTTGACTAAAATATCATCCACATAAGCTTCTAAATAAACGTGCATCATATCGTGGAAGATAGCCATCATCGCTCTTTGGTAGGTGGCACCTGCATTTTTCAACCCAAATGGCATGACGACGTAGCAGTATGTGCCCCATGGTGTGGTGAACGAGGTCTTTTCTTGATCCTCCGGAGCCAAAAGGATTTGGTTATACCCCGAGTAGCCGTCCATGAAGGAGAGGGCTTCGTAGCCAGCTGTATTATCGACCAAGACGTCGATGTGAGGAAGTGGAAAATCATCTTTCGGACATGCCTTGTTTAAGTCCCTGAAGTCAATACAGATTCGAATTTTACCATCCTTCTTCATCACTGGGACTATATTTGCCACCCATTGTGGATACAGCACCACTCTAATGAACCGGGCCTTATGCAATTTATCGACTTCTTCCTTAATCCTCAAGGCCATTTGCGGGTGAAATCTCCTTGCCTTCTGTTTAACGGGCGTTGCCCCTGGTTTGAGAATCAGCCTGTGTTCGACCAACGCGGGGTCAAGGCCTGGCATGTCTTCGTAGGACCAGGCGAAAGAATCGCTGTACTCCCTCAAGACTTTGACAAGTTCCTCTTCGACTGAGGAGGGAGATTGGCGGAAATAAGTATGGGCCTGGGGTCCTCTTCTGTTCCGAGGTTAATTTCCTTAGTGGATTCATCCACTGCTACGGAAGGCTCGTCGAACTTCTTCAAGCCTTGGGCATATAGGTCGGCAGTGTCATCCATTTCATCTTCCTCATCATCAGCTGGGTCTTTCTCATTCACAATTTCATATACTCCTAGTCCATCCTTGCTCCATAGCTCATCAATTCCCTCATCATCTTCCAGGATAATTGCGGTCTCCACAAATTCCGGACACTTTCAACAGAGCATGACATCTCCCAGCCAAATCTTGTAGAAACCTATTGGGGATGGTTTTAGGAGGGCGCGTACGGCGGGTGCCGCAGACGTGGATGGGCTGACAAAACTCGAACTAGACTCTACCCTGACTGACTCGATCATCCTAGAGACTCTGTACACTGTACATCTAATCTAGGGGAGAAGAAATCTACCGGAAAAGAAACAGGGGTCTCGTGCCCCTGGGAATCTGGTAGAACATAGCGTAATCTTCCATGGAGACCTCCGTTTTGAGATTGGCGTTTTTTTTTGGAGGCCGGAGGTGATCACACAACAGGAGGAAGAAGGCGGAGGAGGAGGAAGTTGCATGGGGAACAATTCCGGGAAGATGCAGTCAAAGAAAGGGTCAGAAGACTTAAACCACATTTCATGGAGCTGAGCTCCTGGAGGAGGAGGAGTGAATAGGGTTGATAGATCAATGGGCGGGCAGCGCCCGCAAGCACATGGAACGAATAGAATTTCAGGTCTCTCCGCAAAGTACGGGTCGACCAGGAGTGGAGGGGAACGGGGAACAGAATCCACCTGTTGAAACCAGGAAGCGAGACGGGACGGGGACATAGAATAAGTAGTGATGGAGCTCCCCGTCTTCCGGGGCCCCTGGCGGGCCAATGGCATCGGGGGGCGCCTTACCAGCTGCGTCTCCTTCTTCTTTGGGTCACCCTCTTCTTCATAAAACATCTTTGCAAAGCAATTAGCAAAGTCTTCCAAGTCACCGGCTAGCCCTTGCGGTGGTGGTGGAGGATCGGCAACAGCACAAGCTTCGTCTATCTTTTCTTCAAGGCTGGATGGCGAGGTCTTCAAGGTGCCGGGCTGCAACGGACCCTTCACAAAATGTTGCCGGTAGTCCCAGGTCAACGGCCCAGAGTCCCCAAGCATCGACATGGAGGATTCATGGTAGCCGAGGCCCCGGCGGCCCATCTTCCTTCCCTGGGACGGGGTTGGTTCGGCCCTGCAGCTGTGCGCCGAGTCCTCGGCCTGGCTGATAGCCCAATTTTAGAATTATGTGCCACCCTTTGGAGTCTCTCATCTTGGGCTTAACCTTCACATTGATTGGTGCAGCGGTGGGCTTGCGCGACGCATACGCCCACGAATAGTTCAAGTCCATGACAGATAGAACAGGTCTGTTACTCGGCCACAGTGTGGGCAGAATCTTGGCTGCTATGGCGTCAACGTTTTGAACTGTGGAAACACTTTTCACCTTGACCACTCGCCCTGGAATGGGAACTTCAGACACTGGTGGGCGGTCGAGGGGACGGCGTTCAAACTATTCAACCATGGACGACCCAGAATGGCTTTGAACATTGGGTCTATGTCCAACACATAAAATTCTACATCCATCACCAAGGGCCCTAGCTCGGCCTGCACAGTTACTACCCCGTGACAAGCACGTCTGGAGTTATCATATGCGGCTATCGTGGTTGGTGTCGGCTTGAGCATGTCCTCTGATATATTACAAGCACGAAGGGTACTCAATGGGCAGACATTTATCGATGCCCCTGTATCCACAAGGGCGGATTCCACGGTCGTTTTGTTTAAAGAGATGGTAACACATAACGGCATCTGCCGTGCCTCAGGAGGCGCTAATTCTGACTCAGCAAATGCAATAGAGGGCCCCTTTGTGATCGTGGCCAAGACCGCGGGCAGGCTATCCACCGCCACATCCTCGCTCACCATAACTTTCTGTAGGAAGATTTCAGGGCGTCTTGGTGGAGCGGCGACCTCTTGATCAGCTCTAACACTGAGATTTTAGCCGGCAGCCGGTCTAAGTGCTGTAATAAGTCATATCTCGTGCCCGGCACCGGATCTATCTCTCTGGTTCAACTGTAGGGGAGGAAACTGCAGGGTTTGGTGCAGATGCACCTGGGGAGGGAAACATTCTCTGAAGGGACGCCCGCTCCGAAGGGCGCATTGTGATGCTTGCACGGCCTGGACTGGACCCCCGCTTGGCCTGGTGGGGTAGGCGAATGGCGTGGAGATGGGGGTGAGGATGACGGAAGTGGGCTTAATGGGCCCTGGTGGAGGGGAAATGGGCGAAGGGTTAAGCTTAGGGGAGATGATGGGAGGCATGGCGGGTGGTGGTGAAAGGACGGATGGAGTAGGGGGGAATGTAGAGGGCCTAAGAGGCGACGCGGGGGAAGTGACGGGCGGTGTAGCGGCGGGTCTAAGGATGGAGGGGATGGCAGGTGTGGGAGAGTAGTGGTGGTGTAAGGCCAAGAGATGGGCGGGGGTCTCATCATCAAACGTCCACCCAGCGTTGGGGGCTGGGCGCTGGACCACATTCACTTGTGCTGGGGCCGGTGCCGGCGGTTGCTGTTGTTGCGGAGGAGCGGGCTGATGTATTGGCATGGGATTTTGATGGATCCCAAGGTCTTGCTGCTGCGGTGGAGGCTGTGGCTTGCTGTTGGGGTTGTTGCTGCTGCTGCTGCTGGGGCGCCGCCTGTTGCGGCCTGGCCTGTCTCTGCCTCTGCTTGATATCCTCAATTAGTTGGCGCATCTGGGCCCAATCAATTCTCTGGCCCTCATGCAAATCATACACCAGATCTCTGAATTGGTAACATCGCTCTATTGTGTGCCCCGGTTGCCGATGGAATATACAATATCGGGATTGGTCGGCAGCCGGATTCCAGTTCGGGCGCTCAGGCGGCAACTGAAGGTCGCCAGTATACATTAGAGCAGAGAAAATATCTGGCAAGGTCTCCGGAAGAGGGGGGTAATGAGCCCTCTTTGGAGCTGGTCGAGCAGAGCCATAGGTGGGGGGTGGAGGAACATTATTGTACTGCGGGGGCCGCTGAGGCTGTTGGGGTGGCTGAGGTGCCTGTTGAGGGTATTGCGGGACTTGAAGGCAGACTGGGGAGCTGGCGGAGCGGCGAACTGGGGGTTACGCTGAGGTGGTGGGAAGCGGGGTGGAGCGGCGTGTTGGGGGAACTGAACGGCCTGGACTTGCTCGTTAATTTGTACCCCCTCAGTGACGGGGCCCTGGGTTTTCTTAGTGGCTTTGGGCTTCTGGGCCTCGAACAAAGAATGGATGGGGGAGTCTTTAAATTGGGTTTGAATAAACCTAGCTCTGCTGTATAGTTGGTGCATGTTCGAAATGTCATTCATTGCCAGAATGTTTCTGAAAGTTGGCGTAGCATTGGAAATTAGCAACTTTACTTTTTCCTCTTCCGGAATCTGCCCGGGCACCCGCGAGGCCATCTGTCTCCAGCGATCTGCATAAGTTGCGAAGTCTTCCTCCGGCTTCATCTTCTCCGCCACCAGGTCAGTGAAAGAGTACTCGGGTCCGACCCGATCCTGAAACCTCTGTATAAACTCTCCTTGACGGTCTTGAAATTCTCAGCCTCCTCCAGAGGCAGGTGTAAAACCATTCCAGCGCGACCCCATCCAGGGACCGACGGAACAAATAAGCCATCAAGCGATCATCCTGTTGGAACTGCGCAGACTCGTATAAGAACTCCCGGACATGGATGAACGGGTTGCCATTCCCATCATATTTGCGGTACACGGGGAGCTCCGACTGGGAAGGAAAACGTAGGTCCCTGAAGTTAGGGATAGGGACGTCGGCAAGAGATTGCGGACCGACCCGCTTGTGGAGGAGATCAATTTGTTGCTGCATAGCAGCCCACTTGTCAAGAATTTCTCGTTCCCGGGAAGGAGGGGGGGGGAGCAAGAGGAGTAGCGCCCGGATAGGCGATCAAAGGATAAACTGACGAAGGAGGCGGCCCATAAGAGGGGTACTGGGCCGAGGAAGGGCCCATATCTATATGAGCGACCTGAGCCGCCCCCGCCTGTGACCTAGCGAAGTCTGCCGGGGCCATGAGGGCCTGAGGCGATGGAGAAATTGTAGGGTATGGCTCAAGATAAGGAACAGAGGGGATCGGGGATTTCTCTTTATCCAGTTGCTGATGGACCGATGTGGACGCCTGGCCCATTTCCATGTTGGGATAGCGAAAGTTCTGAGGGCGGACTGGAGTAAGGTCAATGGGAGCCACGGAAGTGGTCCCGACCACAGGAGCTGAAGTGGCGACATTGGCCGTGGCATGAGCCAGAGCTGAGGCCGGGGCATCGCCCCCATGCAAAGCTTGTCTGATGAGATGGAGTTGGGTGGGGTCCAACCGGGCCATCATGTCGAGGATCGTGCTGGCTGAATTCTGGTTGGGCAGGTTTGAAAAAGAGGGTCGGGGACCCTCGCCAAGAGAGGTCGGGAGTGAAGGGGCCGTCCCCTCTCCCCCTTGCAAGTGGGTGACCCGAGGGGGGTCCTCAAGGAGACCACGAGGAAGGGAGTCCTCGTGGGCCGCAGAGAAGTCGTATGACGACATGGAAGAAGAAGCGGAATCGAACAAGGGGTTGGAGTAGGAATGGAAATAAGAATCAACCCTAGGTAGTGATCGTGGGGGCAGAAGGCAGTCCCACATACACCAAGACACTTGATACTAGAACAAGTAACACTAAATCAATCAAATCTACCAAGCAAATAGTAAGCATACAATGGAGCGAGATGAGAGTAGAATCACCCAATAATGCAATCAAGTTCTTAAAATGATGCTCGTCAGTTCCTTATATCTTCGGGTTTGAACCTTAGTGGATTAATGAAAATGTCAACTCTCTAGACCACTAGGCGCCTGATTGGGATGAGAACGAGGAACCGGGTGTCCCTATTGGGACTTCTCACTCGCGGATGCAACCCTAGAAGGGGTGGATACGGCACAACCTGTCCGGCGTCCGTGTGGGAATCCACGGCTCACGGGGGCTTACAGAGGTCCTCAGCAAGGTCCCTAGTCGGCTCCAAGGAATATGGAGACGAGAGGAAACCCTACCTCGGTAGGAATGCAACTAATATGGGAAATATCGATGCTCCTATGCGCACCGGAGTGCATGCACAAACTAGCCTAGCAGCTATCAATCAATGAGCAAGTATACACCTGAGTAATAAAAGCATGGTCATGCAATAATAATAACAAGATGGTAGGGGGAGCCAACGAACAGCACCAGGAGCAATACATATATCAGCCAAAACACTAAGCAAGAAGACAGAAATGCACTGTGACAGGAGATGCGTGGTCCACCTCTGACCGCTCTAAGTACTCAGACGGTCCAATTTCAGCCGTAATGCATGGGCAGAAAGCAAGGGACATACCAGACAGACGGCCTATGGTCAACCGCACGCGTGTTTGAACCGCCGCCTCACAGCCGTGTATCTGCCACCAGAAAGTACAGCGTACCTGTGCCTGGGCGCGGGGCGATTGTGTGAAAGCTGCTCAAATAGATGGACGGCGTCCAGGGAGCCGTCTGCAACAGGAAAGGCCGGGGTAGATCAACCTGAAGGTAGAGTATATGAGCGGTGTAGAATCAACCGTGCTGATGGTTAGACGGCTCTGGACGAACCGCGCGTGAACCAGAGGACAGAAACCGCATCCAACCTGTAAATCACTCCAAGAAGAAAACCTTGACAAGGACTAAGAAGGGTCAGCAATTCAAAAGCACGATGGGCACTAGGCGTCCCACCGTGATCGCCACAAAAGGGGTGTAGATATATATTTCTCTCCTCTCTCTCTCCTTTCACTAAAGGGGTCAAAAGTGCGCCAAGTGCATGAACAAATGAGAGACAGAAGAGGAAATAGGGAATGAAGCAAAGTACCGTGATCGCCACCAAGATGCCGTACGCGACAGGCACGCCGTACCTTGGAAAATGGGGAGACACTCGCCTTGGTGCAGCGCTGGGGATGAACGGCTCGGGTAGGACCGCCCTGGGATGAGCGGTCTTACGATAGACCGCCTGGGACGCTGCGAGGGACGCGGGAGGAACTGCTGCAGTGAGATGGACGGCGCTTGAGGGACCGCACTACAGTGAAGGACGGTTGTTTATGCACCGCGCGGAAAGTTGAACGGTTGGAGGATGACCGCTCAATACCTTCACTCAGCAAGTTGAGAAGGGCTCGACCTCCACCCTCTCCGGCCGGCCAGAGGGGATGGGCCTCGTGCTGATTAGATGCTGACCTGCGAAACAACGTAGAGACACAAAAAGACACCCAAATTAGACCTTAATGATGCGGTACATATTCAAAAGAGAAGAATTAAGCATGAACAAATGAAAAGGGGAATACCTGGGGGGTTTTAAACCCCTAGGGTGACAAAAAACGGGATGGTTGTGTGCATGTTATGAGAAGGAGGGGGTACGCGGGTGAGAAACAAAGCATGCAATGAAAGAACACAGCAAAACTATGAAATGAAAAGACTACGAAGACTGGGCTACTCCCTTGACCGGAGGCTCATGCGGACGTAGAGAGCCTCCCTCCTTGTGCTGGGTCGCTCAAGAATGCGGCAGGGCTTCGCCGTCGATCAAAATCTCCCCCCCTTCGACGTCCGGCCAATAGGGTCTATTTATAGAGCCTAGAAAGCCAACCTCGAAATTAGGGTTTAGAGCCATTTTCGGGATGAAATTATTGAAGATAAATCGTAGATAATACAATCATCTCTCATCCAGTCGAAACGGCAGCTTAAAATGGTTGATTATCCGCGGAGAAATCGCCAAAATAAGTTAAGGATAAAACCATGGAGAAAAGGATTAAAATCTGTTAAAATTCAGCAACCGACGGGATGAACGGTCTTACGATAGACCGCTCAACCAGGTGGGCGGTTATAAACTAACCGTCCATACCCGTCGGTGGAAATTCAAATAATCAGTAAATAATCCCAATTATCTCTCGAACTGGCCGAAACATCCGCCGTGGGACCCTGAACACATGAACGGTTTAATGGAGACCGTTTGAGTGTAGGGCGGCACAACCACGACCGTTTTATCCTGTCGGTGATAATTCAAAATATTTGGATAATTATCTGAGAAAACGGGCGCGCGTAGGACTCTGAGATATAGGCGGTTGGAATAGGCCCGTCCATGAACTTGAACGGTCCTGGTCACACCACACAAAATCCTGTCGGTGAATATTCAGAAAATCCTCAGAAATTAGCCGAAATGTATGAACGGTCTGGTATCAACCGCCCCAGTCGTGAACGGCTGATGTGGGACCGTTCATGATCTTGGGTACCTGATGTTTATAAAACAGTTCAATTAATCAAAGCCAAGGTCCGATAAGCCCTGAATGGATACGACCTTTACCAAGGAGGGAGGCTACCCATAAAATGGGCCCAGGATGTGCCACAAAAAATGGCCCAGCAGATAATGGACAACTTAAGGCATCAATCAAATGGAGGTAAGAGAAACGGCTCAACTTATCGGTATAAAACGGGTGTCAACAACATGCAGTCACTCAATTATTACAAAAATATGAATATCGAGGAACTTGGTTAAACGTGGTTGGCTCTAGGGCTACGTTCATAAAGGACGCGGTCAGTCGCGTGGCCGTGATCATTCAGAGACAATCAGATAGCTAAGACAAAATCTGGACCGAACGCGGTCGACAGACCCACCGCGATCAGCATAGACGCGGTCGGTCATATGGTCGCGATCCAATCGGGTATTGAAGAGAACGCGGTCGGGGTCTCATCACCCTTCTCAAACAGAACTTGAACGCGGTGCCTATGGAGGCCACGTTCAGAACAGAGACAATAGAACGCAAACAAAACCTCATGCTGTGTACCCTCTGTGATTTTGATGATGTCAAATTTATGTCTCATCATTTATAATCTTGATGATATAACTGTGATGCATGAATTAATGAGCTCATCAAACATATATATAAGTCTGAACAATGTCAGTCAGAATAGGTTCCAAAGATACATCAAAAAGGCATGAAACGACAGTCAACGCTGGTGACAAAAGTCAACGCCAGGCAGGTAAAATCACTATTCATCTAAGTCTGAAAAATACAGGTCAGTGCTTAATCCCTTCCTTATTAAGGTTAACACTTTGTCTTACAATGTTGCACGGTCATTTTATCAAATAGCTGGCATGCACACCTAGGTTGATGCACATTTTGCTTTGTGCATATAGGAGGTCCGAGCATATCACTGATTCACATTGCATTGTAAGGCCATTATAGGTCAGTGCACATTCCTATTTGTGCAAGACCACGGTCGGTGCACATTTACCTTGTGCATCTCATAGTCAGTGCATATGCATGCATATAGACGACCAAGGTCGGTGCAAGTTACTATTCATTTGCATGGTGCATGACAGAAGTCGGTGCATGTTTTTATGCCAAGGCTTACACACTACGTCAGTGCTAGTTGTGTATCTCGCATACAAACTACGTCGGTGCTAGTTGTGTATCTCGCTTACAACGTCGGTGCTAGCTGCATCTAACGTCGATGTCAGTGCTTATCTTTGAGCTTTAAAGTCAATGCATATCCAAACGTGTTCATATGGAGGTCTATGCATGCTTGCACGCAAGCACATGAAGGTCTGTGCTAGTTACTGTTGATGCAAAGCTAGGGTCAGTGCTAGCTGCGCTACTTGCATACCCAACGTCGGTGCTGGCCGCGTCTCATGCATATAGGTTTGTGCATATAAGCTCACATAGTCTGTGCATGTTCTACATCGCACACAACTCAGGTCAGTGCCCGTTGCTTGGCATATATTACAAGGTCGGTGCATCTTTTTCATTGTGCATATAGGTCTGTGCACTTGTTGC
This sequence comes from Amorphophallus konjac, assembly GCA_022559845.1. Taxonomy (NCBI): domain Eukaryota; kingdom Viridiplantae; phylum Streptophyta; class Magnoliopsida; order Alismatales; family Araceae; genus Amorphophallus; species Amorphophallus konjac. Next base: position 492,638,244 of record CM040121.1, read on the forward strand.
TTCGTGTCCTATACATGTTTTGCATATAGATTCATAAGTATGTGCATACTGCATCTAGCTTAATCAATGTCTATGCACACACTGTAGCAAGTCGGTGAACATCTTGCATATAACCATATAAGGTCTGTGCATGTCTGTTATAGGGATGACTTAGGTCGATGCTAGTTGAGCATACCAAGGTCGATGCTAGCTATTGAGGTCAGTGCCAACTGAACTCAGGTCTATGCTAAGTTGCATCAGGTGCATGATAGGGTCTGAGTCTGTCATATCTAATGTGAATGTTAGACTGTTCATAAGGCCTGTATTAGAAGACCATGCCTTGAGTACTAGGTGTAGACACGCCATTCCTGACGTCTCATGAGAAAGTCTCATATTACTATACAACGCCCCGCAACGGCTTACGCATTTTGAATCACTCGAGTGCTTCCTTTTCTTAGTGTTCTTCCGCCCTTTTCGGCATCCGGAATCGTCTCGTCACGGCATTCGGACAGCATCAACACCAGTCAGACGTATCAGAGGTTCTGGAACCAAGAAGGGTATCTGCCGGGCAGCCGCCAACACGTTGTCCGAGGACCCGGGTGGCCTGGACGCCCCCATCTTTTTAATTTATTTTATTATTTTATCAGGGCCCAAAAATAAATAAAAATATATATATTTAATGGAGGCGTCCAGGACCCTGGACGCCTCCATAAAAATAATAATAATAAATATTTATAAAATGCCACTTGGCATAAAAGATAAAAAATAATTAAAAAAATATATACATATTAATGGAGGCGTCCAGGCCCCTGGACGCCTCCATAAAAACAAATAAAAAAATTAAAATGCAGCCCTGGTATAAAAGACAAATGAAAAATAAAAAAATAATATAATTGTGGAGGCGTCCAGGCCTCTGGACGCCTCCATCAAAACCCTCACGGGCGCCGGCCACCGAACGACGGTTTGTCGTGTGTGAAAAAATCCAAATTATAGAGACGTCCGGTCAGCTGGACGCCCCCATTTCTGAATCACGAGGCGCCGCTCACAAAACCACGCGTTGTGCCAAACCGCGTGCGGCCGTCGTCGGTTTTCGGTGGACCTGCTTGAGGCGTCCGGGACCCTGGACGCCTCCACAAAAGTATTCCAAAAAAATCAATAAAAATAAAATAAAATATTATTTCGGCCCTGATGGAGGTGTCCAGGGTCCTGGACGCCTCCACCCTCCGGAGCCCTATAAATAGAGGCCCACCCCCTCAGTTCTAGGAGAGCTTCGAAGTGATCCGATAGGCTGCCGGAGCCCAGAGGCTACGGAGTCATTTTCTAACCCGTGGGTTCTTTTGTAGGTGGAGGTTCTGCCGGTTTCACGGGTGCTCACGCTCGCGAGAGGAAGGTCGTCTTCATCCACCGCGCTTCCACGTCGTCCCCACGCTGCCGGAGCTCCGCCGGATTTCACCCTCGGCTCATCCAATAAGCCTTTTCTTCCCCTTTTCTTCGTAGTTCTTTTGCATTCATCATCTGCATCCTCTATCCCCCTTCATAAGGGCGCCTCTTCTTTATACTTCTTGCATCCATCATCTCATTTTCCTCCTACTCGAGTCCGAGAGGGGTTTAAAAGATAACACCAACCAGGTGTGTGTCTTGCCATCATTTCGTTATTTTTATCGCAAGGATTTGAATACTACACCTCTATCTTTCTAATCCACTTGTCATTGGTTTATCGTTGTTTTGCAAGGGTAGCCGAGGAAAGCCCTCTCCGTCGGCCGGCCGGAGGGAGAGGAAGAAGCAACCCGCCATCTCCCGCTCTTGAGGTAGGCGCGATCACTTTCTTATTTTGGGGTCTTTCGGCCCCTGGCGATCACATCTTATTTTCGAGGCCGCGGCGAGTCACTTCCCCAATGGCCGTTTAAATTTCTGTTCTTATATTCTCTTTATACTCTGTTATATTCTGCTCATATTCTCGAGGCCGCGGCGAGTCACTTCCCCAATGGCCGTTTAAATTCCTATTTTTATATGTTATATTCTTATCTATTCGTGTTCTCGAGGCCGCGGCGAGTCACTTCCCCAATGGCCGTTTAAATTCACATTCTTATACGTTATATTCTTATCTGTTTGTGTTCTCGAGGCCGCGGCGAGTCACTTCCCCAATGGCCGTTTAAATTCCCGCTCTTTGTATTCTCTCTATATTCTGTCATCTTATTATCTGCTCATATTCTCGAGGCCGCGGCGAGTCACTTCCCCAATGGCCGTTTCAATTCTTGTTATTTAATTTTTGCACCATTCCCGTCCCCCCGAGGCCGCGGCGAGTCACTTCCCGCTATGGCCGTTTAAACCCCATATTTTGCTATATCACACTTGTCCCGCTCGCCCCGCTGGAGCAATCTCCCGTGGTGGCCCCTTCTCTCTCTTCTCTTATTTCTGTGTTGCAGCAAACAAACACCAAAAAGAAAGAAAGAGAGGCCCGCGCGCTCCGCGTTCTTCCTCTCCGCTCTCCTCCCGAACCGCGTGACGTCGCTCACAGATTGGCGAACACGGTGGGACCTCTACTGCTTCCTTTCGGCTACCCTTGCAAGTTCGGCACCATCCGTGCCTCTCCACCTTCGCGCCCGCGCGCGCCCCCGTTGTGCTCACGGTAGCACCGTCAGTTTTGATTGGTTCTTTGTTTATTATATGTCTGTTATTTCTGTTGTTTTCCCACTCCATATATCTGTCAGCATTCCATTGCATACATCCATTCCTCTTTTCTATCCTTTTTTTTCATTTCTTTGAGGATCACCCTTTCCCGGTGAAGGAAGGACTCTCCGTTTGAGAATTCCTCTCAACGGACTAGAATCTCCTACACTAGGACCTCCGTAAGTCCCCGACATCGAAGAATCTCCTCTTCGTTCACTGGGCTGGTTGTACCATTGAAGTTCCCCGGAGTTAGTCATTTCATTCGTGGTGAGACGAGAGACCCTAGCTGACACGGCGGTGAAACAAAAATAAACTAGGGTCCCTATTTTGTGTGAACTTCGGATCTCGCTAAAAATACAAAAAAAAATCATCAAAATCAAAACACAAAAAAGGGCGTAAAGGCATCCACTTGTTTGATAATCTCTGCTACCTACTTGCTAGTGTATGTTTTTGCGTTCTGGAAAACTGTGAGCATGTCTCACGAGTCTTTTGAGGAGAACCACCCTAGCCGTGGTTTGACAGCCGACCCGCGAGTCTATGCTATGGACTCGGGTCCTTCTCATGACCCTCGCATGAGGTGCAGGTTATTGCTGGGGACACGTCCCCTCCACAGGATATCTCTTCCTTACTGGGCGTCCTCGCCAACACGGAGCTTACCTCTGAACAGCTCCGGGCCTTCCAGGCCATTCTAAAGGGGAAATCTGTTTCCCCCACGCCCCAGGAATCAACTCCGGCCATCGCACCTCTCCAAGAGTCCGTGCAGGCCATTCCATCTCCTTCATTGGCGCAAGCCATCCAGTCTCCCTCGCTTCAAGGTCAAGCGAGCCAACAACCACCCTCATTCCAGTTCCCGTCACAATCTCAAACTCCCGTTGTTCCCCACACGCCGCTTCAGCCAGGGCCAACTGTCGGCGGTCCGACAGCTCCCTCTCATTCGGGGTTCCCCCCTCAAGTCTCCGGGAGACAGTTTCTCCCCCAGTGGCAAGTGCCACCTTCACCCCTAGAGGAGCTCGCCCAATCGCTCCTCAATAGGTTCAACCGCATGGACGAGCAGTTTCAAAATCTGAGAAGATGGTGGACGTGAAAGCCACCCCGGAGGTTGCTTTGCCAATCCTTCCCGTCATTCATCTTCCTCCCTCCGAAATGCCCACGTACCGCAGATACAATGGTACCGGCAACCCCTTCATTCATCTCAAGGATTTCATGTATGAGTCCTCTTACTGGCAAAACGATCAGAGGTCCCTGGCATACCTCTTTCGGAGATCATTGGATGGTCCCGCGCTTGAGTGGTTCTATTCTCTGGAGCCCCGCGAGGCCGAGAATTTTGAAATAGTCCAGAGAAGGTTCTTGCAGAAATATAGGGATAGGGTCGGTCCCTCACTCTCCATTACCGACCTAGTGGCCGAAAAGATGAAACCCGACGAGGATTTTGTCCGATATGCTGATAGATGGAGGTCTCTGGCGGAAAGAATAAGGGATACCCTCTCCGAGCCCGAACAAGTGAAGATGATTGTGTCTAATGCAACCCCACAGTTCAGACACGTCCTGGCCATGAATAAACTTACTACAATGGAGGAACTCTATGAAAGGGCCCGATACATCCAAACCCAGCTAAAAGACTCCCCCATCATGAACATGTTTGAGTCGCCGAAGCCCAAAGTGGTCAGAAAGACAGGCGCTGGTGTCCCGAGCGGAGCCACAGAAGGGGTCGTGACAAATGAGCAAGTCAGTGCGGTCAACAATGCCAACTATACAGTCAACCAAGGCCTCCACAAATGCCCCGACTTCCCCTTCAACCAGGTCATTTCCCTCTTCGTCCTCCACCCCAAAATAATCCACCCCAGGATAATATGCCTCCATTATGCCAACCCCAGCAACAACAACCACAACCTTAGCAACAACAACCACCACTTCAGTACAACCAAGTTCCACCCCCGGGGAACTATGGTCCCCAACAGCAACAAAGGAGGCCGCTCGGTCCCAAGAGAGCCTACTATCCACCATTGCCGGAAACCTTAGCAGACATTTTTAATGCCCTCATGGCATCAAACCAACTCGCCCTACCCAGAGAAAGGCCCGCGTGGCCCCCCAATGTTGATACCTCTAAATACTGCGTCTACCACAGGCAGCCGGGACACACAGTAGATTACTGCTTCCATTTCAAAGATTACATCCATGATATGAATGATGAACATCAAATAGATTGGGATGAGATGAGACGGTACGTCGCGGCTCTCAAGGCTAGGAGACCTCCTCAGAGGCCACAGCAGCAGTTACAACAGCAGCAGCAGCAGCAACCACAACAACAACAGCAGCCTCAGCAGGCCCCACAACAACAGCCCGACATGGGAATAATCCAGAATCCATTACCAGAGCACCAACAGCCCAATCATCAGGTTAACCCCATCTCCTCCTTCCCGGAAGTCGGGAGAGAACATGTGTGGCACCAGGAAAGTACCTCCATTCTTTCTACCTCCAACCCTATCGTCATGCACCCCCCTCACCTTGCCCGGGTAGCACCTCTCTCTCATCAACCCGCGTCAGTATCACCATCACCATTTCCACTACCATTACGCCCTCTCATCCGCACCTCGACCTCCTATCAACCGACACTCTCACTACGCCTTCACACCCTCTCACCTTCTCTCACTCCCCCACTTTACCATCCACCTCTACCACATTTACCCCTACGCCTTCTAAACCCCTTATCATCCGTCAACCATACATAACCCCGTCTTCTCCACCACATCACCACTAATGCCTTCAAAACCACTCATCACCCACCATCCACCTCAAAACCATTACCCGTTTCAAACCTTACCCACTTCCACTTTGCCTCCGCCTCCACCTTCCAGACCCCTTATCCTTCATAATCCGCGCGATATCCCCTCTACCTCCACCATGCCTCCACCTAACAAACCCCTCATCAGAATCCCTGCTCCCGTCATCACCCCTGCTTCATCAACCATTCCTCCACTACTACCCCTCAAACCCTGTTAAAATCCACTGCTACCCCCACAGAGGTACAAAAGCCGCAGGCAATGGTGCTCCGGAGTGGAAGGATTTTCCACAGGATTTTCCCCCACAACAGTCAGAATCCTGAGCAATCTCAGCCAGAGAAGGATGATGGAGAACAACCAGAAAGAGCTATCCCTGGAACACAGTATGATCTATTGAAACACTTGGACAAGACACCTGCTCGGATCTCCATCCTGGAGCTACTTCAAAGATCCACATCCCACCAGGCAGCCTTAATGGAGTACCTTCAAAGGTCATGGTTAATGAAGACCTCCCCGTGGAGAAGATTTCGACCGTCCTGACCCCAACAGACACACAACCGGCCATCATGTTCCACAACTACGAGCTCGCTCCCAAGGAAGCTCGGAAATATGCATTGTGCATTTCAATAAAAATTAATGGGGTATCCATAAACCCGTGTCTTGTGGACACGGGTGCGTCCATAAATGTGATCTCCATGAGCACTCTTCAGTTGTGTGGGTCGACGAGGAACAAATAAGACCTTCCTCGATCACGGTCACGGCTTATGACAATAGCAAAAGGCCGCCGCAGGGGATGATTATTCTGAAGGCAGAACTAGGCCCCATGTCAATTCCCACGGAATTCCATGTCCTCGACATGGACCCCACATTCAAGGCTATACTGGGTCGCCCTTACATCGAAGCCATGGACGCTGTGCCTTCCACCAACCATCAGTGCATGAAGTTTCCTTACAATGGGAGAATTATTAAAGTGGTCAGTACACCTGTCCTTCACACAGTGGATGCTATCAACACCTCTCTGCCTCTGTTTGGCCGTCTCATCGGCCCATATTGTCACTGCTGGACGTACGTGATCCATCTCATGTTCCACTAGCACCAAAGGAGCCGGTCAGGGCAACCGCAACATCATGTCTCCCTTTTCACTCCAAAGGTTGGGAGATTATGAGGAACATCGGCTATCAACAAGGAAAAGGTCTGGGCGCACAGTTACAGGGTATGCTCAAACCGCCAAAGGAAATTAGGCCGAACCGCAGGTTTGGCCTAGGCTTCAAAGGACCGTTCAAGGCAGATTGGAAGCCCCTCACGTGGACTCTATCAAACCACTTCAACAGAGGGCCCGTTGTTCAGATGGGAGATCACCCACGAGAAGCATATGGGGGATCACATGCTGTATATTTGGCTGAAAAATGTCCGAGGATCACCAAAAGAGGCAAGATCAAGATCCGGAATGCGAGTGGGACAAATGGTTCGACATACGGGACATTTCCGTTGCACTGGAAAGGATGTTCTCATCTCCGCAGCTTGAAGGACCACCATTGATCTCTGAAATACCAGAGAATATTACCACTCTTGCCAAGGTTCCAAACTATCCTCGTCCTCGCCAGAAGGACTCTGTCATCGACGGATCTTCATCCGTCCTCAACATTCCGTCGACGGCTCATTAGCCGCCATCTCTCCATCCACTCGTCTCAGCCTTTTGCTGATATCTTCTTCCTGGGCCAGACAATTGTCTGATGATCTTCCCAGGTCCCCTTCTTTGCTTACATACCTGCGCGGGCTTTTCAACCCGCGCCAGGTCTTCAACCATGATCTGCTCTATGAGCCTCACAATCCTCTAGCCATAACCCCTTTTCTCTCTCCTCCAATCTCTTTTCACTGCTTTGTCATTAAAAATGAAAACGAAAAAAAAACGTCAATTTTCAAACTCCCCAACAACACATCTTCGTTGAGGAAACCTCCTACATCTCCCACGGGTGCGTACCGCCTTGCGGACCACCCGTCCAAGGTCCGATGAGCGACCTTTTCTACCCCTCCTCTGAGGGGTCTTCTCCTGTACATTCTACACCATCCTCTTCGTCTTCCTCTTCTTCTGTAAATATTGTCAGTCAATCTAGGAATGATAGGCCAAGGGTAGTATCTAGGAAGAAGTCCAAGGGTAGGCAGATCCCTCGTCGATTCCTTCTGGATTTGGCCGCCAGGTGTCAGGCCCTTCTTGCCATCCCCCAGTTGTTAGAAAATCCCATCCAGCTACCCGAAATAGAATGCGAGGGCGACTGTGCATCTGATGAAGGGTATGGAGTCTACGAGATCACGGATGAAGAATGCCCCACTGAAGATGAGGGTGAAGAATATGAGGATGCGGCGGACGCATACGCTAGTGGAATGAGGAGATTCGACGAGCCGTCAACCGCCGTAGAAGAATCCACCAAAGAAGTCAACTTGGGAACTGAGGAAGACCCTAGGATCATCCTCATAAGTGACAACCTACCACCCTCTGAAGAAGAGGCATTAATTGAGGTCCTCAAGGAATATAAGGACACGTTTGCATGGAGCTACGAGGATATGCCGGGTCTGGATTCAACCTTGGTCGAACACCGTTTAACCCTAAAACCAGGGTCCATCTCGGTAAAACAAAGGTTAAGGCGTTTCCACCCTCAGATGGCTTTGAAAATGAAAGAAGAGGTCGATAAGCTCCACAAAGCCAGGTTCATTAGAGTCGTCCTTTATCCTCAATGGGTGGCGAACATTGTCCCGGTCATGAAGAAAGATGGGAAAGTCAGGATTTGCATCGACTTCCGGGACCTTAACCGCGCGTGTCCAAAGGATGATTTTCCCTTGCCTCACATTGATGTGCTGATTGATAACACGGCAGGCTACGAAACCCTCTCTTTCATGGATGGATTTTCAGGATACAATCAAATTCGTTTGGCAGAAGAGGATCAGGAAAAGACGTCATTCACTACCCCTTGGGGAACATATTGTTACGTGGTCATGCCGTTTGGGTTAAAGAATGCTGGAGCTACTTACCAAAGAGCGATGATGGCCATATTTCATGACATGATGCACATATATCTGGAAGTGTATGTGGATGACTTTTTGGTGAAATCAAGGACCAGGATGGAACATCCAGAAGTTTTGGCTAAGGTCTTGCAAAGGTCAAGAGAGTTCCAATTGAAAATGAACCCGAAGAAGTGTGTGTTTGGAGTGTCGTCAGGTAAGTTGCTGGGGTTCATTGTGAGCAAAAGAGGGATCGAGATTGATCCCGACAAAGCCAAGGCTATCAGGGATATGCCACCTCCCAAGAATTTGAGGGAAGTCCGAGGTTTAATCGGGAGGTTACAGTTTATTCGTCGGTTTGTGTCTCAACATTCACAAAGGTGTAGACCTCTCTACGAGTTGACCAAGCCAGGAGTAGAATTCCACTGGAATTCTAAATGTCAGAAAGCTTTTGAAGGGTTGAAGGAATATCTGGCTAGTCCACCCGTTCTCATTCCACCCAAACCAGAAAAACCTCTGATCCTTTACGTCTCAGTCTTGGATGACTCCGTGGGAGCCGTCCTCGCACAAGCTGATGAAGAAGGCAAGGAACGGGCAACCTATTACTTGTCCAAACTTCTCAATCCCTGTGAGCAGAAGTACACCGGCATGGAGAAAACCTGTGCTGCCCTCGTTTGGGTAGTGCAGAAATTGAAACACTACTTCTTGGCTCATGAGGTCCACTTGATTGCTCGATGAATCCTATCAAATTCCTTCTGGAGAAAGCCGTCCTTACGGATAGGCTAGCACGCTGGCAAAGTTTTCTCTCTCAGTTCGACATCACCTACATCCAGCAAAAGGCGATTAAAGGCTATGCCATAGCCGAGCATCTCGCTCACCATCCTCTTCCCAAGTTCGATCCCGTCCAATCAGAGTTTCCAGATGAGGAACTAATGTCCATCAACCAACCAGATGAGCCAATGTGGACGCTATATTTTGATGGAGCTCTGAATTCTCAAGGGAGAGGAATCGGCATCGCCCTCCTGTCGCCTGAAGACCTCACATTCCCATTGGCATACCAGCTCAAATTTCCAGTCACCAACAATATAGCCGAATATGAAGCCCTTCTAGCTGGCCTAGAACTCGCTCATTCTTTTCGTATCACTGAGTTGCGAGTCATAGGTGATAGTCAACTCATCCTTCACCAGGTGCTCACTAAGTATCGCACTCGCGATCCCAAACTCAAGCCATACCAAGAACTCACTGCTGCCTTTGCCAAACTGTTCACCAAACTGATCTTTGTTCATGTCCCTCGTCATCAGAATATTCTCGCCGATGCCCTCGCCTCGTTGGCATCATCCCTAAGGTTCCCTCTAGGAAGATGGTTTAAGTCCATTTCCATCTACAAACTTCACGCCCCTGTGATCGATGATGCTTCTTACGTAAACATCAAAGACAGGATAGCAAGGAAGATCCTGCAGGAAGATATCCTTGAAAAGAGGGAAATCATGTTGGCAGAGGCCGAAGAAGAACTGGCTGATAAAGAGAAACCATGGTTCTATGAAATTGTCAAATACTTCCAAGATCAGTCTTATCCTGAAGGGGCCACCACAGAGGACAAGAAAGTCATAAGAAGGGTGGCTCAGAAATATACTTTGGTTGGAGGTCTACTCTATAGGAGGAGCCTTACTGGTATTCTGTTAAGATGTCTTGGTGACGATGAGGTTTGGAAATGTGTAGAGAGACGCACTCGGGTGTGTGCGGTGGCCACGTGAATAGTCAGATGCTCGCCAAGAAGATCATTCGGCAAGGCTTTTACTGGCCCACTATGGAAGAAGATTGTGCTGTCTATGTCTGTAGGTGTGTCAAGTGTCAACTTCACGCCGATAAAATCCATTCACCATCTTCCTCACTTCATCCAATATCCTCCCCATGGCCTTTCTCCATGTGGGCATTCGACATCATTGGTCCCCTAGGTGATCCCAATTCCCTCACCAAGCAGAAATCTTTCATCCTTACTGCGACGGAATACTTCACCAAATGGGCCGAAGCCGAAGCTTACGCGGAAATCAAGGCGTCAACAGTCTGCAAGTTCATCATGAAGAACATCCTCGCCAGATTCGGCGTCCCAAGCACGATCGTCACCGACAATGGGCCACAGTTCATTTCTCAGGACCTACAGGACCTCTGCAAAAGGTACGCAATTGCATTGCATCATTCATCGCCTTATTACCCACAAGGTAACGGCCAAGCAGAGGCCACCAATAAAACATTGCTCAAAATCATCAAAAAAACCTGCGAGTCTAGTAAGTTTTCAGACTGGCCAGAAAAGCTTATCGAAGCCCTATGGGCCTATCGCACTTCAATCCGTACCCCCACCGGGCAGACTCCATTTGCCCTCACTTATGGTATGGAAGCGGTAGTCCCGTACGAGACTCTAATCCCTTCTCTCAGGGTACAATTGGACGAGGACTTTCCCCTCGACGATCATCGTAATTCACTCCTCGCCCAGTTGGAACTCTTGGATGAGAAGCGACTGGCCGCTGCCGAACACGCGCGTGTGTATCAAAATAGACTCGCTCGCTTTTACCAAAAGAAAGTCGTTGAGAGAAAATTCAAAGTCGGTGAGATGGTCGTAAAAAGAATTTTTGTCAAACCTGGAGGGCCGCGTTCTAAGCTCCAACCCAATTGGGAAGGACCATTTGTAATTCAAGCCGTGTACCCTGGCAACGCCTACAAGCTAGTCAACGCCGAAGGGACCGAGTTATCCCACCCCTGGAATGGGCTTTATCTTAAGAAATACTACCCTTAGCACAAAACAAAAAAAATGATGAAAAAATAAGAAACATCAAAAATAAAGAAATATTAAAAACCACTAAAAATATGGAAAATTCAAAATGCCGATGCCCGGCAGTCACCATATAGTTAAGTCCCTGCATCTAACCTTCATGTTAGGATAGGGCCCATTAAGGCTTGGTAGGCACCGGGTCTTGGTTTGCCAGAACCGTGGAGACCCCTGTCCGGTCACGTCGGCCTATGCTCGCTTGAAGAAAGCTAACATGTGTTCACTTATGTATTTTATTCAAAAAAAAGTTGGTAGCATCACCTACGGTAGGGCCACACCTAGAAGATCTCCGGAAGCTGTAATCTTTATTCTTTTCTCTTCGACCAAATGAGACAGTCGGCGCCCTTAAAACGCTGAGCATGAGAAACCGAAACTCAAACCCCAAGGCAAGAGTAGGATCCATTTCCTCGAGCATCGATCAGTGCACGAGAAGAGGGCAGTGTCCCCGCAGGCATACAAAAAGGGAGCCCACAAACGTCAAACGACTATATCTCCCTCATAAAAAGAAATACAAAGTCAAAATCAAGAGAAAAGCCTGGTCGTGACCGTGCCTGGTGCGATAAACGGAACCCCTCAAAGCAAAAGTCTGAATCCACAAAGGGGGCCGTGGAATGTAAATGCTCGAGATTTGGTCCGAAGTTGTCTGAAAGGAAAGAGTTAATGGGCCCTTATTCGCTCGCCGGGTTAACGGCTTTGCCGGTCCTCTCAGGAGGTTTATCCCCTACACTCTTCCTTCTCCCTCTAAAGATGAAGGTTCGATGGAGTTTCTGAAAGGTGAAAACTGCCCAGGGTCTGCGACCTTATTTTAATATACACATTTGGTTGCCTACTTTGAAAAGCAAAAGCTATCGCTGCGAAGGAGTCTCTGTGTTTCTGGCTGGTCAAGACCCCTGTTTACTACCTTGATGTCTTCTTGTTTAACCTCGGGCTTAGGCCAATGCAAGCGCGTCACCTATGGGTGCGACGGCGTCTGATTCTGGGTCAGCGTCGCGCGGTTGGTCGTTAGGGTTCCAGGGTGTTCCATCATATACCATCTAGAGTTGTGAGGAAATAGACCCGGGTCGGGCATATCTTTTACCTCAAACACCTTTTGGGTGAATCCCTGTGGTCGGAAGCAACTGGGAGCCTAAGCATGGCATGACGGTATTATCATCAGGGTAAGTCTTAGCCGGCGGGATCATCATTCGAGGGGTCTAGAGGCCCAAATCAACCTAGATGTGCACTTAGGATACCTGGGAGGTTAGTAAGAAACCCCTGTTTTCACGAAGGTCAGGTACCATTTGGGTGCTTGCCGGGCGTTAGCAATAAAAACAATCGAAATGATAAAAGCACAAAAAAAATGGAAAAGAGAAATGTACATATTTGCAAACAAAAAAATCTTTTTATGATAAAACAAAAAAATATCAAATATAAAAAAAAAGAAAACAAATCAATTTTGCATGATTACATTTGCGTGCAGCATCTCACTTTTAATATCGCTTGCATTCGTGTGCTTGCATGTCGCATTTATCATCACCGCATCTTTCCCTTGCCTTCGTTAAATAAAGGCTTGGCCCCTTGACCAGTTATCAAGGACAGTCACAGTGACCATTTGCTTATTGAGCAAGGGGCCAAGTCAGAACAGAAATTCTGATTTGTTTGTTTCAGTGATGTGTGCAGGGATTCAGGCAACAGAAGTATAGGTGAAAAACAAACAAACCGAACCTTGTATTTTATTCCAAAAAACAAAAAAATTACATCAAGTTCCGCCCTCTCTCTCTGCATCACTCGTCCCACTACTCTCCGGGCAAAACGCTCTCAAAGGTGCTACCCAACTACGAAAAGCGGTACTCCTACCGCTCTGTACTCCCCTTCCTATTCCCACATCCCGGCGTTGATCCACGGAAGCAGTAGAGAAGCTACCAACACGAAAGCCACGCTCTCGTGCTCTTCGGTAGCGCTCCTCACCATCTCTCAGCCACTGTTCAGCAAGACCAAGGCTGATTCGGAGTTCGAATAGTTGGGCCTCCATGGCCCTTCGTTCCTCCCTTTCAGCCAAACTGTTGGCTCTTTCTCTCTCTGCGTTTCTTTCTCTCTCTGCCCGTTCTCTCTCACGGTCTTCCCTCTCCAACTGGAGAGTGATCCTCAGTTCCATAGCATCCCTGGAAGAGTCGTCATCAGGATGACGCCGCAGTTCCCTCTCCAGTTCTGCTATCCTAGCCTCCTTCTGCGCAGCTTGGGCAAGCGCTTCTTCCGTCTCCTTTTCCTGCCGAGTGTACCATCTCAGATACGCGATAAGGCGTAAACAAAGAGAACTCAACGCTGAAACTTTTACCTGTATACGGAGCATCCCTTCTGCCTCCGCAGCATGCTGCGTGGCGTGAGCAAGTTGCTCATGAAGCAAGTTAAGTTCGGAGGTAGGAATCCACAAGCTGGAGGAGGTACCACCTACTCCCGTCGCTGGGGAAGCCGCGCCAATCTGGGCATGCTACGACCGCGTGAATTAGCAGCCAACATCTGGAATCTGGGGTTTTAATTAGGAACGTACTGTACACCTACCAAGGCGCTCGTAGCTCCGCGGGCATTGCCCAACTGTTGTTCCATCTCTGCCAAGCGAGGTCGTAAATTCGCTATCATGGCATCCCGGACATCCTGCAGCCATACGAGTCAGCATTTCCACCGGAAAACCAAAAAAAGAGAAAAAGGAGAAAGATGAAAAAAGAAAAAGGGGAAACCTACCTCCGCAAGTCCCCGGGGTTGGAGCCGCTCTGCATACTTTATCCTATATAGACGCAAGTAGTCTTCGCTATCCCGCGCCTGCGATTCTACAATCATGCCACCCCGTTGCCAATCTTCGTACTGTTCGAGGAATCGCACGCGCCAGTCAATGCAGGTCGCCGGTCCCCGCGTCTTTCTCCCGACACGAGGTGGCGCAGCTGAATCCACCCATTCTTGAGCCAGTTCTAAAGTCCTCATAACTAATCGTAGCCGAAGTGGCTCGATTTCATTCAGGCAGTGCATCCACAGTTCCCGTCCGAACCGGGCACGACTTGCTAGAACCCACGGCTGGTCAGCATCGACCATGTCTGAGTAGGGTCTCCAGTTTACCATCGCTGCAGGGAACTCCTGTAGCTCTCGCCTTAGCACCATCAGTTGGTAGGTTAGGGGTGCCGCACTCATGATGGGTTCCCACCGCCTGGCTAGCGGCACCATCGCAGGTCGCCAATGCCGAGCTCTCCCCATAGGGAGGTAATAATAGCTCCACAGCTGCTCGGCGCAGGCCATCAGAACTTTGCAAAAACACAAAAAAATACAAAACAAGCAAAACCAAAAAAATACCTGGATGAATGGTGTGAAACCACTCACAGTCATCTCACGATCCGTTTCTTGGAATAGGCCTGCAAACAAGTGTGCCAGCATGGCGGCTCCCCAGGCATAATACTCTACTTTTTCAAGGTCTGACAGCAGCTCCAGGAAGCAACATTGGATACCGTCCCCTTTCGAGCCCAGTACCAATCTCCCCAAAAGGAAGAGGAGAAATCTCCTCAAATCTATGTTGCATCTTTCCCAGTCGCCGAAATCTGTGCAGTACACGGTGCGGCATCCTATTTCTATCCTTTCCATGAACTCTTCTGAGGATTCATCGTCCCGCCGACGAGTGTCGGTGAGCCCTAATGCATCCATCAGGGATGCCCTAGCTACCGACCTGTTTTTCCGACCATCTAGGTCCAAACCCAGTAACTTCTGGGCACCTTCTCTATAGTCCGCGTAAGTGACTCCGGTCACTGCCTCGCCCTCTACCTTCAGGCTTGTGATCCGGACCACATCCTCTAAGTTGGGCACCATGTGCCCCCAGGGCATCAGGAATGCCCGGCTCACTGGGTCCCATCTCTCACACAAGGCTTGGATCAGGACTAGGTCAAGCTGGATCGGCTCGATCCGAAGGAAGGTACCAAATCCCATCACGTCTAGCCTCGCCTTCTGAAAATCTGGGAGGCCCCTGTACGCTGCTACTACCAACTCTCATAAGATTTGTGATTTCATCACAACCTACACATACAAGGAATGGGGGTGAGGTTTGGTCAGAAGAAAGGAAGAAAGAATGAGAAAATGGCAAGAAAACTTGGCTTACGAGTTGTGATTGGGCCCTTTCGCTGAAGTGCCGTTCAAGGTCTGAAAGCCTCCTGGAACTACTACCACTGGACCTGCTTCTCTTCGAGGAATGGGAAGATTCGCCCTCCATCCAACCCTCAGAATTTCAAACTCCTCCTCTCCCGTGAGAACTTGTGCTCCTCGAGTTAGCTCTCGATATACCTGGGAAAATAAAAGGGACAAGAATTTATAGAAACGGAAGGAGTGCGGGCCAAGATTGCCTCCATCACCTGTTGATGATAGCCCTCGCAATGAGGCACCTGCCAAGCGGTCCCATGTGTCGCTTCACCGCTCGCACAGGGTGATTGACTGAACGAAGAATAGGATGAATAGCCCCTATGTCGTCTAGGGATACCCTATCATGACTTGGAGGACGTCCGCAAAATTTGACACAGCATTCGGGAAAAGAAACTAGGGCCGTCATTATTGACTTCGACGGCAGATTCCCGTGGAAAATGGTCACAACAAGACGCGATTCTCCGCTCGGGGCGGAGTCTCGGCAGACCCATCACATGGGAACAGTGCAAAGGAGAAGAAGTGTAGGGAAGAAGGAACGCACAAAAGAACAAATAAACAGCAGAAAATCAAATCACTCCAGTCATAATTCTACATAAGCTGTCACGAACACTACAATCATAGAGAGGTGGCGGGTCCACTAGCTCGCCAATCCTCACCATCACTCATCTCTCTGGGCACTCTCCTCCTCTCCCCCGAGGTGAGGGTCCCTCAGAAGCCTCCGGGATCCCCGTGCAGTAGCACCTGCCTCGCCTCTTGCCGCCTGCTCTGCAGCAGTGACTCGCTGCTCCTCCCCTGGCGTGGCAAAGAAGCCACTAGTGGCAAAGCGACCGGACTGGCGGAGTCACTCCCCGAACTCTCGCGCTCTCTCGTAGCGCGTCTCCATCCCTCCTAGCCTCTGCACGACGGCCTGAAGGCCCAGCTGGAGCTCCCTCACTTGGGCCTCCAAGGCCCTCCTCTCGGTCAGATCCCGCTGTCGCTCGGACCTTCTCTCGGCTTTCTCTCTCTCTGCCTCTCTCCTCATCATCTGCAGAAGAACCCTTAACTCCAGGATGTCTGGAGAAGGTCTCTCCTCACCACGATGTCGCAGCTCCGCTACAGTCGCCACCCAGGCATCACGCTCCTCTTCCGCCCGGGTCGCGCGGGCCACCGCACCGGCAAGTTACTCCCGGAGGGAGGCAATCTCGAGAAAAGGGGCCGAGGAACTGGAAGATCTGCCAGCCACTCCCACCGTCGCTGTCTGCTGGGCACGCTGGAACAAAATAAACAACGGCCGTCAGTGAAACTCCAAAATCTGAAGTTAAAAGTGCGGCACATAACTTACCAGGAGCGACAACTCATGTTGAGCGACGGCCAGCTGCCGCCTAGTCTCTGACAGTTGGGCGCGCGAGCCACCGATGCCACGCGTGTCCCCAGCTTGGGGAAGCCCCGCGTAGCTCTCTCTCTGCCGCCGCAGGAAGTCGGCACTGTCCTGCACCAGTATACCCCCTTGCTGTCCAGGGAGACGTACGGGCCACTCCTCGAGCCTCGCCTTGCCGCGACTCTCCCTCCTGACGCGGCTCGGCTCGTCCGCACTCGCCTGCTCATCGGCCAGACCCAGGGTCCTTGCCATGTCCTGCACCAAGAAAGGGGTTCCATATCAGTCAAAAGGAACGCGTCCCCTATCTAGGACGCGTCCATCAGTTGAGTGCAACACTCGCCGAACCCTTTCCCCCTCGCGCGGCTCGCTTCAAAACCCAAAATGAATTAAAAGAGGAAGAGATCGAAGCACCTACCGAACCGTGTTCACCTCCTCCCACGCCATCAGGCCCCTCAGGTCCCTCGGGGGCCCAGAGCGGCCCTTCCTCCTCCATGGACGCCGTTCCGTGCTCGGGCGCGTCCCTCCTTGGGCGAGGGGTCCCGCGTCCCTCTCCACCTTCACCGTGGTCAGGCCCACCGAACTCCATCGATCAAAAGAGGAGGAAGACGAGAAAAGGGGCAAGCGAGTTTCGGCAGAAGGCGGGCTCGTTTGCGGGTAAGGCACGGGAGAAGAAAGGCCACCCGATGCTTTAAATTTGAATTCAAGGATTAAGACGCGTCCTCGCGCCTGGACGCGCCCAAAAGGGGGAAAAGGAAACAAAACCCCCCCATGCAAAGCGTAGTTCCCCGCTGTTCAGGGCAAGGTCTCGCGGAGCGTGCCTCAAAGGACAACTCAATGCAAAGAAAAAAGTGTGGGAGAGAGAAAGGTACACACAACACAAAAAAGCCATTTCCATTTCATATAATAGCCGAAAGTACATCATACAGTGAGAAGGGTGACGTGTACAAGCAACTCTCTAACTCTCACCACCACCCTCCTGGTCATCTCTCTCCTCCCTCCTCTGCCGGGGATCCCTAGGGGGCCTCTGCGAACCCTGAGAAGCCGTGCTCGCCTCGCCCTGCGGTGGCACTCCAGCCTCGAAGGCGCGACGACGCTCCTCGGCCGAAGAGACCAGATAGCTGCCCATGGAAAAAGAACCAGACTGACGAAGTCGCGCCCCGCGTTCCTTCGCCCTCTGGTACTGCTCCTCGCTCTCCCGAAGCCTCCCCTCCGCCGTGCCGAGACTCAATCGGAGCTCCAGCAGCTGGGCCTCTAGAGCCCTCCTCTCTGTCTGATCCCGCTGTCGCTCCTCCCTCTCTCTCTCCCTATCCCTCTCCCTCTCTCTCTCCACGCTCTCCCTCTCTCTCTCCACGTTCTCCCTATCCCTATCCCTCTCCCTCTCCTCTCTCTCCCTCATCGCCTCTCTCCTCGACAGCTCGAGGGCGATCCGCAGATCTAGCACGTCACGAGGGAGCTCCTCAGCCTCCCGTCGACGCTCCTCCTCCAGCTCCGCAATCTGGGCATCACGCTCTGCCACCCAGGCATCGCGCTCTACCACCGAGGCATCGCGCTCCTGCTCAGCACGAACAGCACGGGCCAGGGCCTCCAGAATCTCGGCCACCTGTCAAAGCACGCATGCACCGTAAGAGTACAGTGATAGAAGGAAAGTAGCTAGAAAAGGGTCGGGGCCAAGCAAACACTCACTCGAGCCTCGCGGTCACGCTCGGCCTCCTCAGCCCGAGCCACCGCGTGCGCCAGCTGCTCCTGGAGGGCAGAAACCTCCGGAGGAGGGCCCCGCGAACTGGAACCCGCTCCACCAGCCATCCCGGCTGCCGCTGTCTGGTGGGCCCGCTGAAACACGGGGCAAACGTCAGTCAAAGGCTAAGCATCAAAAATCCAGGTCACAAATAAAAATGCATTGCATAGACTCACCAGGATCTCCAACTCCTGTCGGATGGCCACCAACTGTCGCCTGGCGTCCGCCAACTGGGCCCGCAGGTCGGCGATCATGGTATCACGAGCATCCTGCATTACACATAAGTTAGTATCCCATGCATATACATATAGAAAAGTGGAGCAGTTTCATTTCACTTACCCCTGCCATACCACCCAAGGAGAGGCGGTCCCCGTACGTAGCTCGGTACCGTCTCATGTAGTCTGTGCTGTCCTGTACGTGGGACACCACTGGGACCCCGCCCTGCTGCCAGTCCTGGTACTGTGCTGGGAAGCGCGTACGCTAGTCCACAATCTTCGCCTTCCCCTTGGTCTTCCGCCCAATGCGGGCCGGCGCATCTACGTCAACCCACTCCTGGGCCAGCCCCAACGTCCTCATGACCAGTCTAAGCCGCAGCGGCTCAATCTCGTTCAGGCAATGGACCCACACGTCCCGCCTGAAACGAGGAAGACCCGCTACAACCCAGGGCTGGCCAGCATCGCCCATGCCCAGGTAGGGCCTCCACACCACCTGCATCACCATACATACATCATATTAGTTACCATTCAGTCACACGCATAAACACAAAAAAATCATACGCATCATACCATGGCCTCGGGATACTGGCTCAGTTCCCGACGAAGTGACGCCAGCTGGTAGCCGTGGGGTGCTGCAACCACGACCGGCCTCCACTGCCGCGCCAGAGGCACGGCCCTCCTGTTCCCATGCCTAGCCCTCCCCATCGGGAAATAGTAATAGCTCCACACCTGCATCCATCATACATCATTAGTACAATAATTGCATATTTAACTGTGGGAATGCATAAATAAAATGTTTACCTGGAGGAAAGGTGCGAAGCCGCTGACTGTCGTCTCCTTCTCCGAAGTCTGGGAGAGATCAGCAATCAAATGGGCAAGCAGAGCCGCTCCCCACGCGTAGTGTCCCACTCTGTCCAGATCCGCCAAGATCCCGAGGAAACGACAGTGGATGCCATCCCCCTTCGTCCCCAGCAGAAGGCGGCCCAGGAAGAAGAAAAGAAACCTCCGAAGATCTAGGTCCACCAGCTCCCTCTCGCTCGGATCCTGGGTGAAAGCTGCACGAGCATCCCCCTCCAGTCGAGCCAAGAACTCCGCTCCAGTCTCGCTAACCCGCTGGCGCGGGTCGACGAATCCGAGCGCCTCCATAATCTCCACTTGGCCGACTACCCTGCTGTCTCTATCAGTCACGCTCGTCTCTAACCACAGCAGGTCCAGGGCACTCTCTCGATAGTCGGGGTAGGTGACCCCGCTGACTGCCTCTCCGTCAACCCGTAGCCCGGTAATCCGAGCCACGTCCTCTAGTGTCGGCACCATGTGCCCCCAGGGCATCAAAAACGCCCGGCTCGGTGCGTGCCACCGCTCCCTCAATGCCTGGATAAGAGGAAGGTCGAGCCGGAAGGGCTCGATCCTAAGGAAAGCTCCAAAGCCCATGGCGTCCACACGCGCCCTCTGGAAATCCGGCAGCCCACGGTATGCTGCCACCACCAAGGACCAGCTGATCCGGCCCTTCATCACGCCCTGCACACCACAAAAACCAACAAAGAACACATCAGCATCATGAACAGTAATAAACAATAACACTGTATATACTATTTATTCTTTTTATTTTATTTTTTTAATATATATATATATATATATATATATATATATATATTATTTTTTGGAGGCGTCCAGGCCCCTGGACGCCTCCTTCCTATTTTTCTTTATTTCTTTTTTTCAAAAAAAAAATCCAAGAACCAAAAACAAAAAAAAAATATATAATATATATATATTATTATGGAGGCGTCCTAGGCCTTGGACGCCTCCTTATTTTTTAATTTTATTTTATTATTTACGTAAATAAATAAATAAACAAAAATAAAAAAAGTGGAGGCGTCCAGGCCCCTGGACGCCTCCTTCTCTCACTACCTGGCCTTCTCTCACAGCCTCTCGCACGCCCGTTTTAGCCTATTGAACCACAAAGTGAGAATTCCGAAGTACTTACCGGGTCGTGATCGTCCTCTCCTGCGTCACCAGCATCCGCAGCGGCCTCCGCGGCCAGAAGCGGCACCTCCATCTCCTCACCCGCAGCAATCTCCTCTGCTGCGGCCTCCTCGGCATCATCCCTCAACCTCCTCGCACGACGAGCCAGTCGTTTCCGCTTCCCTAGACCCTGGCTCGATCCTCCTCGCTTCATTGGGACTAAGAATGGGTCGTTTGGAGTGGCTGGACGGTCAGAATGAACAGTAAGTGAGTTAGGGGGGGAGCCCCCCCTATATATAGATTAAGCTTTAATTGGGGCGTCCAGGCGCCTGGACGCCCCCACTTTTTTTTTTTTTTAAATTCAAAAACCTTAGGGGCGTCCAGGCGCGTGGACGCCCCCAAACAAAAAAAATTAAAAAATAAAAAAGTAAAAAATTAGGGGCGTCCAGGACCCTAGACGCCCCCCAATTTTTTTTTTAAAAAAAAAATTATAAAAAATAGGGGCGTCCAGGCCTCTGGACGCCCCCATAATAATAATAAAAAATATAATAAAAAGAAAAAAAGGGGTTAGAACATGTATATAATCCAAACAAAATAAAAAAAGGAAAGAAAAAGAAAAATCACAAAAAAGATAATAATTAAGGGGACGAGGGTCCGAAACATCCAAATGCCAGATTTTATTCCATCAGAAAGCAGAATGAGCTACATCAGGGGTTTAGGCGCCTTAGGCCTTAACTTCCCCAGTTCGGTTACATAAGCCCTCCACGGCTCGCATTCTTCCACCACGTGCGCTAATGCCTTTCCCGCAACACTTGTCTTCCAGGGAGCTTTAATGGCCTTCGCTTCCTTCGCGTCCGCTTCAGTGCCCAACTCCCTCTTCTTCAAAGGAACGATGCTAGTCGGTGGCAGGAACGAATGGCGTGGGATGCCAATCTGGAGGCAGCACCGATGCGCATTATAAAGGACGAACTCGGTCGCGCCGATCAGTTGAAGATCAACTTCGGGAGAAGACCTCACGAGGAGATCTAGCGAAAGCAAACATGCCGGTGCGCAAGTAAAGAAGCCTTGTGTCACGGTGCGAAAGTGAGACCGCCAGTCTTCACGTTTCTTCAGCCACGGAACGCGGTTCACTACGGTACCACCGAAGCCTAACACGTCGGCTATGTGATGAAGAGAGCTTTGTTGGAAGAGCTTCGAAGCGGTTGGCATTCCCTCGCGGTGGTCGAATTTGAAATGCAAATCCAGCTAGCAATTCAAGACAAGTGCACAACCAAATGGAGGCTTACCCATGCTCGAGGCAGTAAGACCGCTGTAAAGATAGGCGAGGACGGCGGGTCCCACCCTCTTTCCACGCCAGATCCCGCAGATAGCACCCAGTTGGTCTTCCTCCACCATGTTGTCGGTATAAGGGAACAAGAGAGTACCCGCCAGACAAATGGTGAACCCCTTCATGATTCCCTCCAAATAGTCATCGTCTGGTGACCCTCTCAGGGCGTCCATGACCCACTCCGCAAGCTTTTGGAGATCGATCCCCTTTTGAGTACGGACCTTTCGGGCTGCGTCGGGCGGCATGAAACTTCCAAGGACACTTTCAGAAGTCCCCCGTGTCAGTATCCGCATAGCCTTCACCTTCCCGTCACTCTTGAATTTCTTCAATCCGAGCAGAAGTTCCACCTCCTCGAGGAGGATGGTCACCTCGAAGGTCGGGAAGATAAAAGTGTGGGTCTGGGGATGCCAGATCTCCACTAGTGCGCCCATAGCCGCCCAGTCCATACGAATCTTCTCGTAATGCTTGGCGTGAATAAGGAGCCCCTGCAAATGCCACTTCGAGAGTATGGCCCTCATGCCAATGGAGATATTGGAAGTCAGCTTTGAAAGCCATGGCAGCTTGGAAAACTTCCTCGGGCCTGGGAAGAGTGGATATGGCTGGAAGAGAAAAGAAATAGGAAATGAAGGAAGTAAGAAGAAGGTTCACGTGGAGAAAATTTGAAAAGAGTCAGCTTACCATATGCGACATGATCGTCCCACTCAGATGACCCTCGAGGTCGGAGAGTCGCCTAATCTCGCTGCTAGGCTTGCTCCTCTTCATAACGCGGGAAGACTCTCCTTCCATCCTGAAATCTCTAGATTCTCCTCTCTTTCCTCTCCTGAGCTTCCAAAACCCACCTTGGTGCATTTGAATGAACTAGCATAAGGGGAGTTCTTATAGGAAGGGAAGGGTGCTACAGGACAGAACATGTCACATCAACGATCGCTATCAGGATTTTGTTTGGATCTCCTTTGAACTGTGGTGCGATTCTGCTATGATTCTGCTACTTTATGATGTTGCTAACCTTTGCTGGCCTGTGCAGGTTTTACTAACGGACGTCTTTGTCCTATCTCCTGTCCCATCTTTCATTGGTTGGTCCCACCTTGTCATGCATCGTAGTATATGATACTTACGCTACTAGAACATGCCGAGGACCGTGCGGCCCGAACGAATCTGGGATCTGAGTTCCCCTTCAATAAAAACGGTGATGATTCCGGAAGAATTTGGGTTGTACGGATAGGCCGTCAATTTGTGATAGAATGGGGACGACGGTTCCATTCAGTGAGTTGGTGCGCGGATAAACGGGCCCCAGCCCAGTATCAGCTCACCGGGTCGGTATCCTGACCCGTTCTTCACAAGTTGACAATATTATCCTTGGCTATTTTCTATTTTAGTTTGTTTTAAATTTTTCTTTGAACCCAGCATGCATTCATATAGGACTTTGATTTATTGCGGAAGATCATTCAAGTGATTCGATTGTGAAAGCCGTTGTGCTCCAATTCCCACAAATATGAGATATTCCACTCCGAATGAAATACTGAGTTTCCTTGAGACAGCCCTACGCTGCTCTTCCAAAGGAGACCCTTGTTTGGACAGACCCTCAGATATTCCTTTACCTTTTTTGACCCACCTTGGCCGCAACACTTCCACATTGGCTGGTAACCGCTCCCCAAAGGTGAAACCTCCGGTTTATGACCCAGGTACTTCCACACCGAGAAGTTGGTCTCCTTTTGTTTCGTGCCTGAGCGCACATCTCACCCTCCCTTATTTGATCTCCGTCCAAGCAATCGTCAATATTTGAAAGACCTTCTTCAAGGTCGCCTCATTGAAACTCCAGGAAAGATTCCAAACAGTTACGTCAAAAGCGTGTCTCATCACACCTTGGCATCAACTTATCAGTCCGCTCCCACTTCACTCCACTCCACTTCGATACCATTCCACTACGTGTCGCTCCCTTGCAAAGCAGACGCCAAGGCGGGGCAGCTGTAGACATGCCATTCCTGACGTCTCCTGAGAAAGTCTCATATTACTATACAACGCCCCGCAACGGCTTACGCATTTTGAATCACTTGAGTGCTTCCTTTTCTTAGTGTTCTTCCGCCCTTTTCGGCATCCGGAATCGTCTCGTCACGGCATTCGGACGGCATCAACACCAATCAGACGTATCAGAGGTTCTGGAACCAAGAAGGGTATCTGCCGGGCAGCCGCCAACACGTTGTCCGAGGACCCGGGTGGGTCTTTATGGGGGCGTCCAGGCCCCTGGACGCCCCCATCTTTTTAATTTATTTTATTATTTTATCAGGGCCCAAAAATAAATAAAAAATTATATATTTTAATGGAGGCGTCCAGGACCCTGGACGCCTCCATAAAAACTAATAATAATAAATATTTATAAAATGCCACTTGGCATAAAAGATAAAAAATAATTAAAAAATATATATACATATTAATGGAGGCGTCCAGGCCCCTGGACGCCTCTATAAAAACAAATAAAAAAATTAAAATGGCAGCCCTGGTATAAAAGACAAATGAAAAATAAAAAAATAATATAATTGTGGAGGCGTCCAGGCCTCTGGACGCCTCCATCAAAACCCTCACGGGCGCCGGCCACCGAACGACGGTTTGTCGTGTGTGAAAAAATCTAAATTATAGAGATGTCCGGTCAGCTGGACGCGCCCATTTCTGAATCACGATGCACCGCTCTCAAAACCACGCGTTGTGCCAAACCGCGTGCGGCCGTCGTCGGTTTTCGGTGGACCTACTTGAGGCGTCTGGAACCCTGGACGCCTCCACAAAAGTATTAAAAAAAAATTAATAAAAATAGAATAAAATATTATTTCGGCCCTGATGGAGGTGTCCAGGGTCCTGGACGCCTCCACCCTCCGGAGCCCTATAAATAGAGGCCCACCCCCTCAGTTCTGGGAGAGCTTCGAAGTGATCCGATAGGCTGCCGGAGCCCAGAGGCTACGGAGTCATTTTCTAACCCGTGAGTTCTTTTGTAGGTGGAGGTTCTGCCGGTTTCTCGGGTGCTCACGCTCGCGAGAGGAAGGTTGTCTTCATCCACCGCGCTTCCACGTCGTCCCCACGCTGCCGGAGCTCCGCCGGATTTCACCCTCGGCTCATCCAATAAGCCTTTTCTTCCCCTTTTTCTTCGTAGTTCTTTTGCATTCATCATCTCGCATCCTCTATCCCCCTTCATAAGGGCGCCTCTTCTTTTATACTTCTTGCATCCATCATCTCATTTTCCTCCTACTCGAGTCCGAGAGGGGTTTAAAAGATAACACCAACCAGGTGTGTGTCTTGCCATCATTTCGTTATTTTTATCGCAAGGATTTGAATACTACACCTCTATCTTTCTAATCCACTTGTCATTGGTTTATCGTTGTTTTGCAAGGGTAGCCGAGGAAAGCCCTCTCCGTCGGCCGGTCGGAGGGAGAGGAAGAAGCAACCCGCCATCTCCCGCTCTTGAGGTAGGCGTGATCACTTTCTTATTTTGGGGTCTTTCGGCCCCTGGCGATCACATCTTATTTTCGAGGCCGCGGCGAGTCACTTCCCCAATGGCCGTTTAAATTTCCGTTCTTATATTCTCTTTATACTCTGTTATATTCTGCTCATATTCTCGAGGCCGCGGCGAGTCACTTCCCCAATGGCCGTTTAAATTCTTATTTTTATATGTTATATTCTTATCTATTCGTGTTCTCGAGGCCGCGGCGAGTCACTTCCCCAATGGCCGTTTAAATTCACATTCTTATACGTTATATTCTTATCTGTTTGTGTTCTCGAGGCCGCGGCGAGTCACTTCCCCAATGGCCGTTTAAATTCCCGCTCTTTGTATTCTCT
The DNA here is from genome assembly GCA_022559845.1 of Amorphophallus konjac. Classification (NCBI taxonomy): domain Eukaryota; kingdom Viridiplantae; phylum Streptophyta; class Magnoliopsida; order Alismatales; family Araceae; genus Amorphophallus; species Amorphophallus konjac. Next base: position 492,664,061 of record CM040121.1, read on the forward strand.
CTATATTCTGTCATCTTATTATCTGCTCATATTCTCGAGGCCGCGGCGAGTCACTTCCCCAATGGCCGTTTTAATTCTTGTTATTTAATTTTTGCACCATTCCCGTCCCCCCGAGGCCGCGGCGAGTCACTTCCCGCTATGGCCGTTTAAACCCCATATTTTGCTATATCACACTTGTCCCGCTCGCCCCGCCGGAGTAATCTCCCGTGGTGGCCCCTTCTCTCTCTTCTCTTATTTCTATGTTGCAGCAAACAAACACCAAAAAGAAAGAAAAGAGGAGCCCGCGCGCTCCGCGTTCTTCCTCTCCGCTCTCCTCCCGAACCGCGTGACGTCGCTCACACTAGGTCTATGCTAGTTAGCTATTGCTTAGGCTAAAGTCTATGCTAGCTATTATATCTTTCACTATGGGTCGATGTTAGGTCAGAGTTAATGATGATGTCACATTCACAATTACAGAATCTTCAGCACATTATATCTAGCATGATCTGAACTCCAATCTCATATTTCTGCATAACAATCAATGCATATTGATCTCACTATGAAGGTCAAGTGACAGAATAAATTCCTTTATCTGATAACAAGGATTTATGAATTGAACCAGGACCGAACAACTTAAGTGCAAGAAGCAATAAAGCCTTAATAATTTCAAGGTTGCCCTGGCTCATGCACGAACTTAAGTGGAGTGATCAACACGTGATCCAAGGCAGGCTGATACCAGGCGATCCTACCACATGGAAAGTAAAAGACTAGTGATGATGACACGTGGAAAGGTCTGGATCATATCTGCTTGGAGAATAGGGCGGGAATTGTGGCGACCACGTACCCATCTCTTGGAGCATATAAAAGGGGGCCGATCTTCCAGTTCAAAAGATGGAAAAAAGTGAAGAAAAAAAATTGAAGACAGAAAGTAAGAAGGAAAAGAGAAGGGTAGTGGCGGTAGAGAAAGAGCCAGCAAAGAAGATAGAACAGAGAACAGTTCAGAGAGAGAGCCAGTGAGCTAGAAGAAGAGAGAGCTTAGAGGAAGAGATTGTGAGAAGAAGAAGAGAGTGTGTAGCCACTCATCCTGAAGATTTTTTTAGTCTATTCATGGATAAAATCCAGAATGACTATGCTCATTGGAGCTTTCTATTTTTACTTTTTTCTTTTTAATTTTTTGATTTCCATTTTTATTCCCATTTTCTTAGTGTTCTTCCGACTCCCTGTTTAGAGTGTCGGGTTCCTCCTGTGTGTTCAGGAGAAGGGAGATTTATCTCCGGTTGCCCTCTGTGGATTCAGAGGAAGGGAGATTAGTTTCTCCGGGAGTGAGTGATTGGGTATCACTCACAGTTTTTCCCTCTGGTTTAGAGGAAGGGAGACTGGTGTCTCCGGTTGCTAGTGACGGGCTGTCACTAGTGGTCCTCTTCGGTTTGGAGGAAGGGAGGTTAGCCCCCGGTTCTAGTTCTGTGGGTTACAGAACCTGGTTTAGGGATTTGTCTCCCTCGGTTATCAAGCTGTCAGGTAGCGTTTTGTTTGCAGACTGAGTCTGCGTGTTGCATTTTGCAAGGGAAGCCTCACTCGGGTTAGAGTGAGGGGTGGATGTAAATCTGGGGTCTCAGATCGAACCACCTAAAAATTCAGTGTGTCGTGGTTTGCTTCATGTGATTGTTCCTTATCTTCTTCCCCCCCTTCACAAGTCACGGTGTGATCAGTTTCAGCTTTCCACACTTATCATTCGCCAAGTGTTGGCGCTGTGTCTTGTGTGATCTCTTATATTTTAGTGTCTTTTGTGCATCAGTTTTGCATCTGGTTCTTACAGTGGAGCTGATTTTTTAATTGGGTATAATTTCCCAATAGATCCATTCACCCCCCTCTGGATCTATTTCTGAGCATCACCATATCTATCAATTGGTATCAGAGCAGGTTTCTGATTCATCAGATCAAACGATCTGCAGAGGATCCTGTTATCCTATTTCTAGGTGCATTTCTTTTTGTGCTTAGTCTATTGCTTGAATTATTCTTGAACTGATTTCCATGGCTCATCCACCGATTTTCAATGGCTTTAATTTTAATTTATGGTTTACCAGTTTGCGCAGCTAATATCAGTTGATCCTGATATGTGGAAGTTAATTTCACATGGTCCTCACAGATTACCGAAGAACAAGTCCAAATGGACTGACAATCATAAATCCATGAGTGGTGAAAACCAGAAAGTTTTGGATTTAATAAAAGCAGCTATTGACAAGGCTTTCCACTCATGTTTTCATGATTGCAGGTCAACTAAGGACATTCTAAACAAACTGAAGACCGCCTGTCAAGGAAAGGAAGAGCAAAAATGCATGACGGCTGAACGAAGCAATGAAGGTAAGGATGAAGAAGAGGTAAACAATCCTTTCGCTAACTTTACTTTAGATGAATGGGAAGATGCATATGCTAATTTGCTAGTCTTTTGAAAAGCTAAGAAAAAAGAATAAAACTCTGAAAAAGAAGTTAAACAAATTTGAAAATGTTGAATCTGTAAGTGAGGACATTGAAATTTTGAAAACTGAAAATGGTATATTCAGAAGACAATTAATAGATTTTGATGCTATTACTTCAGATTTGGAATATTTTAAATCTGAGAATGAAAAACTCAAAAAATAGTCTAAGGATTAATCTGAACATAAATCAATGAATCTTAGAAGTGAAAATAAGTTGATATCTGAAAAACTGGAGGCTGTTAGAGTAACAAATTTAGAGCTTCAGAAAAACTTTGACCAACTTCAATCAGAAAATCAACAAGAAATGTATAATGAATGTCAGACTTCCTTAAGTGATTTAGTATTTGATGATGAACTCAAGGAGCAAAACTGTAAACTGAAAGAGGAGATTAACAAGCTGAAATTTCTAAACTCAGCTATGTCTGAGAGATTGTTAGTGTATGAAAAAGGGAAATCTGTCATAAAAGAAGTTGAAGCTCAGAATGAAATAAAATAAAAATAGGAAGTTGAAAAACTCAAAAGTCTGAATGATGCCTTGCATCAACAAGTAATTTCCTGTGAAACAGACCTGTCCAGTTATGAAGCTAATATTGTTGCCTTAAATTCTGAGATTCAAGATCTGAAAAACTTATTATCAAAATTTGTCAAAGGTAAAGACAATCTGAATAAGCTTCTTGGAACCAATGTTAATTTTCAGAGAGAGGGACTGGGTTACACTTCGGTAAACAAAAAGATTGATGGAAGTAAAATGTCCATAGTGTTTGTAAAAAGTTTTGACCAAAACAAAACCTCTACTCCTTCTGTTTTCCAATTTACCGCACAGAAAATTGAAAAGCAAAGTAAAAATCTGGAAAAGCCTAAAAAATAGAAAAAGAAGGTTAATGGTTCTCTTGTGAAATCTTTTGGTATTTTTGCACATGCAATGAATAAAACTATCAGATATTTACATGCACACAAAAAGAAAATGTCATGTCATTACTGTCACAACATAGGTCATCTAATGCATGAGTGTAAATTGATGAAAAAGGATGATCTGAATGCCAGTACATTGCATGCTATGAAATTTCATGATAAAGTTCCTACTCTTCGGAAAAAGAAAATCGAATGCCATCACTATCGTAAAGTAGGACACTCTCCTGCTGAATGCTGGTTTGCTAATACACAAACAAGATTTCATGCTAAAAATCATGTGCACCAGCATGTCTTTAATGAAAATAAATTTGCTTCATATAGCCAGCACATTGTGTGCTTTAACTATGGAAAACGAGGCCATAAGGCAATTGAATGTTGGCTGAATGTTGCTAGAAAGAATTCTATCTCATGTTTCTACTGTGGCAAGGGAGGCCACATAGCTGCCCATTGTTGGCATGCTCAAGGGAAAAAGTTTAACTATAAACCTGTTAAATTTCCTGTAAGTAGAAACAGTTCTGTTAGGAATAAATTTGCATATGAAAGAAAATATCATGCATGCTTTGAGTGTGGAAAGTCAGGCCACAGAGCTATGGATTGTTGGCTGACTGAAAATAAAAGAAGAAATGTCCATGTAAATAACAGAGAATTTCATTCACATGCACATAGATTTTATGCTTATACTAATGTGCACAATAAGAACAGAAATTCTATTGTCTCATGTCATTACTGCGGGCAGTTTGGGCATTCTATGAATAATTGTCCTTTAATGATGCTTGATGATATGAAAGCCCAAAGATTATGGAAAGCACCTATCAGAGGTGTTACTAACCATGTAGGACCCAAGAACACTTGGATACCTAAATCTGCAAAATAAGATCTTTGCTTTGCAGGAGTGCCTTGGGGATGGAGAATAAAAAGGGGTTCAAATAAACCAAGGCATCCAAAGTTTGGTAAAACCCCACCTCTGCTGGTAGAAATTTAAGTTTCATGATAACTATGTTTAGATAGCTGCATATCAGGTATGATTTGTTAATCAAAATTTCATGCATATAAGTTCTCATTTGTATATGTCATTAGCATTCATATCTCTCACTACACATGATGGGTAGTCTATATAAAAATGGGACTGAAAATGAATTACACATCATAAAATTGAACATCTGAATTGACTGAATTTATTGCTTGCACGATGTCTCATGCTTAAAATGTTCACCTGCACACTTGACATGCACATATATTCACAATTGCATATGAGTAGCATATTGTTAGCTTAAGATGCATATTGGACTGCATTTGCATTTCATTGTCCCGCATGACTATAATGGTATATCAAATGGTAAGTTTCTAAAGGGCAGGCGTAATCTGTCTGGAAGTTCTTACTATGTATGAGGTGGTCATTAGACCAAGTCCTCTACCCAGTACCATTGGTCAAAAATTTGCATATTGAGCAGTCTAGATTTACATGAACATAACTCATAATACTCCCTGCATAGATTTCATTGCATATATTGCACTTTGAGTTCAGTCATATAATGCATACAGTCAGGGGGAGCTTTGGAGCTTAACTATTTTATTCTCTGGAACCCATTGTTTACTGCTCCTACACTTTCTGAGGGGGAGTTTCATTTGAAAATATCTGAGCTGATTTAGCTGACAAAGTGTTAAACTGATGAATCTTTCCATGATCCTCTCAAAATCCATCTTGAGATAATCACTTGGTCAGCTCTCCTTCCAACCTCATTGGAATTTTTGCTCACTCAATGCTCAGTTGAATACTTCTGCCATATCTTTATCTGGGAAATTGTAGTTTGATTTTTTTTTGCTGAGTTATATGTGTGCTAGTCAGCCTGAGAACACCTCACTCAAATACATAATTCATGCTCCTTATCCATTTGCTAATTATTTCATTGGCTGTTTCTGAAGAACTTTAAACTTGTTGGAAACTCAGGGAGATTTCAATTTGTGTACCTTGACCATAAATCTAAAAATCTACAAGAAGAATCTTCTTTTATTATAGTCCCTCAGAACTTCATAAATAATAAAGCCCTAAAGAAATTTATAAATGGTTTATTTGATTAATAAGTCATTATAAGGCCAAGTAGTGTTGATCAATTAACCCAACCCACTTAATTAAAGCCTAAAAGGTTTTTAACTCAGGCCCATATTCTAGAAGGTTATTAAGCCTATCCTCGGAATTATAAGGATAAACACCACTTAATATAGATAATTATACGGATAATGAATAGAAGAGTTTGATCGATTTAGAAATTCTACCTACGATGACTGTAACGGTCTATCGTAAGACCGCTACATCCATGTAACGCGTGGTCTCCAGACCGTTACATGCCTGTAAGTTTCGTGAGTGAAGGAACTCATGAAAAGATTGGAACTTGATGTTCTTATCCACTATGGATCGACTTGGGAAGGCTCGTAATGTTACTAAGGACTCTTAGAGATTGAGATTTGATAAAATAAGGACTCTAAACTCGATCTAATCCTTAAACCCTAGCATAAACTCTATAAATAGGGCATAGTTCTGAACTGCGCGACCCCTACTTTTGGGACGTAAAGAAGCAAGGTAAGGAGTCATTATCTCAGGTAAGTTCTTTAGAGGTATTTGTTTATAATACTTTAGACTAACTCCCCTCCGAATTTCACATCTTTAGGTCAAGAGGGCGTGGAGTTAGAGCCTAAAGAAGTTGCTGAAAAAGTCACAAGAGAAGGAAGGGATCTAGGGCAAGGTTCTCAACCAAATTCAGAAACTACAGTCTAAGTAATAGGTAGGTTATCTCATGAACGGCAAAAACAGTATGATAGGACTAAAAGTCCTCTGGTTTGATTGAATTCCATGCATTATAGAGCATTGATTTCATGTTTTATTTGTTCTATGCACATCATGCACCTCTTAGCCAAATTAAGAAATTAAAACATGACTATTCATCTATTCATGATTACCTATGCATGTAGATGGCCTTACTTCGTTAACATGACTAGAAACTCATCAGGTTTTGATAAAAGACATGATGTGAGTTGATCTCTTAGTTTCTATGATTATTTTCTGTTAACAGATACTGTAACGCACTAGCATAGGACCGTCACTTTCAAGTAATGGCCCTACTACAAACCGTTACAAACTCTGCAGTATTTGAATTGCACTGATGTTTCTAACGCGCGTGGACAGACGTGTTACATGAAAGTAACGGCTTGATCATGACCGTCACTTTCACTGTGACGCCCCCTCTTAAGACCATTATATCCTGTGTTCTGTCAACCCTATGACAGAATACAACCTGCCAATCTTATTATGGTTAAAACCTAGTTACCTAAGTTTTAAACCTAATCATGTGATTTAAAGGATATTTGATTATTCATGATAGGTATTGCATGTTTTGTCATCACTTCTACTTAAGTTATGTTAAACCAAATTCTATAGTTTTGTACTATAAAGCATGACTTTTTAACATTGTATTGACGGAGTTTTTATCATGATTTTCACATTGATTATACATATCTCTCTCTGTCAATAGAGTCAATTCTATACGTACATGGCACATATTCCGGTATGTTGTCATTAGTTCACACTTTGCACTATAGGAACACAATCTTGGACATGAGGACCTCTCTATTGGATATTCCTTCCAATAGACTAGGAAATCATTGTTTCAAGGCCTCCGTATTTCTCCGCGAGCCTGGGATTCCCACTAGGACGCCGAGTTGGTTGTACCAATGAAAGCCCATTAATTAGAACACTCTATCGTGGTTTTGATTCTTGAAATGTAACGGCCTTTAACTGGACCGTCAGGATCATGTAACGGCCCAGTGCCAGACCGTCACATTCCTCTGGGTCTATTTTTATCCTTCTGGACTCGGATCATTGTAACGGCCTATTACTGGCGCGTTACATAGTGTAACGGCCCCGTAAGCGACCGTTACATAGCTTGCACTTGTTAACCCAAGGTTTGACCAAGGGTTGATATTCCAATGATTCTAGACAAACCTTGATGATCTAGAACTTGTCATATTACTTAAATTGATCTAATGGAAGTAAAGGAAAATACCGTTATGCTGTCGATTTATTTCTATGAGCATGACATTGTTTAAAGCCTATTTCTTGACTCCTACATTCTTATTTTGAAGCATTCATTCATTGATTTTAGTTATCATGGAATTATTGGAAGTGCTATATTCTTGGCCATACTTTACTTATATATTGCGTGGAAGTAGCTTAATTTATAACTGAAGATGCTATCGAGCACTGATTGTGTTCAAGGGCTCTATGCTAGTCCCCTCGGCTGATTTTCGGAAACATACTATTTTATTAACCATGGGGTATGATGCTACTGGCGTCGCATTGCGCTGGGAGTACTACTTCTATAAATAAGTGAAGATCCACGGCACAACATGACATTCTTGCTTGATATTCCATAGAAATTCACGAAGCACTTGCTATTAAGCATAAGATGCTAAAGTGAGGAATATGTGGCTTGCTAGTACATTCTCGATATATTCTTGTTCATGGAAGGCCAATATCATGTTCTTGTTATATTCTTGCTAGCTCATTCTTGATCATTCTATCTTACATGGTTATCTTGTTTCTATTGATTTGATCGCATGATTGATTCGCATTCGCATGATTTTACCTTATTTCTTTAGAGCTAAAATGATAATCACTTTAATAATGCCTTCATGTTGATGCGAAGATACCTACTGGGCAAGTGCGCTCATTACCTATTTCCAATGTTTTTCAGGAGATGGAAATAGTTCGAATTCAGATTCGGGTGATTCAAGTAGCGGGTCCGAGAGCGATTAAATGTTATTATGACAAGAGTGAAGACATAAGAAGTCTAAATTGTCTAGATTGAGTCAATGTAATTTTCCTATTTCTTGAGTCAATAAATTGAGAAGTATAGGCTATTGTATTTAAAGATTGATCATTTATGAAATAAAGTTGGAGTTTGAATATTATTGTGCAATTGTATTTATTTGTGTGATTGTCTTGCGCTCTGATTGATTCTTGCTTGCAAGAGGCATACCATGTCGGCTGTTTACGCTCCCCGAGCGAGTCTTCCGCTGTAGTTAAAGGCTCGGGACGTGACAGTTAAGTTGGTATCAGAGCCTAAGTCTTAAGACTTAAGGAAAAGAGTCATGTCATAGGATAAGTCCAAGGTTTAAGGACCCATACCTATGAACTAAGGAAGATAATTTCCGTACCCATGTGAGAATTGGGTAGAGCCCGAGATAAGGTAATTAATTAGCTTTAAGATTTGGTTTCCTGAGAAATAACGAGTGTTATTTTTCTCTCTCAGGTACCTTATTATTCTTATCATGGCTCATCGCGTAGATTGGGATGGTATGCAACAAACTGTTGCCGGCCTCACCCAGGCATTGCAGACTATAGCACAAGGTGGTGCAGGGGCAAGGGCTGGTGACTTTCATCGCAATTTTCGGAGTCTAAATCCTCCACGTTTCTATGGATCTTCCAATCCAGACGAAGCAGAAAATTGGATCGACGAGATGAATAGGATATTTGATGTTATTCAATGCACTGATCAGGAGAAAGTCCGTCTAGCAACGTTCCAATTGAATAAGGACACCCGTACTTGGTGGAAATCAATTCCGGCACCTCCGGCCGATGCGCCACATACATGGAATGCTTTTCTCACTTTATTTCATGCCAAGTATTTCTCCGAACATGTGAAGGAAAGGAAGGCTATGGAGTTTGCCTCCCTTCGTCAAGGTATGATGTCAGTAGCAGAGTACGAGTTGCAGTTTTCAAGGCTAGCACCGTATGCACCACATTTGATTAGTACAGACTTATTAAAAGCAAACCGATTTATGGACGGGTTACGGCCCGATTTCATTCAACAACTGGGGACACAGAATATCCGCACTTATGCGGAGATGGTTCAAAGGGCATATTTATGCGAGAGGACCTTAGAGAAGGTCTAAAGGTTGAAAGGAAAGGGAGAAGAATCTAGCCGGCACTCTGATCGGCATTATAAGATGGAGAAGTTCAGCATCACGGAACCATACAAAAGCCGTGATAATAAGAAAAGATCAAGGAACGGGAACGGTGGAAGTTCCCAAAAGAATAGTAAAAAGGTGAAGGAAGAGAAGGAGCAAGTCGCCTCGGCGTGCACTTTATGTGAGAAATTCGGCCACTCGATTGAAGAATGCTGGAAGCGCCTAGGTGCTTGTTTGCACTGTGGGAGTAGGGAGCATCGTGTGCAAGATTGCCCCCTTATGAAAGACCAACCAAATAATGGAGGACGTAGGAGGCAGGCTCGCCTCAATGCAGTTATAGATGAAGATGAAGCACCCAGGGATCAAAATGATGGGCTCATGGAAGGTACTCTTCAAATCTGTTCTCATCCTGCATTCGTGCTATTTGATATTGGTGCCTCTCATTCTTTTATCTCCACCACTTTTGTAAAAACCTTACCAACTGCATCAGTTCCCCTACCTTCAGATCTTGCTATTACTACACCTTTAGGATCTGGAACTAAGCTTGCCAAGTATTATCCCGATTGTGAGGTGGTAGTAGAAGGACACAATCTCCCCGCAAACTTAGTACGCCTTGACATGAAAGGATATGATGCCATTTTAGGGGTAGATTGGCTTGTAGACCACGATGCTTACATCAACTGCCAAAATAGGATTATATTTTTCCGAAAGCCCGGTCTTCCAAGATTTTCCTTTCTTGGCATCAAATACAAGAAGCATCCTACCATTATATCTTCTCTACACGCTTGTAAACTTATCTCAAAAGGTTGTGAAGCTTTTCTTGCTTCAGTCATTGTCACCGAATCTAAGGAAATTATCCTAGCAAACATTCCTATGGCAAATGAATTCCCGGACGTGTTCCCATCTGAACTACCTAATTTTATGCCCGAGAGGGAAGTAAACTTTACCATCGAACTCATTCCAGGTGCGGCACCTGTTTCTATAGCCCCTTACAGGATGTCCCCCACAGAACTCAAGGAACTAAAGAAGCAGTTACAGGAACTTCTAGACAAGGGTTTCATTAGACCTAGCACATCCCCTTGGGGTGCGCCTGTTCTATTTGTCAAGAAGAAGGATGGTTCTCTCAGGTTATGCATTGATTACCGGCGATTGAATCAACTTACAATCAAGAACAAGTATCCATTGCCGCGTATTGATGAGCTCTTCGATCAACTTTCGGGAGCAGAATATTTTTCTAAGATTGACCTAAGATCAGGTTATCATCAACTTAGAATCAAAGAAGAGGACATTTACAAATCGGCTTTTCGAAGTCGTTATGGCCACTATGAATTTGTGGTAATGCCGTTTGGGTTAACTAATGCCTCAGCAGTATTCATGCAACTTATGAACAGTGTCTTCCAGCCATATTTAGATCAGTTCATCGTCGTCTTCATCGATGATATCCTGATATACTCTAAGACAAAAGAAGAACATGAAGAACATCTAAGGATAGTCTTGCAAACACTTAGAGAACACAAGCTATATGCCAAACTCAATAAGTGTGAATTCTGGCTCAAGGAAGTCTCATTCCTAGGCCACATTATTTCAAAAGAAGGTATTGCTATGGATCTTTCTAAGGTAAAAACTGTCAGAGATTGGAGTCGACCAACGACTGTGTCTGAAGTTAGAAGCTTTTTGGGTCTAGCAGGTTATTATAGAAGATTCATAAAGGACTTTTCAAAGATCACGGTTCCTTTAACTAGACTTACCAGAAAAGAAAATCCTTTTGTCTGGTCGAAGGACTGTGAAAAGAGCTTCCAAAGTCTTAAGAATCATCTTACGACAGCCCCTGTTTTGTCACTACCAATAGAGGGTGCTGGATTTGAAGTATATACGGATGCATCTGGAATTGGCTTAGGGTGTGTCCTTATGTAAGATGGAAAGGTGATTTGTTATTCTTCAAGACAATTGAAACGTCACGAAGAAAATTATCCTGTACATGATTTAGAATTGGCAGCAGTTATCTTCGCCTTGAAGATTTGGCGTCATTATCTTTATGGAGAAAAGTTCACTGTCTATTCAGACCATAAGAGTTTGAAATATTTATTTTCTCAAAAAGAGCTTAACATGAGGCAGAGGAGATGGTTGGAATATCTTAAAGACTTCGATTTCACTATTCAATATCACCCTGGCAAGGCAAATGCTATAGCAGATGCACTCAGCAGGAAACCAATGGGTATGTTATCAAGTCTCATGATTAGTATGACTAACCTTGTTCCTCAATTTGCTCAATTGAATCTAGATGTTGACATTAAGGAAGATAATTGTTTCATGGCAAATATCCGAGCTCAACCAACATTGATTGAGGATTTGGCCAAGTTACAAGAGGATGACCCAATTTTATTGGAAATTAAGGCCAATATTGAACAAAGATCGGATTTTTCTATATCCGAAGAGGGAAGAATGCTATTCAAGGGCCGAATGTGTATACCCGATCATGAAGATACAAAGAAATTGATCTTAGAAGAAGCACATAGATCAAAGTATACCATTCATCCAGGAGGTACAAAAATGTATCAGGATCTCAAAAGAAACTTTTGGTGGCCCAATATGAAGAGGGAAGTAGCTGACTTCGTATCTCGATGTCTGACATGTCAACAAGTGAAGGCGGAACATTTCAGACCCGTAGGTAAATTATATCCCTTAAGTATTCCGGAATGAAAATGGGAGAGCATAGGAATGGATTTCATTATGGGACTACCTAAGACAAGAGGTGGACACGATGAAATATGGGTAATTATAGACCGATTGACTAAATCTGCACATTTCATACCAATAAAAAGTCGATGGTCTGTAGATATTCTAGCAGCACTATACATAAAAGAAATTGTCAAGTTACATGGAGTCCCTGTCACTATTGTATCAGATAGAGATCCCCGATTCACATCACAATTCTGGAAGAGCCTACAACATTCACTTGGGACTAGATTAAATTTTAGCACCGCTTTCCATCCACAAACTGATGGTCAAACAGAAAGGACAAATCAGGTGGTAGAAGATATGCTCAGGGCTTGTGTCATTGATTTTGGAGGAAGTTGGCATGATCACTTGCCTTTGGTAGAATTTGCATATAACAACAGCTATCAAGCAAGCATACAAATGGCACCTTTTGAAGCTCTATATGGGAAAAGTTGTCGATCACCAATATGTTGGAATAAAATAGGGGAAAGGTAATTTCTAGGCCCCGATTTAATCAGGGATTCTACAGAGAAAATCAAGCTCATTCAGGAAAGGATGAAAATGGCACAAGATAGGCAGAAATCTTATGCTGACAATCAAAGGCGCGACTTGGAATTTCAAGTAGGAGAACATGTATATCTAAAGGTTTCTCCGGGTCGTGGTATTCGAAGATTTGGCATTAAAGGAAAGCTAACTCCAAGATTTATCGGTCCATTTGAAATCCTCGAAAGGATCGGTAAAGTGGCTTATAAATTTTCTTTGCCACCACAGTTAGCAGGAGTTCATGACGTATTTCACGTCTCGATGCTGAAGAAGTATGTGTATGATCCAGAACACATTATCACTTATGACAATCTGGAGATTCAGAAGGACTTGACATATGAACAAACCCCAATGAAGATTTTGGAACGAGAAGTACGTCAACTCAGAAATAAGGTCATTCATATGGTTAAGATTCAATGGAAGAAAGCATGGCCTTATGAAGCAACATGGGAAACAGAATCAGCCATGAAGAAAAGATTCCCGGAATTGTTTGACTGTAAGTACACTATCCTCAATCCATGTATTGAATTTGGGGACCAAATTCTTTATAAGTGGGGGAGGGTGTAGTGCCTCAGAACTTCATAAATAATAAAGGCCTAAATAAATTTATAAATGGTTTATTTGATTACTAAGTCATTATAAGGCCAAGTGGTGTTGATCAATTAACCCAACCCACTTAATTAAAGTCTAAAAGGTTTTTAACTCAGGCCCATTAAGTTAGGCCCATATTCTAGAAGGTTATTAAGCCTATCCTCGGAATTATAAGGATAAACACCACTTAATATAGATAATTATACGGATAATGAATAAAAGAGTTTGATCGATTTAGAAATTCTACCTACGATGACTGTAACGGTCTATCGTAAGACCGCTACATCCATGTAACGCGTGGTCTCCAGACCGTTACATGCCTATAAGTTTCGTGAGTGAAGGAACTCATGAAAAGATTGGAACTTGATGTTCCTATCCACTATGGATCAACTTGGGAAGGCTCGTAATGTTACTAAGGACTCTTAGAGATTGGGATTTGATAAAATAAGGACTCTAAACTCGATCTAATCCTTAAACCCTAGCCTAAACTCTATAAATAGGGCATAGTTCTGAACTGTGCGACCCCTACTTTTGGGACGTAAAGAAGCAAGGTAAGGAGTCATTATCTCAGGTAAGTTCTTTAGAGGTATTTGTTTATAATACTTTAGACTAACTCCCCTCCGAATTTCACATCTTTAGGTCAAGAGGGCGTGGAGTTAGAGCCTAAAGAAGTTGCTGAAAAAGTCACAAGAGAAGGAAGGGATCTAGGGCAAGGTTCTCAACCAAATTCAGAAACTACAGTCTAAGTAATAGGTAGGTTATCTCATGAACGGCAAAAATAGTATGATAGGACTAAAAGTCCTCTGGTTTGATTGAATTCCATGCATTATAGAGTATTGATTTCATGTTTTATTTGTTCTATGCACATCATGCACCTCTTAGCCAAATTAAGAAATTAAAACATGACTATTCATCTATTCATGATTACCTATGCATGTAGATGGCCTTACTTCGTTAACATGACTAGAAACTCATCAGGTTTTGATAAAAGACATGATGTGAGTTGATCTCTTAGTTTCTATGATTATTTTCTGTTAACAGATACTGTAACGCACTAGCATAGGACCGTCACTTTCAAGTAACGGCCCTACTACAAACCGTTACAAACTCTGTAGTATTTGAATTGCACTGATGTTTCTAACGCGCGTGGACAGACGTGTTACATGAAAGTAACAGCTTGATCATGACCGTCACTTTCACTGTGACGCCCCCTCTTAAGACCATTATATCCTGTGTTCTGTCAACCCTATGACAGAATACAACCTGCCAATCTTATTATGGTTAAAACCTAGTTACCTAAGTTTTAAACCTAATCATGTGATTTAAAGGATATTTGATTATTCATGATAGGTATTGCATGTTTTGTCATCACTTCTACTTAAGTTATGTTAAACCAAATTCTATAGTTTTGTACTATAAAGCATGACTTTTTAACATTGTATTGACGGAGTTTTTATCATGATTTTCACATTGATTATACATATCTCTCTCTGTCAATAGAGTCAATTCTATACGTACATGGCACATATTCCGGTATGTTGTCATTAGTTCACACTTTACACTATAGGAACACAATCTTGGACATGAGGACCTCTCTATTGGATATTCCTTCCAATAGACTAGGAAATCATTGTTTCAAGGCCTCCGTATTTCTCCGCGAGCCTGGGATTCCCACTAGGACGCCGAGTTGGTTGTACCAATGAAAGCGCATTAATTAGAACACTATATCGTGGTTTTGATTCTTGAAATGTAACGGCCTTTAACTGGACCGTCAGGATCTTGTAACGGTCCAGTGCCAGACCGTCACATTCCTCTGGGTCTATTTTTATCCTTCTGGACTCGGATCATTGTAACGGCCTATTACTAGCACGTTAAATAGTGTAACGGCCCCGTAAGCGATCGTTACATAGCTTGCACTTGTTAACCCAAGGTTTGACCTAGGGTTGATATTCCAATGATTCTAGACAAACCTTGATGATCTAGAACTTGTCATATTACTTAAATTGATCTAATGGAAGTAAAGGAAAATACCGTTATGCTGTCGATATATTTCTATGAGCATGACATTGTTTAAAGCCTATTTCTTGACTTCTACATTCTTATTTTGAAGCATTCATTCATTGATTTTAGTTATCATGGAATTATTGGAAGTGCTATATTCTTGGCCATACTTTACTGATATATTGCGTGGAAGTAGCTTAATTTATAACTGAAGATGCGATCGAGCACTGATTGTGTTCAAGGGCTCTATGCTTGTCCCCTCGGCTGATTGCCAGAAACATACTATTTTATAAACCATGGGGTATGATGCTACTGGCGTCGCATTGCGCTAGGAGTACTATTTCTATAAATAAGTGAAGATCCACGGAACAACATGACATTCTTACTTGATATTCTACAGAAATTCACGAAGCACTTGCTATTAAGCATAAGATGCTAAAGTGAGGAATATGTGGCTTGCTAGTACATTCTCGATATATTCTTGTTCATGGAAGGCCAATATCATGTTCTTGTTATATTCTTGCTAGCTCATTCTTGATCATTCTATCTTACATGGTTATCTTGTTTCTATTGATTTGATCGCATGATTGATTCGCATTCACATGATTTTACCTTATTTCTTTAGAGTTAAAATGATAATCACTTTAATAATGCCTTCATGTTGATGCGAAGATACCTACTGGACAAGTGTGCTCATTACCTATTTTCAATATTTTTCAAGAGATGGAAATAGTTCGAATTCGGATTTGGATGATTCAAGTAGCGGGTCCGAGAGCGATTAAATGTTATTATGACAAGAGTGAAGACATAGGAAGTCTAAATTGTCTAGATTGAGTCAATGTAATTTTCCTATTTCTTGAGTCAATAAATTGAGAAGTAGAGGCTATTGTATTTAAAAATTGATCATTTATGAAATAAAGTTGGAGTTTGAATATTATTGTGCAATTGTATTTATTTGTGTGATTATCTTGCGCTCTGATTGATTCTTGCTTGCAAGAGGCTTACCATGCCTGCTGTTTACGCTCCCCGAGCGAGTCTTCTGCTGTAATTAAAGGCTCGGGGCGTGACATTTATACTGGCTCTTGAACGTCTACTAATTTCAGTTGGTTTAAGTATAATGTGTTTTTCTGAGGTAGAATGAAAAACTCTTGAAAATATCTGGATCATGTTGCTTAATAAACCTTAACCAGCTATTTCATGTTATATCATGTAAGACCTTCTGGAATCTGAAAATTCTAAGATCATGGCTAACTCTGGTAGAGTTACATATAGTGAGTATTGTCTTTAAACATCTAAAAAATCTGAAAATGTCAAAAAGATAATAGTTGGTCAGAGCAATGACTGTGGTTACTGAGAAACCATGTCCAAAGGACTGTGTCATGATGTACCATAGTTAACTCTACTGAAAAAATTATTTCAATATCTGTAGAATTAAAGCAGAGCAATGGCTAAGTTGCACAAAGAAACTGGGTCCTTCATCAAAAATTGGAGTAAACCTATGTCATGAAGTGCCCTAATTATCTCTGTTCAGTGTGAAACATGACAGTTGGTCATACTAAGTGCTTAGGGATACTGGCGTCTAAACAACGTGTATCCTCTAGTTACAAAGTGTGCACTTAAACTCGATTGCTCTCAAAAAATATGACCAATAATTAGTATGAAAAGATACTCTCTTCTGAAAAATAATTGCTTCAAGAAAAATTTCAAGAAGAGAAGATAAAATCAGATGCATTTATGTTTGTTTAACCTCAATACGACTATTTATAACTCCAAGAGGGGTCATTGAAATTACATGATGAAGATGAAGGGAGGTTTAAACATGATATTAATTTGAAGGCTTGGCTCATTTTTATTAAACCTTTATTTTAGATATGAGTACAAACACATGTTTTTTTAATACATTACATTTAAACCATGTTCCCGTGGGGATGGATTTTATTATCTTTATTTATTTTTATTTATTTATTTTGCTTGTTTATTTGGTTTATTAATTAGGCATGCAGTCACTATCGTGACAATTTATTATGTGCTCATCTGACTGATCAGACAATTATGGGTGATCGTGTCGGGATCCAAAATCCGTCGTACCATAAAGGTTACGACATTAATTATACCCCTCCGAAAGATGGATAACCCTTGATTAATCACCAAAATAAAGACCATGGGGCCCATATAATTAAAGATGCAATTGCATGCAAGCACACAATATGGTAGTACTTATTTATTGAATCGACTCCGGATACGAGGCGAAGAACTTAGGTCCGAGGACCATCATCATGCATAGTGATAGCTTCCGGTCGGGCATAACTCAGCTTTCCGTAAATCGCCATTTAATATACCAGAGAATCGGATCATGCAAGCATGCAAGATAATAATATTCAATATTATCATTTATTATTTGTTTGATCATTTATTTATAACCTCGGGAGAAAGATTTCGGCAGCACCACCCTGCTCCGAGGGGTATCGGGGCCTTTTTATTTTGAAGCTGTGCATGACATTACGGAGCACATACATGGGCCCATGAGGTTGGCCGAGTGTGACCGTATTCGGGCAAGATCATATTATTGGGACAATGTATGTCGGGGTACGGTAAATTTATTATTTAGGAACCGTAGGAATATGGTTGAAACCCGATCGGGGGAAATCAAATTCAGTGAGTTATTGGCCCATCACAGAGTCGTGCTTTGGCTACAGTAGAGGGAAAATCCCGAGATCTAGGCACGACTTGTCAGAGCGTCATTAATATCCCATACCCGGGGTCTAAGGAAGGTGAAGGCTCCGGAGTAAGCACAGTCATGCTCATTGTTCTTTATTTATTCTTGTTATTATTTTAGATGCATGAAAGTCTTTGGTCTCATTTTATTTATGCCCTCCCCTTTTCATTACTCACTTATGATTTATTTATTGTTTATTTATTTTATATCTTTTTATATTGGATACATGCACCCTCTTAATTTTTCTTTATTAGTATTTGTTAGATAATTATTAATTTATCCTTTTTTTATTTATTTGTCACTTTTATTTTGTTTGTTGTCATTTATTTGTTTATTGTGCATTCTTATCTCTCTCTTTAACTCTCCTTTTTACTTCGTTTCATCATATCTTATTATATTTATTATTTTATTAGATACATGAAATGTTGAATGCATTGTGTTCATTTGTGATGTATATATTTATATGCATATGTATATATGTATGTACACGGGGGAGTGTTTAACGTGAGTGTCTGTGTGTGGCTTATTAAGGGAAGTTTAATGTTAACGGTTTTTGGTTTTAATTAGTTATTGTTTAGGTTGGTTTTAGTTTTAGTATTTTTTTGTTAATGGAGGGGGGAATGGGTTGAACGCATATGTTGTATTTTTGTCTTTTAGCTAATGAATGCATATAAGGTAGGTATGTGTGTGATTGCATGGATAAAGCGGGTGAATGGCGCAGGGAGCTTGTATTATTAGTTTGCATCTCGGCGCGGCTTTCATTTCGGCGTGCTTTCATCTCGGCGCGGTTTTGGTGCCGAGAAGCAATGGCACCGAGAGGAGCCCCCCTGCCGATTCTGTTTGGCACTCTTTATTTACTTATTATTATTATATATTTGTTTATTTGTTTATTTCATTCTATTTATTTGTTTATTCATTTTAATTATTTTTTATTTTATTTTTTATTATTATTTGTTTTATGTGTTTATGTTTATTATTTATTTTATTTTATTTTATTAGTAGTTCGACAGTTAGTCTTTATGTCTGGCAAAAATCCGGCAGCATCTCCCCTGTACCCGAAGGGTTGATGGGGTATATAGAAAACCGTCCACAGAGAGTCGAGACGGAATCCGTAATAGAGATGGGCGTAGCCCGGGATCCAAAAGGATCGTAATCCGACAGGACAGTGTCCACTCATCGTGGTATTTGTTAATATCCCCCTGAAGAGACATTGGGAGAACATGCAGTGGCAGAACTCTGTAGGCTAGTGGGGCAGCGGAATGTAAGGGGGGTTAACCCCTTTGATTTAGTTCCTATGGACTTGAGTGAAAGATTGTTACTCCTCTCCGGGGTGATAGGATTTCATGCTGAGTGGTTACAGGGCTCGGGGGTACCGTGCCGACGCGGTTAGGTTTCGGTGCGATGGAGAACACAAAGGGGCATCGGCCTCGGCGCGTTGGATGGCATCTAGGAGGGTCTTGGCGCGCCCGAGGGTGAATGGCCAATTGGCGTGAGCAGCACACGGCGCAGAACTCGCGCCGAGGGAGGGTTGCGCCGGGAGGCCGTTAAGGGGCCGATAGAAGGTTTCCGAGGGTTTTGTGAGGCCGAGGGTTCTGGGGGTTTGGAGGGGTTTTGAGCTGATAGTTTTAGAGGCTTTATCTGAGGATTTTAAGGAGTTCTATTCAGGGATTTTGAGGTGCTTCGCGTAAGGCTTCGAGG
This sequence comes from Amorphophallus konjac, assembly GCA_022559845.1. Taxonomy (NCBI): domain Eukaryota; kingdom Viridiplantae; phylum Streptophyta; class Magnoliopsida; order Alismatales; family Araceae; genus Amorphophallus; species Amorphophallus konjac. The sequence goes on from CM040121.1 coordinate 492,683,660, forward strand.
GGTTTTATTCAGGGGTTTTGAGATGGCCAGAAAGGGAAGAAATCACTCAGAGGAGAAGAGGAGTGTCACTCTAAATCCTCACTGGGAGCCAGATCATCGATCGAATTCCATGAGCTTTGATTCGAACATATCCCTCTTTACTTCACGAATGAGAAGCCATGAGATGGACTGTCTCAGGCTCTCATCGTGATTATGAGGTTGAGAATACAGAGACGATGCAACAGAAAACACTCAGATGATCTGAGGGATGTGCGCGTAGTGGAGCCTAATCTATCCACAACAGTTACGGAATGTAGTAGATTTCAGAGGGGCAGAGAGAGAGAGAGAGAGAGATAACTCCATAATCTCATATTTCATTTCATCGCATAGAACGCATACATTTCCAGCATAGAGGGGAAAATTAGACTACGAGAATCTAAATACAGATGATGCCCCCTTGACAACCTGGCTACACTGGCAGTTGATATAATCAGAAGAACAGCGCTCGGAAGCAGACCAAACGAAAGAAAACAGCTTCAAATAAAAGATGGGGAAGGGAGAATATAGCCCCTTAGGGCATTTGACAGACGACCCCACCTTGAATCCTCTTCCCCGGGCTTCTGCAGCTCTCTTTCTCTCTTCAGATATCTTCAGCATGCTCTCAGACCTTTCTCTTCCCTTTTTTTCTTTCTCTTCGATTGGCTTCTCGATTCATCTCCCTCCCTTTCTTGTGCTCGAAGCAAGGTTTTATAATGGGGTGAAGCACTGCTTCTATCGGCGCCTAGAGGAATCGGCGCGACAGTTGGTGTTTGCGCACCGATTGCGTTCCCGCGCCGATTTCATTTCATGCCGGTCTCACTTCGTGCCGGTTGACCTCCGTGCCGGTTCAGTGGCATGCCGGTTTCATTTCCGTGCCGGTTCCCAACCTCTTCAACTCATTTCTTAGCATCGTTTGGCCCACTTTGTTTGTTTAGGCCCATTTGTGCTCATTTCTTCTTTTGTGAGGGTTGACTCATCGGATGACTTGCCTTGCTGTCTGAGCTTTTATCTTGTTCGTTCGGGGATGGTCCTGAGCCTTTTCTGAGCTCTTGAGTCTTGTTTCAGCGACTGCCCATTAGAGCCGGACGTCTTTTCTTTTCTTTTCTTTTTATTTTGTTCTTCATCTTTGTTCGGCTTCTGCCACTCCTTTCTTTCTTTCCTTTTCTTATCGGCATAGGGGTACTTCGGCCAGGGCTCCATACTTGCAAAAGTAAAAAAATGTTTAAGAAATCTCATAAATATTTTCAGTGTCAATAAATGCCCCACCCGTAGGTGGCACGAATGAGGGATGAGTGAGCGAGACCTGCGGGTGCAGCCCTATCTGAGAACGTGTTTATTATTATTATTATTTTATTTATTCTTTATTCATGCAAGCATGCAGACACCCATTGATCGCACGCATAAACTAGATGTATATAGAATAGCTCCCCTATATTAGGGATAGGATAAGAACAGTGCCCATGATTCACAGACAGAGTGCGGCTCACGAAGCATAGCTAAGAGAGATGTGCATATGTAAAGAGGACGTCGCATAGAACATATGCATAGCATAAACCACGATCCACACCCAGGACTATTCCTCCATAGTGTGAAAGTGCAATTATATGAGTAGTGAACCCTAGGTATAAGGACGTGCGGACGTTCTACGTAACACTAGAGGATTACTCCATCGCTTACACATACGTTCAGGACTCTCGATTTTGGGTAGCTTCGCATAACCCCCTCATTTATTCGTAATCTTTAGACTACATCATTCGACGTGAGTCTCCTCATATGTCTCAATGGGGATTCCCGGCTACTAGGATTCATCCTTCATAGCGATTTTATTACGGACTTCACCGTTCGGCGCGAGTTTCCTCATGTGTCTCAATGGGGATTCCCGGCTACTAGGATTCATCCTTCATACCAATTTTATTACGGAATTCACCGTTCGGCGCGAGTTTTCTCATGTGTCTCAATGGGGATTCCCGGCTACTAGGATTCATCCGTCATAGCAATTTTATTACGGACTTCACCGTTCGGCGCGAGTTTCCTCATGTGTCTCAATGAGAATTCCCGACTACTAGGATTCATCCTTCATAGTAATTTTATTACGGACTTCACCGTTCGGCGCGAGTTTCCTCATGTGTCTCAATGGGGATTCCCGGCTACTAAGATTCATCCTCATTCTCATCAATTTTTTTCCTTCTTTTTCTTTTTCTTTTTTTTAAGGGGACATGCGACTCTTTCCTCACGATTACCCTTCACATGAGCGTAGAGATTTAAGCTTTCATGAAGTGTTAAAAAAGATTTACGACGTCCCTATAGCTAAGGGCCGTTACTCATATTGCGCGTAAGGTGTGGGAGTTTCGTCGAGGGTGTATCTTACGAATTATGCTTGCAACGTGGCTACGACTCTTCTCCTAGTCATATGCACTCACCGAGAATCGGCTTTCATCTCTTAGCGTATGCCGTAACGCACTCATGCCTAGAATCAGACAGCTTTATTTTAGCAAGGAAATACGTGGTCCTAGAAATTTGAAGGAAGGTGTATTAATTCAGATATTACAGGTAAACATGCATGTGGAACAAGCAAGCATGCAAATCATATCTTTTTCCGCTTTTTTCTCTTTTTTGTTTTCTCTTTCTTTTGCTCTCTTTTTTTCTTCTCCCTTTTTTCCTTTCCTTTTTTTTTCTCATCTTCTTTCCCTTTTGTTGTGCCCCTTCTGCTTTGATGATAGTGTGTTGATGTTTTGATAATAGCAACTCAATGAGTCACCACATAAGAATGATGATGATAGTGTGAATTGTTGTTGTTGTGTGTGCCCCTTGTGCATTCTTGTGCATTGATGATGAAATAATATCTTCGGTAAGTCGGTGCATGCTAGCAAGTCTATACATCCATTAGCTGATAACTAAGCAAGTCTATACATCCATTAGCTCAGCTTGTGACGTCTTCAATGTGCATACTTTCATACATGCATATGTGCATCTTTCACTTCAAAGTCTGTACATCGCATGCCTGAGCATCCCTCTTCAATGTGCATACTTTCATATATGCATTTGTGCATCATTATAGAAAGTCTGTACATCGTCTTGTAGCTGATAAGTGTGTATTTTCCCATCTTAATTTATGTTATTTATATTATTTATGAACTTTAATAATAATAAATATGCACTTATCACACTTACTTTTAATTTATAGTAAAATAATTAATTTTCTGTAATTAAATGATTTTAATAAAGATATTTCCTTATTTAACAAGCATTCAAAATAATAAAAATAAGAAAAATAAGAAAATATAATGTACGTTGAAATGGGCCAAAAAGCCCAAAGATTTGTTCAATAAGAATAAAAACTAATAATAATAAAAAGAAATAAAATAAATTTATTTGATATTTTTTAAGGCCTTAATAAGCTATATACATAATATATACATACATATATATATATATATATATCTATATAGATATTATGAAAATAAAAAAAATAATAATTTTGGACTTGATAAAAAAGAAAATAAAATAATACTAATAATAACAGTTATTAGATATTTTTTAGGATTTTTATTATAGCAATATATATATTACAATTAATATATGTGTGTATGTGCAGAAAGGCGGTGCAATGTGCCCACGCGGTAGACAAGAAGGCGGCCGGTGCAGTGCGCCCACGCGCAGGGCACACGGGCGGCTCAACGCGGCAGAAGCGTGGGCGGCGCACCGCGTTGACGCGGGCGGCGCACGCGGAGAAAGAGGGAGAGGGGCGGCGGCCGGCGCACGGGCGGCGCACGCGGCTGGAGGAGAGAGAAAGAGAGAGAAAGAGAAGGAAAAAGGGCTAGAAAAAAATGAAAGAAATTGCAGAAAAATCAGAAAAAAAATAGCCAAGTGTGCAACACATGTTGGCACATAATTTGGAGTCAACAAATGCAGTAATGGGTTGTTCACATTGACAAAGTGTTCATATGGAATAGGGTTGTTGTTTGAACACCCTATAAAGGGGGGGGGGGGCTTTCATTGTAATGGGGGTTGTTAGGAGGTTAGGAAGAGAGGATAGCTAGGAGTAGTAAGCCATGGATTGATCAAGTTTGTAAGTGTTCTTCAAGGTTTTACTTTGTGACTTTGGTAGGGATAGATTTTGAGAGCTTTTATGTTTAAGTTTTGAAGTTTGTGTTAAGTTTGTATTGAAGAATTTCAGTGTACTCTTAGCCATTTCAGCTCTTCATAGTCAATTTAAAAGCTTGTGTGATATTTATTTCAATTTATTATCTTCTACAACGTTGTCTATCTGTAAGTGTTCTTCAACTTCTATTTTTATCATTTCGTCTAATTCATTCTATTTTAAAAGTTATTCTCTGTGTTTTTAAGTGTTATCCTGTGCATGTACTGTTCATCCGAAGTTATAGTCTCCACCAATTTGTCATTTTGAAGCCTTTAAAATCATAATTTTACTCTGAGTTCTTTATGAAAGTTGTTCCTCTCTTGTAGATAAAACTTTTGTGCTTCTTACTCTTCTTCAAATGCTTCTTAGTTTGAGCTCTAGAATTAATTCTTTATTGTTCTATTTTTCTGTCAGGTACTGTTCACTAGCATCGATAGATCTTTATTTTTCAAGTTTTTCATTATCTTCCTTTCGTTTTCTGTTTCTGTGTTCTTCATAAAACTTCTTCATCTTTCAATTCTCTACAACTTTCATGTATTCCACGTTTTCTAATTCCATCCAGATTTTAAGTTATTCTATTTCTTCAAAACCCTATTTTCAATAGAATTCTGTTTTGTTTTCAACTTAGTTTTTCAAACTTGTTCCTTTCTTCATAAGTGTTTCACTCACACCCAAAGCGGTGATCATCTTCCGAACATCTCACGGCGTCGACTTCCAAGGCGGAGCGATCTTCATTCAAGGCTCGGCGAGGAAACGACGGCATTCTTCAATTCATTGGCTAGATATTTCTTTCACTTATCTCTTGTTATTTAAAGTTGCAATTTCATTTCTGTTAATTTTAATCGCACTCAAATCAAACAAAAGCAATTGGTTTTCAAAACATAAGGGTATTTTCTAACTTAAATTCAAATTTCCTCCCCGTGGGATCGACCCGTATTTACCACTTTACTTGTATTTTCAAAATCATTTAAGTGAGTGAGTGCGGTTGTATAAATTTTAAAATTTGTGTGGCACGGCATTTTTAAACGACGACTGTCGAGCGCATCAAATTTTTGGCGCCGTTGCCGGGGATGGAATTTTTGAAAGTTGGAATATTCTTGTGTTTGATTTGTATATTTGTATATTGATTTTGCTATTTTTGCTTCTGCAGGAAAAAGAAAAAAAAGTCATAACATCAAGGAAAGAGGAAAATCGGACCTGAAATCCTCAGAAAATGTAGCGTCGTTAAAAGCTCGGAAGCATCGCTAAAGGGCAGAAATGTCGGAACATGTTCTATTTTTCTAATTTCTGAAAAATCTAGAAAAATTTGAAAAATTCTTCAAAACTCTATAAAAAATCAAAAACATCAAAACAAAAGATTTTTTTTGGCTAGATAGGTTCATTAATTAAAAACAAAAAAAAATACTTGCACTAAAATAAAAAAAATTTCATTCCAAGACTAGAAACCACACAACATGTTTTAGGTCATGCATCATTTAGCATTGAATTTTTTCTTTGTTTAATTACTGTCATTGTATTTTGAAGATTGCGAGGGGTAAAGTACGTTCTACTTATCGGATTATGGCTTGCATATTGCATAAGAACCCTTTGTTTGAAATTATGGTGAGCATTTCATTTCAAAATATTCTAAGGGCACTACCTTTAAATAACATAAGGTGGGGATTTCATCACCATTCCTTAGCCCACAAACCACATTTCCCTTGCATCTTTACATGACCTACGCCTTAAATAAAAGTCAGTAAACATTGGCCCTAGGATCACACTGTGATTTTAGTACGATTTGAGTTTACCCTCTTGTGAAAACCGGTGCCTAAGGCAAGACGGTCGGACGGCAAACGCCTTAAGCGGGCTAGTGGTTTGACATAATTAGGTCCCTACGAAAGTAGGGGGAGCCTCCCACTACCCCACCCCTTACTTGGCCGGTGAAAATATTGAGGGAGAACTTCAGTTTCACTTTAGTTACTTTGTGAAACCCTATTTGTAGGTCTGAGTCGCATCTAGGTCATTAGATAATTTGTGTTAATTTGTTTGTGTTTGCATAAAAAAAATTCAAAAAAATAAAATAACAAACCCGCGCCTATGTTGAAGCACTTTATTCCTTATACTTACAATCCCTCAACCTGTATTCAACTCCATGACATTCTTGTTGATCAATATAAAATTCGCCTTAGTCTCATTCAGATGCTCCCATCATTTTATGGGAATCTCAATGAAAATCCTTATAGGCATCTAGATCATTTTCTAGAAGTTTACACCCTGATAAAAATTCAGAATTTTAATGATGATGCCCTTAAGTTGATCTTATTTCCATTCTCATTGAAAGATAAAGTAAAATGTTGGTTAATGTGTTTTGGAAAGATTATCAGGACTTGGGAAGATATGCAGTTAGAATTTTTGAAAAAATTTTACCCCATTGTCCGGACCAACATGATGAGAAAGGTGATTATAGGATTTACTCAACGTCCAGGAGAGCAAATTCATGAATCTTGGGAGAGATTGAAGGATCTAATAAGTCAATGTCCACACCATGGGTTGCCCAAATGGCAAATTATATTTGCATTTTATGAGGGGTTATCCGATTATGATAGGCAAATGGTGGGCATATATTGTGGAGGGGCATTTTTGAGCAAAGGTGAAGATGAGGCGTATGATTTGTTTGAAATTTTGAGTGAAAATTTGATAAACCGTGCCTCCATCTCATCTCATCAACAATCCGTAGGACATGTCAAACAGGCTGAAAACCCAATCCATACTTTCACGAAAGCTTGTGAATTCTGTGCCAGTCTCACTCACCATGTGAGTGAATGTCCTACTATTGCCCGACTCTCTCCAGTCATCCGAGCACAGGTCCAAAATGGCCTAGGATTTTCTCCATGCCAGTGTGATACCCTTTCCGATAATTCTACGTCTGGCTGGAGCAATCACCTAAATTTTCCTTGGATGGACCAAACAATCCAAACCCATTTATCTACACTTTCACCCTAAGAAGGCCACGGGCGGCTCCTGTGTCCTCAACTTCAGCTCAACTCATCTCACCCAGATTTCGGATTCAACATGGATACTAGGAGTGATTCACCGGGCCACTGCTTTGACCCTCAAAACATGTACTCTCAGTCTACTTATCAACCCTCTCCTTCAACATTACACCAACCCCCTCAATATGTGAATGATGATGATGATGACAGTCTTATGCCTGTCATTTTGGCTCACGATATCACTATTGAGAATGAGGGGGAGTGCGCACGTAATACCATGATGCAGGAAGGAAAGGAAGAAGGGGGTGGCTTCAAGGATAATCATGATCATATCATCCCATTCTACGAATGTTTTGAGATTGAGAATAGTACTGTAAAAGATAATGGCCCAAACAACTCAATTGAGGAAATCAATAACGAGGAGGATTACTTTGCTAGTAATAATCTTGTTGATTTACTGAAACAATATCCTGAATATCCTCCTTCCCTGGAAGAACATGATGCTTGGGCCTTATTAGAAAAGTTTACATTTCATCTACCGACCCCATCTCTGGAAAATTTGATTGATAATTTTAGGATTAGTGAGGAGTGTGATGATGGGCCCGCCTTAGAGACATTCACATTTGATCTGATCTATGATGAAAGGGTTGGGCTGGAATCATTTACATTTCCTCTATCCACCCCATTATTGGGAAATTTGGTTAATAATCATTAGATGAGTGAGGAGTGTGATGAAGGGGTTTCATTCGAAACTTTTCTATTTGATCTAACCCCTAAAGCCTCTCCAATGACGTCTGAATCTGTGGATGAGTTAGTGCTTCCTTCTACTTTGATTCCCTTGTCAGTCAAGCCGCTCCAATTTGAGATTCTAGGACCTGAGGGGGATGTGCCAACCACATTCACCTTTGATTTGACTCCCTCTCAGGCAGACAAGTTGATCAACGCTCTTAAAGCTCAAGAGGCTGTTGCTGAGAGGAAAGTGACTAAGGATGACAATCTTATTCCTAGGCTACCAGGTCTTGAACAAGTTACCACGGAGGAAGTCATTCCTAAAGGGCTCGTCGGGAGAGATGATACAGGACAAGGGGGCCAAGGGATTGATATGGTGCAAGGCTTCCACTTCGATCTTGACAAATTACCCATTGATCATTTCTGGATCCCTAAAACTGAAAACTGGCTCACACACAGGGTTAACGTTAAAATCCATAATGTGCGAGTCCTGCCTCTTTCTAGCCCCGGTCCGTACATGTTTTCTCTTACCTTCCAATGGCATAAGGGCTGGAATTTGAAGGAAGACAAGATTACGTGGTGGCTCATTCTGAATGCCACGCGTTGGTTAGTGATCTACCTTGTGTCTGGCTGACGACATAAAATTTAGCGCTTCTTGGGAGGCCACCCAGGTTTTTCATGTGTTTTTATTTTGCAGGTGTTAATAACCGATCAGTTAGGGGGATGTTGTGTCCCTGTGGTTTTGATGATTGGCTTTGAGGTGAGTTAATCTTTTGATGATTGGTTTTGATGTGAGTTAATCACTGTGAGTCATCTTGCTGTGTGAGTCATCATGCTGTTATTCAGTCATTTTCTGATCATAATGCAGTCTCTCATATGTTCAGTTAATTTGCTGTTCAGTCAGTTCATCAGATCATGAAGCATTGCATTATATGTTCAGTCATGTTATCTGTTGCATAAATCTTTCACATGCATTATTTGTTCAAGTGTAAACTCTGTCAGCATTGTCAGGACTGAAGTGGGTTGACCCCCCTTCTTAGATGGGTCGACCCCCTTAGACTATCAATGTCTGTACACTGCCATCACACATGTTCAGAATCTCTACATGTGAAGTCTACACATCAACTGTTCATGCATAGTCTAGACATTTGATCAAGTTTGTACACTGGTCTTGGCATATGCATTCATAAAGTATATACACTCTTCGGTTGACTTCAACTGAAGTCTGTACATCGCCCTCAGACTTTCAAGTCTATACACTCCATGCTCATTCAAGTCTATACATCCACAGTGTAACTTCAAAGTCTGAACATTGTCTCTCTCCCTCAAAGTCCATTCATTCTCAGCTGAACCCCATGTCTATACAGTGGCCTCGAGCTTCTCAAGTCTACACACTGTCTTCGGCCTCAAAGTCTGTACACTCGCTGCACTATACAAGTCCATACACTGGCAGCCCTGCAGAAGTCTATACATTGGCTCAAACATTCCAAGTCTGTACAGCCATTGCACTCAATCGAAGTCCATACATTGGTCTTCATATTCGAAGTCCATACATCGGTCTTCTTATTCGAAGTCTGTACATTGGTCTTCATATTGGAAGTCTGTACATTGGTCTTCATATTGAAGTCTATACATTGGTCTTCACCTGAAGTCTGTACAGCCATTCTCTTATCAAAGTCCATACATCCTTCTGTTGGAATTCCAAGTCCATACATCGGACTGTTTGAGCAAGTATGTACATCATTTCATTCACACCGGAAGTCTATACATTAGACTGTGGCAAAGTCTATTCATTCGTTTCCAGAAGTTCAAGTCCATACATTGATCGTTTGGGTAACAAAGTCTGTACAACGTGAGCTTCGGTTCTTAAAGTCTAGACATTCTCCCATTCAAATCCTTCAAAATCTATACATCAGTTTGATTGAGTAAGTCTGTACAGCATGCCTTGTTGTTTACAGCCTTTAAAGTCTGTACATCGGCTTCGCATCTGCAAGTCTGTACATTGGCTTCATATCATAAAGTCTGTACACTGGCTTCGCATCTGCAAGTCTGTACATCGGTTTGATATCAACAAGTCTGTACATTGGCTTCAACTCTCCAAGTCTGTATAGCCACATTTAATAGGTAAAGTCTATACATTCTTCAGCTGGAACTGTGCAAGTATGTACATCATTGCTTGCCAAAGTCTGTACATTGGCATCTGTTCCTACGTTGCACTTCCAAGTCTGCACATTGGGTTCTTTACCTACGATCAGCTTTGAAAGTCTGCACATTGGTAGTTTTACCAACGTTGCCTTGCCAAAGTCTATACACTGTGTTTGTTCAAGTCTGTACAGACTTAGCCTTGTTCTAGTCTGTACATAGACCAGTTATATTTGACAAGTCTACACATCGTGATTTCATCATGTCTGTACAGCCTCTTCATTGAAAGTCCACTCATCACTCAAGCCTATATAATGCACACTTGTTTTCTTGCATAAAGTCCATACACTGCACTTGGCTTGTGTTCTTCACACCAAGTATGTACAGCCCGTGCTCGCAGCAGTCAAGTCTACACACTCAATTGCCTTGCTTTGCGTCAAGTCTGTACAGTCTCTCCCTCAGCAAGTCTATACACTGGGGTGGTCAGCTGCAGGGATAGGATGTCTGTACATTGGGTGCTCATGTATTGCTCTCATCGAAGTCTATACATCTGATAGGCTTGTTACAAGTCTGTACACCGAGGATGCTTGAATGCTTTCAAGTGTATACACTCTACACACTTGGTTAACTAATGCATTTAACTGCAAGTCTATACACTGAGCTCGCATGAAGATATTCAAGTCTATACACTCGATTCCTTCATGCATTTCACAGAAGTCTACACACTCCCTCCTGTTATGATAATGCATTCTTCAGCAAGTATATACACTGAGATCGCATAAAGTCTTACAAGTATATACACTCTTTCAGTGTACACACTTACTCACTTACTGCTTCTAAAGTATATACATTCGTGGTTGTATGACTGAACTAACTAATCACATTTCCTTTGTCTCTGCCTGCAGAGGATTCAGATTAATGAGGGCACGTGATCCAAGAATGGATAAAGGCCCAGGATCGTGACACGTGTGCTGAAGCTTGCTGGAGAGCTGCCACGTGGTCCAAGGTTTAGGCGGGAGCTGTGGAGACCACACGCGCCCAGTGCTGCTGCTGATATAAATAGAAGGCTTCGTCTTCGGATGAAGAGTGATCGAAGTGGCCAAGTATATATAGAGAGAATAGAAGCCAGTGAAGAAAGTAGAGAAGCAGAAGAAAGAGAGCAACGATCAAAAGAGCAGAAGAAGAAGAGATAGGGAGAGCCTGCAAAAGAGAAGAAAATAGAGAGTGAGAGCAGCAGAAGAAAGAGAGAAAGATTGCGTTAGCTGAGAAGAAGAAAGAAGAGGAAGAAAAGAAGAGAGGAGAGAGTTCTATTGAAGACCTGTTCAGTCTGTTCGTGGATCAAATCCAGAACGACTATTGTGTTTCATTTCCAGTCTTTGTCGCTGTTCCTTTTATGTTTTCTTATTTTTCATTTTATTTCTTTGGTTAGCTTTGTTCTTCCGATTGCCCTGTTGGGGATCGGGTTCCCCCTGTTGGTTCAGGAGAAGGGAGATCTGATCTCCGGGTTGCAAGTGACAGGTTGTCACTTGTGGGTTCCCTCTGGTTAGAGGAAGGGAGGCTCGTCCTCCGGTTCTGGGCTTGTGGTTGCAAGTCCAGGGGTCCCTCCTGGTCTGGAGGAAGAGAGGTCTTCGACCTCTGGTTTCCAAGTGGCTGGGAGTCACTTGGGGTGTCCCTCCGGTTGGGAGGAAGAGGGGAGGCTGTTCCCCTGGTCAAGCTGTGTGGCAGCAAGTGTTCGCAGACTGAGTCTACTTGTTTCTAGCGTTGGCTAGTGAAGCCTCACTCCGGTTGGGAGTGAGGGGTGGATGTAGGTCTTGGTGACCGAACCACCTAAAAATCTACTGTGCAGTGGTTTTGCTTTGTGCGTTTGTTCCTTGCCTTCTACCTCCCATTCACAGGTTGTGCATGCTTGGCTAGTTGTATTATCTAGGGAGTTAACCTTGAGCATTATATTTTTGCTAGGTGTGATTGGTTTGCTTAGTTCTGTCTGCGTTTCTGGTTTGATCAGGTGGCTGCATTGTTGCAGTCCAACTGTTTGATCTATTGTTGTCTTATCATCTCATCTTGGAAAGCTCATTAGTGTTTATTCCGCATATCTGAGCTCTAGAGATTTAATTTGGACATAATTTCTAAAGGGGATACATTCACCCCCCTCTGTATCCGGGCCTAGCACCCTAACAATTGGTATCAGAGCGGTGTCTGCTTAGAAGGTCCTGCGACTTGCAGATCCGATCTTGCAGTCTTCGGTGCTAATTTGTTTTTAGTGCATCAATATTCCTGTTGCATTAATCTGATTTATTTTCAATGGCTCATCCACCCGTCTTTAGTGGTTCTGATTTTAGTCAGTGGCACAGTGCTTTACGTGCTTATGTTAAATCTGTTGATCCAGATCTGTGGAAATTAATTTCACAAGGTCCTCACAGATTACCAACGAAAGTATCCAAATGGACCGACAGACACAGATCAAAGGATGGAGAAAATCAGAAAGCCTTTAATCTGATGAAAGCAGCTACTAACAGAGCCTTATGGTCTTGCCTTCATGATTGCAGGTCTGCTAAAGACATTCTGGATATACTGAAGCGAACTCAGATAAGAAATGAGGACAGCTGTATGATGGCTGACAGAAATAATCAAGGCAACAGTCAAGATGAAGATGATGATGATGATGAGGTAAATCCCTTTGAAAACTATACTTTAGATGATTGGGAAAATGCATATTCTGAGCTACTTGAATCTCATGAACTGTTAAGAAAATAGTATAAAAAATTGAAGAAGGGTAGTGGGTTAGTTAGTTCAAGTTCTCCTTGTAGAAATTGTGCTGAACTGAAAAATGTTCTTGATGCTAGTATGTCTGATACTCAAATGCTGAAGAAACAAATTTCATTGCTAAAAATTGAAAATCAAGATCATGTAAAAGAAGTCTCAGAACTTGAAAAGAAGCTTAGCCTAGCTAGTCATGATTCTGTTCAGAGCAAGGATTTGCTGAAAGAATTTGAATGTGTTAAATCTGATTTAAACAAGCTGAAAAATGAGAATGACTCTCTCAGAAAGTTTTCCAAAGAAAATGAAGAACAATTAGAGAAACTTAAACGAGAGAATGATTTGCTGATTGAAAAACTTAATGCCATAAAGTCTGTAAACATAGAATTACAGAAAGATCTTGAAAAACAGCAAAAAGATATGAAGGAAATTGAAAATGGAAGAAAGTATGAAGTCAATTCAGAAGATCAGCTTCAAATAAATGAATTGGTTCAGAATGACAAGCTTAAGGAAGAAAATGAGAAATTAAAAATGCTGAACTCCACTACCTCTGAGAGACTTCTAGCCTTAGAAAGAGGAAAAACTGTTTGCATTGAAGATTCTGATAAACTGAGCAATCTGGAAAATAAAATTGAGAAATATAAAACTGCTAACAAAGTTTTGAATGAAGCTATGAATTGCAGTGAGCAAGAGATTGCCAGTTATGAGTTACACATTTCCTCACTAGAAAATGAAATTCAAGATCTGAAAACATCTCTGTCAAAGTTCGTGAGTGGACAAGAGAATCTGGACATGTTATTAGGAGTTAAGGTCAATACTCAAAAGGAAGGGTTAGGCTACAACAATGTCAATAAAAAGGCTTTCAAAAATAAGCTAGTGACATCTTTTATCAAAGCAACAGATGTAGCCACCACCTCAGAAAATAAACAACCAAATGCTCAGAAGAATCAGAAACAAACTGGAAAAATGGAAAAGGTCAGTCATGTGAAGAAAGGAGTGAATCACATTGAAAAAATGCATGCTGTACATCACTCGAACTTTTCTGCCACCAAGAAAAAGACTGATTTTAAATATGTTGAGAAAGTTCAATCTGTGCTTGACATGAATACACATACACATACACATAAAAATAAGAATTCATGTCATTACTGTGGTAGGGTTGGCCACATTATGGATAATTGCTTCATTCTGAAACAAGACAACAAAAATCATTCTAGGAAACATGTCTCTGCTCAGAACAAAAAGAAAACTGAATGCTATCACTGTGGCAAATTGGGCCACAGGGCCATTGAATGCCGGCATGCTCAGGGTAGACAATTCAATTCTAAAACTGTTAAACTCCCTGCAAATGAAAATGCTTTTGGAAGAAATATTTTTAGAGGCAAGCACAATGAGTGCTTCAAATGTGGGAAGTATGGCCACACAGTCAAGGACTGTTGGCACATTCAGAAGAATTCTTTTAACCTCCATGTTATTAAATTCTCTGCCAGAAAATCTGTGAGCTTTTCATGCTATAACTGTGGGAAGCCAGGCCATAGAGCTGCTGAATGTTGCCTGGCCGGTTTTAGTAAACAGAATTTTAATTCTGTCAACAACAAAAAGTTTCATGCATATGCACATGGATTTCATGCTAACAAGAATGTGCATAGATCAAATCTGAAACCTGATGCATCTTACTATCATTATAGTAAACAGAACTCTCTCTCTGCCAATAAACTTCATGACAACAGTAATGTGCATAAGAGGAATTTGAAATCTGCTAATTCATGCCATTGCTGTGGACAAATTGGTCATTCAATGAATAATCGCTACTTGATGAAATCTGATGACCAAGCAGCTAGAAAATTGTTTAGAAAACCTGCTACGAATGTCATTGTCAATTCAGGACCCAAGACCTCTTGGGTACCTATTTGTGCTAAATAACTTTACTTTGCAGGTGTGCCTTGGAATGGAATAAAAAGGGGTATTAATCCAAGGCACTCAAGAATGAAAACCCCTTCTGAACTTTTCAGGTAAATTCTCTGCATTTCCTATTTTGAAATTCATTGCACATTTGATTTGATGTAATCTTGCATATCTGCCATTTGTAGTTGTTTGATAATTGTTAAAATGCATAAACTCTGAAAACAAATTGCATTCTAAAAAATCTGGACTGCATATGAATGTTGTTTGAAATTTCTCTGTTGCATAGTTCATTGAAAACCTGAATTGCATATAGGACTGTTGGTTTGCTTTGTTATTCATGACCTCTATGGTATATCAAATGGTAAGCTACCAAAAGGCAGGGAAATCTGTCTGGAGGTTCTTACTATGTGAGAGATGGTCTTTTAGACAAAGTGCTCCGCCTAGTACCATGGGTCATTTTGCTTGATAGGGCAGTCTGAATGTGTATGAATCAAAATCATATGTTCAGTTTCTCATGGCAAACATTGCATGTTTTCAGGGGGAGTTAATTGCATGACTTTGCATAGCAATCAATGTTGAGTAAATTGCATATCCTTACATACATATAGTGCATTGCATTTTCTGATATTGAAAAATGCCAAAAAGAGTGATTGAATACATGCTGTCAGGGGGAGTCCATGCTTTGCATATAGGTTGTCAAATGCATACATTCGTCAAAATTCATTGCATATCCTTTCTTATTCATTTTGCTGACAAACCTTGATCATATTCGAAAAACACTGGGCTTCAAAATCTCTCTTATCAATAGGTATCATTTGGCTTCAAAATTCTATCAATTTTTCATGAAGATTTCAATGGGCTATCTCGATCATAAATCTGAAAACTCTTGGACTAAAAATCTTATATTATACATTCTTATGAATGTCTGAAATAACTCATGTGGTTTAAGTTTAATGTATTCAAGAGTTGACTTTAAAATCTCTTAAAAATATCTGAAGCATGTTTAATAAACCTTAACCATCTGTTTCATGCTGTGTCTTGTGAAAACTTCTGGAATCTGCACTTTTGAATACATGACTTTAATTGGTTAAGTACATGAAACTATATTGATTTGAAGCAAATGAATTTTTCTGAAATGTCTAAAGGGTAATATCTGTCAGAGCAATGACCTTGGTCACTGAGAAACACATGTCCAAAGGACTGTGTCATGAGGTACCATAGTTAACTCTGATTAAGAATAATTGAAAATCAGGCAGAGCAATGGCATGCACACTGAGAAATACAACTCACTCATCCAGAAATGATTTGGAGTGTGTCAGGATGTGTAAATGCTACCTCTGTTCACATAAAGCATGACAGTTAGTCACACTAAGTGCTTAGGGATATTGGCCTCTAATCAAGGTATATCCTCTAGTTACAATGTGTGCACTGAACTAGAGTGCTCGTAAAATTTGTAGCATGAAAAATTGTTGAACATATCTCAATATCTGAATATTGATGCTAAAATCAAATTGCTACAACCCTAGACAAAATCATATGACTTCATAATTGCTTGATTTCAATACTAGTGCATGTAATTCCGAAAGAAGTCATTAAATTTGATTGTGTAAGAGAAAGGGAGATTAATCAAGATAAATATGAGGGCTTGGTTCATTTTTATTAAACCATGGTTTTAGATATCAATACAGAATTTTATTGATAAACTCTGCATACATCATGTTTAAACCATGCTGTTCAATAAAGCTCATTCATAAGCCCTTATAATGGAAGACTTTGAAAACTTATGTTTTGGATTTATGAGATTGATATCTCTTTGAAAATCTGACTGAATTTCTTGTGATTGGAGCTTCTTTAAAAATCTGCTACTTGAAACTCTTCTGCTCAATATCATTGATTCATTGACCTGAACCTCTCCTTGTTATCCATCTCATAAGATTCCACTTATTGAGGGGGAGCTTCCATGTCATATGCATCATGCTGCATAGAAACTCTTAAAGGGGGAGAATTGTGTTCTTGCATTCATATTTTTAGGGGGAGCTCTTGCATTTTGGTATCTCCTTCTGCATCTGCATTCATATTGATTATATCAAAGGGGGAGATTTTTGCCAAAGGGGGAGAATTTTATTCAATCATTGCATGCTGGTTTGCTTTAACTTCTCAAACTATTTTCTTTTTGATGAAGTCAAAGGGGGAGAATAGTTTGTGTCATCAGAATTACTCACAGTGTAGTGTTGCCATCATCAAAAAGGGGGAGATTGTTGTGTCCCTGTGGTTTTGATGATTGGCTTTGAGGTGAGTTAATCTTTTGATGATTGGTTTTGATGTGAGTTAATCACTGTGAGTCATCTTGCTGTGTGAGTCATCATGCTGTTATTCAGTCATTTTCTGATCATAATGCAGTCTCTCATATGTTCAGTTAATTTGCTGTTCAGTCAGTTCATCAGATCATGAAGCATTGCATTATATGTTCAGTCATGTTATCTGCTGCATAAATCTTTCACATGCATTATTTGTTCAAGTGTAAACTCTGTCAGCATTGTCAGGACTGAAGTTGGTCGACCCCCCTTCTTAGATGGGTCGACCCCCTTAGACTATCAATGTCTGTACACTGCCAGCACACATGTTCAGAATCTCTACATGTGAAGTCTACACATCGACTGTTCATGCATAGTCTAGACATTTGATCAAGTTTGTACACTGGTCTTGGCATATGCATTCATAAAGTATATACACTCTTCGGTTGACTTCAACTGAAGTCTGTACATCGCCCTCAGACTTTCAAGTCTATACACTCCATGCTCATTCAAGTCTATACATCCACAGTGTAACTTCAAAGTCTGAACATTGTCTCTCTCCGTCAAAGTCCATTCATTCTCAGCTGAACCCCATGTCTATACAGTGGCCTCGAGCTTCTCAAGTCTACACACTGTCTTCGGCCTCAAAGTCTGTACACTCGCTGCACTGTACAAGTCCATACACTGGCAGCCCTGCAGAAGTCTATACATTGGCTCAAACATTCCAAGTCTGTACAGCCATTGCACTCAATCGAAGTCCATACATTGGTCTTCATATTCGAAGTCCATACATCGGTCTTCTTATTCGAAGTCTGTACATTGGTCTTCATATTGAAAGTTTGTACATTGGTCTTCATATTGGAAGTCTATACATTGGTCTTCACCTGAAGTCTGTACAGCCATTCTCTTATCAAAGTCCATACATCCTTCTGTTGGAATTCTAAGTCCATACATCAGACTGTATGAGCAAGTATGTACATCATTTCATTCACACCGGAAGTCTATACATTAGACTGTGGCAAAGTCTATTCATTCGTTTCCAGAAGTTCAAGTCCATACATTGATCGTTTGGGTAACAAAGTCTGTACAACGTGAGCTTCGGTTCTTAAAGTCTAGACATTCTCCCGTTCAAATCCTTCAAAGTCTATACATCAGTTTGATTGAGTAAGTCTGTACAGCATGCCTTGTTGTTCACAGCCTTTAAAGTCTGTACATCAGCTTCGCAAGTCTGTACATTGGCTTCAACTCTCCAAGTCTGTACAGCCACATTTAATAGGTAAAATCTATACATTATTCAGCTGGAACTGTGCAAGTCTGTACATCATTGCTTGCCAAAGTCTGTACATTGGCATCTGTTCCTACGTTGCACTTCCAAGTCTGCACATTGGGTTCTTTACCTACGTTCAGCTTTGAAAGTCTGCACATTGGTAGTTTTACCAACGTTGCCTTGCCAAAGTCTATACACTGTGTTTGTTCAAGTCTGTACAGACTTAGCCTTGTTCTAGTCTGTACATAGACCAGTTATATTTGACAAGTCTACACATCGTGATTTCATCATGTTTGTACAGCCTCTTCATTGAAAGTCCACTCATCACTCAAGCCTATACAATGCACACTTGTTTTCTTGCATAAAGTCCATACACTGCACTTGGCTTGTGTTCTTCACACCAAGTATGTACAGCCTGTGCTCACAGCAGTCAAGTCTACACACTCGATTGCCTTGCTTTGCTTCAAGTCTGTACAGTCTCTCCCTCAACAAGTCTATACACTGAGGTCGTCAGCTGCAGGGATAGGATGTCTGTACATTGGGTGCTCATGCATTGCTCTCATCGAAGTCTATACATCCGATAGGCTTGTTACAAGTCTGTACACCGAGGACGCTTGAAGGCTTTCAAGTGTATACACTCTACACACTTGGTTAACTAATGCATTTAACTGCAAGTCTATACACTGAGCTCGCATGAAGATATCCAAGTCTATACACTCGATTCCTTCATGCATTTCACAGAAGTCTACACACTCCCTCCTGTTATGATAATGCATTCTTCAGCAAGTATATACACTGAGATCGCATAAAGTCTTACAAGTCTATACACTCTCTCAGTGTACACACTTACTCACTTACTGCTTCTAAAGTATATACATTCGTGGTTGTATGACTGAACTAACTAATCACATTTCCTTTGTCTCTGCCTGCAGAGGATTCAGATTAATGAGGGCACGTGATCCAAGAATGGATAAAGGCCCAGGATCGTGACACGTGTGCTGAAACTTGCTGGAGAGCTGCCACGTGGTCCAAGGTTTGGGCGGGAGCTGTGGAGACCACACGCGCCCAGTGCTGCTGCTGATATAAATAGAAGGCTTCGTCTTCGGATGAAGAGTGATCGAAGTGGCCAAGTATATACAGAGAGAATAGAAGCCAGTGAAGAAAGCAGAGAAGTAGAAGAAAGAGAGCAACGATCAAAAGAGCAGAAGAAGAAGAAAAAAGAAGAGATAGGGAGAGCCTGCGAAAGAGAAGAAAATAGAGAGTGAGAGCAGCAGAAGAAAGAGAGAAAGATTGCGTGAGCTGAGAAGAAGAAAGAAGAGGAAGAAAAGAAGAGAGGAGAGAGTTCTATTGAAGACCTGTTCAGTCTGTTCGTGGATCAAATCTAGAACGACTATTATGTTTCATTTCCAGCTTTTGTCGCTGTTCCTTTTATGTTTTCTTATTTTTCATTTTGTTTCTCTGGTTAGCTTTGTTCTTCCGATTGCCCTGTTGGGGATCGGGTTCCCCCTGTTGGTTCAAGAGAAGGGAGATCTGATCTCTGGGTTACAAGTGATAGGTTGTCACTTGTGGGTTCCCTCTGGTTAGAGGAAGGGAGGCTCGTCCTCTGGTTCTGGGCTTGTGGTTGCAAGTCCAGGGGTCCCTCCTGGTCTGGAGGAAGAGAGGTCTTCGACCTCTGGTTTCCAAGTGGCTGGGAGTCACTTGGGGTGTCCCTCCGGTTGGGAGGAAGAGGGGAGGCTGTTCCCCTGGTCAAGCTGTGTGGCAGCAAGTGTTCGCAGACTGAGTCTGCTTATTTCTAGCATTGGCTAGTGAAGCCTCACTCCGGTTGGGAGTGAGGGGTGGATGTAGGTCTTGGTGACCGAACCACCTAAAAATCTACTGTGCAGTGGTTTTGCTTTGTGCATTTGTTCCTTCCCTTCTACCTCCCATTCACAGGTTGTGCATGCTTGGCTAGTTGTATTATCTAGGGAGTTAACCTTGAGCATTATATTTTTGCTAGGTGTGATTGGTTTGCTTAGTTCTGTCTGCGTTTCTGGTTTGATCAGGTGGCTGCATTGTTGCAGTCCAACTGTTTGATCTATTGTTGTCTTATCATCTCATCTTGGAAAGCTCATTAGTGTTTATTCCGCATATCTGAGCTCTAGAGATTTAATTTGGGCATAATTTCTGAAGGGGATACATTCACCCCCCTCTGTATCCGGGCCTAGCACCCTAACAATTGGTATCAGAGCGGTGTCTGCTTAGAAGGTCCTGCGACTTGCAGATCCGATCTTGCAGTCTTCAGTGCTAATTTGTTTTTAGTGCATCAATATTCCTGTTGCATTAATCTGATTTATTTTCAATGGCTCATCCACCCGTCTTTAGTGGTTCTGATTTCAGTCAGTGGCACAGTGCTTTACGTGCTTATGTTAAATCTGTTGATCCAGATCTGTGGAAATTAATTTCACAAGGTCCTCACAGATTACCAACGAAAGTATCCAAATGGACCGACAGACACAGATCAAAGGATGGAGAAAATCAGAAAGCCTTTAATCTGATGAAAGCAGCTACTGACAGAGCCTTATGGTCTTGCCTTCATGATTGCAGGTCTGCTAAAGACATTCTGGATATACTGAAGCGAACTCAGATAAGAAATGAGGACAGCTGTATGATGGCTGACAGAAATAATCAAGGCAGCAGTCAAGATGAAGATGATGATGATGATGAGGTAAATCCCTTTGAAAACTATACTTTAGATGATTGGGAAAATGCATATTCTGAGCTACTTGAATCTCATGAACTGTTAAGAAAATAGTATAAAAAATTGAAGAAGGGTAGTGGGTTAGTTAGTTCAAGTTCTCCTTGTAGAAATTGTGCTGAACTGAAAAATGTTCTTGATGCTAGTATGTCTGATACTCAAATGCTGAAGAAATAAATTTCATTGCTAAAAATTGAAAATCAAGATCATGTAAAAGAAGTCTCAGAACTTGAAAAGAAGCTTAGCCTAACTAGTCATGATTCTGTTCAGAGCAAGGATTTGCTGAAAGAATTTGAATGTGTTAAATCTGATTTAAACAAGCTAAAAAATGAGAATGACTCTCTCAGAAAGTTTTCCAAAGAAAATGAAGAACAATTAGAGAAACTTAAACGAGAGAATGATTTACTGATTGAAAAATTTAATGCCATAAAGTCTGTAAACATAGAATTACAGAAAGATCTTGAAAAACAGCAAAAAGATATGAAGGAAATTGAAAATGGAAGAAAGTATGAAGTCAATTCAGAAGATCAGCTTCAAATAAATGAATTGGTTCAGAATGACAAGCTTAAGGAAGAAAATGAGAAATTAAAAATGCTGAACTCCACTACCTCTGAGAGACTTCTAGCCTTAGAAAGAGGAAAAACTGTTTGCATTGAAGATTCTGATAAACTGAGCAATCTGGAAAATAAAATTGAGAAATATAAAATTGCTAACAAAGTTTTGAATGAAGCTATGAATTGCAGTGAGCAAGAGATTGCCAGTTATGAGTTACACATTTCCTCACTAGAAAATAAAATTCAAGATCTGAAAACATCTCTGTCAAAGTTCGTGAGTGGACAAGAGAATCTGGACATGTTATTAGGAGTTAAGGTCAATACTCAAAAGGAAGGGTTAGGCTACAACAATGTCAATAAAAAGGCTTTCAAAAATAAGCTAGTGACATCTTTTATCAAAGCAACAGATGTAGCCACCACCTCAGAAAATAAACAACCAAATGCTCAGAAGAATCAGAAACAAACTGGAAAAATGGAAAAGGTCAGTCATGTGAAGAAAGGAGTGAATCACATTGAAAAAATGCATGCTGTACATCACTCGAACTTTTCTGCCACCAAGAAAAAGACTGATTTTAAATATGTTGAGAAAGTTCAATCTGTGCTTGACATGAATACACATACACATACACATAAAAACAAGAATTCATGTCATTACTGTGGTAGGGTTGGCCACATTATGGATAATTGCTTCATTCTGAAACAAGACAACAAAAAGCATGCTAGGAAACATGTCTCTGCTCAGAACAAAAAGAAAACTGAATGCTATCACTGTGGCAAATTGGGCCACAGGGCCATTGAATGCCGGCATGCTCAGGGTAGACAATTCAATTCTAAAACTGTTAAACTCCCTGCAAATGAAAATACTTTTGGAAGAAATATTTTTAGAGGCAAGCACAATGAGTGCTTCAAATGTGGGAAGTATGGCCACACAGTCAAGGA
The DNA here is from genome assembly GCA_022559845.1 of Amorphophallus konjac. Lineage (NCBI taxonomy): Eukaryota > Viridiplantae > Streptophyta > Magnoliopsida > Alismatales > Araceae > Amorphophallus > Amorphophallus konjac. The sequence goes on from CM040121.1 coordinate 492,706,115, forward strand.
CTGTTGGCACATTCAGAAGAATTCTTTTAACCCCCATGTTATTAAATTCTCTGCCAAAAAATCTGTGAGCTTTTCATGCTATAACTGTGGGAAGCCAGGCCATAGAGCTGCTGAATGTTGCCTGGCCGGTTTTAGTAAACAGAATTTTAATTCTGTCAACAACAAAAAGTTTCATGCATATGCACATGGATTTCATGCTAACAAGAATGTGCATAGATCAAATCTGAAACCTGATGCATCTTACTATCATTATAGTAAACAGAACTCTCTCTCTGCCAATAAACTTCATGACAACAGTAATGTGCATAAGAGGAATTTGAAATCTGCTAATTCATGCCATTGCTGTAGACAAATTGGTCATTCAATGAATAATCGCTACTTGATGAAATCTGATGACCAAGCAGCTAGAAAATTGTTTAGAAAACCTGCTACGAATGTCATTGTCAATTTAGGACCCAAGACCTCTTGGGTACCTATTTGTGCTAAATAACTTTGCTTTGCAGGTGTGCATTGGAATGGAATAAAAAGGGGTATTAATCCAAGGCACTCAAAAATGAAATCCCCTTCTGAACTTTTCAGGTAAATTCTCTGCATTTCCTATTTTGAAATTCATTGCACATTTGATTTGATGTAATCTTGCATATCTGCCATTTGTAGTTGTTTGATAATTATTGAAATGCATAAACTCTGAAAACAAATTGCATTCTAAAAAATCTGGACTGCATATGAATGTTGTTTGAAATTTCTCTGTTGCATAGTTCATTGAAAACCTGAATTGCATATAGGACTGTTGGTTTGCTTTGTTATTCATGACCTCTATGGTATATCAAATGGTAAGCTACCAAAAGGCAGGGAAATCTGTCTGGAGGTTCTTACTATGTGAGAGATGGTCTTTTAGACAAAGTGCTCCGCCTAGTACCATGGGTCATTTTGCTTGATAGGGCAGTCTGAATGTGTATGAATCAAAATCATATGTTCAGTTTCTCATGGCAAACATTGCATGTTTTCAGGGGGAGTTAATTGCATGACTTTGCATAGCAATCAATGTTGAGTAAATTGCATATCCTTACATACATATAGTGCATTGCATTTTCTGATATTGAAAAATGCCAAAAAGAGTGATTGAATACATGTTGTCAGGGGGAGTCCATGCTTTGCATATAGGTTGTCAAATGCATACATTCGTCAAAATTCATTGCATATCCTTTCTTATTCATTTTGCTGACAAACCTTGATCATATTCGAAAAACATTGGGCTTCAAAATCTCTCTTATCAATAGGTATCATTTGGCTTCAAAATTCTATCAATTTTTCATGAAGATTTCAATGGGCTATCTCGATCATAAATCTGAAAACTCTTGGACTAAAAATCTTATATTATACATTCTTATGAATGTCTGAAATAACTCATGTGGTTTAAGTTTAATGTATTCAAGAGTTGACTTTAAAATCTCTTAAAAATATCTGAAGCATGTTTAATAAACCTTAACCATCTGTTTCATGCTGTGTCTTGTGAAAACTTCTGGAATCTGCACTTTTGAATACATGACTTTAATTGGTTAAGTACATGAAACTATATTGATTTGAAGCAAATGAATTTTTCTGAAATGTCTAAAGGGTAATATCTGTCAGAGCAATGACCTTGGTCACTGAGAAACACATGTCCAAAGGACTGTGTCATGAGGTACCATAGTTAACTCTGATTAAGAATAATTGAAAATCAGGCAGAGCAATGGCATGCACACTGAGAAATACAACTCACTCATCCAGAAATGATTTGGAGTGTGTCAGGATGTGTAAATGCTACCTCTGTTCACATAAAGCATGACAGTTAGTCACACTAAGTGCTTAGGTATATTGGCCTCTAATCAAGGTATATCCTCTAGTTACAATGTGTGCACTGAGCTAGAGTGCTCGTAAGATTTGTAGCATGAAAAATTGTTGAACATATCTCAATATCTGAATATTGATGCTAAAATCAAATTGCTACAACCCTAGACAAAATCATATGACTTCATAATTGCTTGATTTCAATACTAGTGCATGTAATTCCGAAAGAAGTCATTAAATTTGATTGTGTAAGAGAAAGGGAGATTAATCAAGATAAATATGAGGGCTTGGTTCATTTTTATTAAATCATGGTTTTAGATATCAATACAGAATTTTATTGATAAACTCTGCATACATCATGTTTAAACCATGCTGTTCAATAAAGCTCATTCATAAGCCCTTATAATGGAAGACTTTGAAAACTTATGTTTTTGGATTTATGAGATTGATATCTCTTTGAAAATCTGACTGAATTTCTTGTGATTGGAGCTTCTTTGAAAATCTGCTACTTGAAACTCTTCTGCTCAATATCATTGATTCAATGACCTGAACCTCTCCTTGTTATCCATCTCATAAGATTCCACTTATTGAGGCGGAGCTTCCATGTCATATGCATCATGCTACATAGAAACTCTTAAAGGGGGAGAATTGTGTTCTTGCATTCATATTTTTAGGGGGAGCTCTTGCATTTTGGTATCTCCTTCTGCATCTGCATTCATATTGATTATATCAAAGGGGGAGATTTTTGCCAAAGGGGGAGAATTTTATTCAATCATTGCATGCTGGCTTGCTTTAACTTCTCAAACTATTTTCTTTTTGATGAAGTCAAAGGGGGAGAATAGTTTGTGTCATCAGAATTACTCACAGTGTAGTGTTGCCATCATCAAAAAGGGGGAGATTGTTGTGTCCCTGTGGTTTTGATGATTGGCTTTGAGGTGAGTTAATCTTTTGATGATTGGTTTTGATGTGAGTTAATCACTGTGAGTCATCTTGCTGTGTGAGTCATCATGCTGTTATTCAGTCATTTTCTGATCATAATGCAGTCTCTCATATGTTCAGTTAATTTACTGTTCAGTCAGTTCATCAGATCATGAAGCATTGCATTATATGTTCAGTCATGTTATCTGCTGCATAAATCTTTCACATGTATTATTTGTTCAAGTGTAAACTCTGTCAGCATTGTCAGGACTGAAGTTGGTCGACCCCCCTTCTTAGATGGGTCGACCCCCTTAGACTATCAATGTCTGTACACTGCCAGCACACACGTTCAGAATCTCTACATGTGAAGTCTACACATCGACTGTTCATGCATAGTCTAGACATTTGATCAAGTTTGTACACTGGTCTTGGCATATGCATTCATAAAGTATATACACTCTTCGGTTGACTTCAACTGAAGTCTGTACATCGCCCTCAGACTTTCAAGTCTATACACTCCATGCTCATTCAAGTCTATACATCCACAGTGTAACTTCAAAGTCTGAACATTGTCTCTCTCCGTCAAAGTCCATTCATTCTCAGCTGAACCCCATGTCTATACAGTGGCCTCGAGCTTCTCAAGTCTACACACTGTCTTCGGCCTCAAAGTCTGTACACTCGCTGCACTGTACAAGTCCATACACTGGCAGCCCTGCAGAAGTCTATACATTGGCTCAAACATTCCAAGTCTGTACAGCCATTGCACTCAATCGAAGTCCATACATTGGTCTTCATATTCGAAGTCCATACATCGGTCTTCTTATTCGAAGTCTGTACATTGGTCTTCATATTGAAAGTTTGTACATTGGTCTTCATATTGGAAGTCTATACATTGGTCTTCACCTGAAGTCTGTACAGCCATTCTCTTATCAAAGTCCATACATCCTTCTGTTGGAATTCCAAGTCCATACATCGGACTGTATGAGCAAGTATGTACATCATTTCATTCACACCGGAAGTCTATACATTAGACTGTGGCAAAGTCTATTCATTCGTTTCCAGAAGTTCAAGTCCATACATTGATCGTTTGGGTAACAAAGTCTGTACAACGTGAGCTTCGGTTCTTAAAGTCTAGACATTCTCCCATTCAAATCCTTCAAAGTCTATACATCAGTTTGATTGAGTAAGTCTGTACAGCATGCCTTGTTGTTTACAGCCTTTAAAGTCTGTACATCGGCTTCGCATCTGCAAGTCTGTACATTGGCTTCATATCATAAAGTCTGTACATTGGCTTCGCATCTGCAAGTCTGTACATCGGTTTGATATCAACAAGTCTGTACATTGGCTTCAACTCTCCAAGTCTGTACAACCACATTTAATAGGTAAAATCTATACATTATTCAGCTGGAACTGTGCAAGTCTGTACATCATTGCTTGCCAAAGTCTGTACATTGGCATCTGTTCCTACGTTGCACTTCCAAGTCTGCACATTGGGTTCTTTACCTACGTTCAGCTTTGAAAGTCTGCACATTGGTAGTTTTACCAACGTTGCCTTGCCAAAGTCTATACACTGTGTTTGTTCAAGTCTGTACAGACTTAGCCTTGTTCTAGTCTGTACATAGACCAGTTATATTTGACAAGTCTACACATCGTGATTTCATCATGTTTGTACAGCCTCTTCATTGAAAGTCCACTCATCACTCAAGCCTATACAATGCACACTTGTTTTCTTGCATAAAGTCCATACACTGCACTTGGCTTGTGTTCTTCACACCAAGTATGTACAGCCTGTGCTCACAGCAGTCAAGTCTACACACTCGATTGCCTTGCTTTGCTTCAAGTCTGTACAGTCTCTCCCTCAGCAAGTCTATACACTGAGGTCGTCAGCTACAGGGATAGGATGTCTGTACATTGGGTGCTCATGCATTGCTCTCATCGAAGTCTATACATCCGATAGGCTTGTTACAAGTCTGTACACCGAGGACGCTTGAAGGCTTTCAAGTGTATACACTCTACACACTTGGTTAACTAATGCATTTAACTGCAAGTCTATACATTGAGCTCGCATGAAGATATCCAAGTCTATACACTCGATTCCTTCATGCATTTCACAGAAGTCTACACACTCCCTCCTGTTATGATAATGCATTCTTCAGCAAGTATATACACTGAGATCGCATAAAGTCTTACAAGTCTATACACTCTCTCAGTGTACACACTTACTCACTTACTGCTTCTAAAGTATATACATTCGTGGTTGTATGACTGAACTAACTAATCACATTTCCTTTGTCTCTGCCTGCAGAGGATTCAGATTAATGAGGGCACGTGATCCAAGAATGGATAAAGGCCCAGGATCGTGACACGTGTGCTGAAGCTTGCTGGAGAGCTGCCACGTGGTCCAAGGTTTGGGCGGGAGCTGTGGAGACCACACGCGCCCAGTGCTGCTGCTGATATAAATAGAAGGCTTCGTCTTCGGATGAAGAGTGATCGAAGTGGCCAAGTATATACAGAGAGAATAGAAGCCAGTGAAGAAAGCAGAGAAGTAGAAGAAAGAGAGCAACGATCAAAAGAGCAGAAGAAGAAGAGAAAAGAAGAGATAGGGAGAGCCTGCGAAAGAGAAGAAAATAGAGAGTGAGAGCAGCAGAAGAAAGAGAGAAAGATTGCGTGAGCTGAGAAGAAGAAAGAAGAGGAAGAAAAGAAGAGAGGAGAGAGTTCTATTGAAGACCTGTTCAGTCTGTTCGTGGATCAAATCTAGAACGATTATTATGTTTCATTTCCAGCCTTTGTTGCTATTCCTTTTATGTTTTCTTATTTTTCATTTTGTTTCTTTGGTTAGCTTTGTTCTTCCGATTGCCCTGTTGGGGATCGGGTTCCCCCTGTTGGTTCAGGAGAAGGGAGATCTGATCTCTGGGTTGCAAGTGATAGGTTGTCACTTGTGGGTTCCCTCTGGTTAGAGGAAGGGAGGCTCGTCCTCTGGTTCTGGGCTTGTGGTTGCAAGTCCAGGGGTCCCTCCTGGTCTGGAGGAAGAGAGGTCTTCGACCTCTGGTTTCCAAGTGGCTGGGAGTCACTTGGGGTGTCCCTCCGGTTGGGAGGAAGAGGGGAGGCTGTTCCCCTGGTCAAGCTGTGTGGCAGCAAGTGTTCGCAGACTGAGTCTGCTTATTTCTAGCATTGGCTAGTGAAGCCTCACTCCGGTTGGGAGTGAGGGGTGGATGTAGGTCTTGGTGACCGAACCACCTAAAAATCTACTGTGCAGTGGTTTTGCTTTGTGCGTTTGTTCCTTGCCTTCTACCTCCCATTCACAGGTTGTGCATGCTTGGCTAGTTGTATTATCTAGGGAGTTAACCTTGAGCATTATATTTTTGCTAGGTGTGATTGGTTTGCTTAGTTCTGTCTGCGTTTCTGGTTTGATCAGGTGGCTGCATTGTTGCAGTCCAACTGTTTGATCTATTGTTGTCTTATCATCTCATCTTGGAAAGCTCATTAGTGTTTATTCCGCATATCTGAGCTCTAGAGATTTAATTTGGGCATAATTTCTGAAGGGGATACATTCACCCCCCTCTGTATCCGGGCCTAGCACCCTAACAGGGGAGAGAGGAGATTACTTACTCTACTGCTCTGCTACGCCAAGCCGTCACATGACAAGTACCACCTTTTCCTCAAAAGCCACAATGTTCGAAGCCCACCTCTATCAGGTTGTCCCGTTCCTTCATATGCTTCTCATCTACATTGTTCAATTATTCTCTATTGTTTATGCCATTGAGGACAATGTCATTTAAGTTGGGGGGGGGGGAGTAAAATTTTTTCTTGCTATCTTGTATTGTCACGCTCAACCACAATTTTTCCCATTTGGAGTTTCTTGATTCATGTCTCAGGAAAAGTAATTCTGGAATAGAAAAGACTAGGGAAAAGGATGATGTATAATTTATTAATCTAGCCATGGAAAACTGATTTAAGAATCTCTTTAAAGTTCATGTGCACTTTAGAAAAATACAATCACGTTGCACGCTAATGAAACAAGTAGGGGACAAGCCTTCTGCTATTTTGGGTATGTTGTCTGATATTCAACACTTCTTAAAGAAGAGATCTTTAGCTTTCTGCCAAGTTATCTATCAAAATTAGTGCAAAAGCATAATTGAAAAAATTGAGAAAAAAAAACAAACACCATGAAAAATGCTCTGATTCTGAGTAACCGGGCCTACTTCACTAAGACGTGTTGAGGTTCGCGTCAAAAGAAAAAGGGAACCTTGATCTGTGTAACTGGGCCTACTTCACTTAAGACGTGTTGAGGTTCGCGTAAAACAGTGAAGGGTAGTGCAACATCATGTGTGTAAAGAAAAAAAAGAAAAGAAAGAATATATATATATATAGATCCCAACCGGGACATAGCACTAAGGCAGACAAAAAGCTAGTATGTTGAATGCTCTGATTAAGAAGTGCAGAATTGAAGGACACTTGCTTGTAATAGAAAATGGGGGACGCAATTGTCTTCACTGTAGACTTAGCATTTCACATGCACAAGTGCTACTGAATTTTGATTAGAATTCTTGATCTTGTACCTGAATTTCCTACACAAGGCTAGTATGAGATAATGATTTCAGATTCCTAATCTTTAGTAGATTCTATGAACGATGATCTGGAAATGAGGCATGAACTTTGTAAATTCTTGTTAGTCCTTACATTTTGAAATTATTTGCATTGCTAAGGGACTAGCAATGAGTAAGTTGGGGGGTGTGATAAGTGTGTATTTTCCCATCTTAATTCATGTTATTTATATTATTTATGGGCTTTAATAATAATAAATATGTACTTATCACACTTACTTTTAATTTATAGTAAAATAATTAATTTTCTGTAATTAAATGATTTTAATAAAGATATTTCCTTATTTAACAAGCATTCAAAATAATAAAAATAAGAAAAACAAGAAAATATAATGTACGTTGAAATGGGCCAAAAAGCCCAAGGATTTGTTCAATAAGAATAAAAAATAATAATAATAAAAAGAAATAAAATAAATTTATTTGATATTTTTTAAGGCCTTAATAAGCTATATACATAATATATACATACATATATATATATATATATCTATATAGATATTATGAAAATAAAAAAATAATAATTTTGGACTTGATAAAAAAGAAAATAAAAATAATACTAATAATAACAGTTATTAGATATTTTTTAGGATTTTTCTTATAGCAATATATATATTACAATTAATATATGTGTGTATGTGCAGAAAGGCAGTGCAATGTGCCCACGCGGTAGACAAGAAGGCGGCCGGTGCAGTGCGCCCACGCGCAGGGCACACGGGTGGCTCAACGCGGCAGAAGCGTGGGCAGCGCACCGCGTTGATGCGGGCGGCGCACGCGGAGAAAGAGGGAGAGGGGCGGCGACCGGCGCACGGGCGGCGCACGCGGCTGGAGGAGAGAGAAAGAGAGAGAAAGAGAAGGAAAAAGGGCTAGAAAAAAATGAACGAAATTGCAGAAAAATCAGAAAAAAAATAGCCAAGTGTGCAACACATGTTGGCACATAATTTGGAGTCAACAAATGCAGTAATGGGTTGTTCACATTGACAAAGTGTTCATATGCAATAGGGTTGTTGTTTGAACACCCTATAAAAGGGGGGGGGGCTTTCATTGTAATGGGGGTTGTTAGGAGGTTAGGAAGAGAGGATAGCTAGGAGTAGTAAGCCATGGATTGATCAAGTTTGTAAGTGTTCTTCAAGTTTTTGCTTTGTGGCTTTGATAGGGATAGATTTTGAGAGTTTTTATGTTTAAGTTTTGAAGTTTGCGTTAAGTTTGTATTGAAGAATTTCAGTGTACTCTTAGCCATTTCGGCTCTTCATAGTCAATTTAAAAGCGTGTGTGATCTTTATTTCAATTTATTGTCTTCTACAAAGTTGTCTATCTGTAAGTGTTCTTCAACTTCTATGTTTATCATTTCGTCCAACTCCTTCTATTTTAAAAGTTATTCTCTGTATTTTTAAGTGTTGTCCTGTGCATGCACTGTTCATCCGAAGTGATAGTCTCCACCAATTTGTCATTTTGAAGCCTTTACAATCATAATTTTACTCTGAGTTCTTCATGAAAGAGGTTCCTCTCTTGTAGATAAAACTTTTGTGCTTCTTACTCTTCTTCAAATTCTTCTTAGTTTGAGTTCTAGAATTAATTCTTTACTGTTCTATTTTTCTGTCAAGTACTGTTCACCAGCAGCGATAGATCTTGATTTTTCAAGTTTTTCATTATCTTCCTTTCGTTTTCTATTTCTGTGTTCTTCATAAAACTTCTTCATCTTTCAATTCTCTACAACTTTCATGTATTCCACATTTTCTAATTCCATCAAGATTTTAAGTTATTCTATTTCTTCAAAACCCTATTTTCAATAGAATTCTGTTTTATTTTCAACTTAGTTTTTCAAACTTGTTCCTTTCTTCATAAGTGTTTCACTCACACCCAAAGAGGTGATCATCTTCCGAACATCTCACGGTGTCGACTTCCAAGGCGGAGCAATCTTCATTCAAGGCTCGGTGAGGAAACGACGGCATTCTTCAATTCATTGGCTAGATATTTCTTTCACTTATCTCTTGTTATTTAAAGTTGCAATTTCATTTCAGTTAATTTTAATCGCACTCAAATCAAACAAAAGCAATTGGTTTTCAAAACATAAGGGTATTTTCTAACTTAAATTCAAATTTCCTCCCCGTGGGATCGACCCGTATTTACCACTTTACTCGTATTTTCAAAATCATTTAAGTGAGTGAGTGCGGTTGTATAAATTTTAAAATTTATGTGGGACAGCATTTTTAAACGACGACTGTCGAGCGCATCAGTAGCATGCATGCATTCAAAGTCTATACATTCCTATCTTTACCTACGTTCACTAGTTTAGCAGACACACAAGTCTATACATTGGTTGCATAGCTTGCCATGCATAGCCGGTGCATTCCTCATTTGCTGCAAATTCAAAGTCTGTACACTCTTCTCTAGCGAGTCTGTACATCGTCCTGTTGCATGCACACTAAGTCTATACATTCTCGGACCAAGTCTGTACAGCCCGTGTGCTCCATGCATTCAAAGTCTGTACACTCGGCTCTAGCAAGTCTGTACATCATCCCATTGCATGCATTCAAAGTCTTTACACTCTTCTCGCAAGTCTGTACAGCGTCCCTTTGCATGCATTCAAAGTCTGTACACTCGGCTCTAGCAAGTCTGTACATCATCCTGTTGCATGCATACACAAAGTCTGCACATTCTCCGTTGATAAGTCGGTACATCATTACTCAAAGTATGTACATTGTTGTCACAAGCACATTAAGTCCATACATTCGTTCATGGCATGTCTGAGCATCCATTTCCAATGTACATACTTTACTATCTGCATTTGTGCAATCCTTCATGCAAAGTCTATACATTGCTTGTTGTTGTGTTCGTGCATCAATTTACCAAGTCTGTACATTGTGTTCCATGCATTCAGAGTTTATACATTCTTGTGCATAGTCAGTGCATTCGGTTGCTTCATGGCATAGCAAGTCTGCACATTGTTTGTACATTGCACAGACATGAACGGGCTGCTAAAGGACTCAAGCGACGGAGCTAAAGCGGTTAACGGACCGACCCGAGATGAACCGCGGTCTGCCCAGCTGGCGGTCGACCGCCAGCACAGGGGCGGTCGACCGCCCTAGCCAGAGACTCCCAGTCTACACGTCTTTCAGTAGCGGTCGACCACCAGCCCAGTAGCGGTCGACCGGAAATCCCAGGGGCCATCCGTCTACAGCATTTCTCAGTAGCGGTCGACCGCCAGAAGTTGCAGGTCGACCGCCAGCCCCGATGCAGCCATATTTGACTTCGAATTCCACCTCGTGGCCAGCCCCTTTCCATGGAATTCTTTAATCCAAAAGGCACCAAACCTGCCACAAATTGTGGATCTGGTCTAGGGGTGTCCAAGGACCATTCCAAGGGTTATAAAACCAACACAAGAGGGTTACAAACCCTAGTTGATAATTTGGAGCAAAGAGAGATGAAGAGAGGCTAGAGGAGCTCCAAGGAAGAAGAGGTACTATAGCCGTGAACAGTACTCCGTGCAGAAGTTCTACATCCAATCCAAGGGATTCAAGCCTACATCTGAAGCCCTCAATCTCCAAGGAAGAAGAGAAGCAAGCAAGCTCACAAAGGAGATCAAAAGGAAGATCAAAGCTACATCCAAACCTCTTCATCAACACAAGGAGATTCAAAGGAAAGATCAAGCTACATCATATATCTTCTCCATCAACTCAAAGGGATCAAAGGAAGATCAAAGCAACAGATTCAAGATCCAACAATTTCAGACAAGATCTACTTCATTCTAGCATATCTCAATATTTTGTTTGAGTTTTTTCATCTTGTTCTATTTTCATTTCATTCAATCTATTGAAACTGATGATCGTCTGTACCGGCGGTTAGTAGGAAGGCAATCGGGAGTTCTCCGATCTGCAGTGTAGCCATCCCTGCCGACTTTGTGTGTAGGAAGATAGAAAGAGGGTTTTCTCTGTTCTGTGGTTTGGGGCGTGTCCCCGGTCAAGCTGTGAGTCAGCAGGAAAGCCTCACCGGGTTTTGGTGAGGGGTGGACGTAGGTTGCGGGGTTGCAACCGAACCACCTTAAAAATCTCTATGTTGTGGGTTGTTCATCGTGTGCGATTGCTCTATCTCTTCTACCCCCATTCACAGGTTCGTGTGTTTCTAAACTTGATTATCTCATTCACACACATATGCACTCTGAGTGATCAACATAGCACACACACATGCACGGTTGTTGCAAGCTATTTCATGCTCTAGTGTTATGCTTTATGATCCCTACTCTTCAAGGCTTGTATCTCTCAAAGATCAAATGTGCTTAAAGAAGTGTTGCCGCTTCATCGCTTGTAATCCAAGTCCTTTCATTTGAGCCACTCTACTTAATTCCGCTGTGCATTGTGCCTAGGTGATTCATTCATTTTATAGGAGTGGTTCATGCTTCCGATAGCTAAGAGTTTTTAAATAAGCTGAAGCTTTTGATAGGATCTATTCAACCCCCCCTTCTAGATCCATTTGCATCTCGCGGGACCGAATAAGTGGTATCAAAGCGGGTGTCTGCACAGAAGGTCCAGCGACCTGCAGATCCGATCTGTAATTGGCTTCGGTGCGATCTGAGTTGATTCATTTGCTTACATTGTGTTTGATCAGTGTTCTATTTAGAATTCTTATTCTGTCTGAGCTTGGAAATCATGATTGATCCTCCGATGTTTGAGGGTCTAGGTTTTTACAAGTGGTTTAATCAGTTCAGGGAATATGTGATGCAGACGAATCCAGATCTGTGGATAATCATTGCACACAGTTCCTATGAAGTTCCAAAGGATAAATCCTCATGGAAAACCTTAGATAGACTAAAGTTATCTGAAAATCAGAAGACCCTGGAACTAACCAGAAGGGCGATAAGCACTGACAAATTCCCATGTGTATTTGACTGCTGCAGTGCCTCTGGGATTATCAACATGATTGCAGTGAGCAAGTATCGAGACGAAGTGAAATGTCTCATGGCAACAGACGAAGACAAAGATTATGTGGAGGATACTTCGTCACAGGTAAATTCTGACACTGATAATTTTTCTCTGGAAAGTATGATTGCATTGAATGAGCATTTATTGAATAAATATGATAGACTTAAATCTGAGAAGAGGAAACTGAGAAAAGAAATGATACATGAAGTTAGACGTCTAAGGGTTTAAAATGAAAACTTAAAATCGGACATGAACAGAGAAAAAGATGAATTGAACAACTTAAAATCTGAAAATGAGAACCTCAGAAATAAGCTCATAAGAGAAGAGGAGTGTGAAGAAACACTGCTTGAAGAAAATGCTCATCTGAAGGAACAAAATAAAAAGTTAATGGTTCTTAACACTGTTTTCTCTGAAAGATGGCTGACGGTTGAAAAAGGGAAATCAGTATTGAAAGAAAAAGAAGAGAGCATTGAATTGACGTTAACTCAGGAGAATGAGACACTTAAAAGTCTGAATGATGGGTTGCAAAGTCAAGTTATTTCGTGTGAAGACCACATTGTTTCCTTGCAAACTGAAATTGAAGATCTGAAGAATTCCCTATCGAAATTTGTTAAGGGAAGAGACAACTTGAATAAGCTGCTTGGAGCTAATGTGAGTTTTCAGAAGGAGGGACTCGGTTGCAATCCAGTCATGAGGAAGGTTGATGGAAACAAACTGAAAACTGTTTTTGTTAAATGTTCAGAACAAGAAAAGCCTTCTACCTCATCTCCACCTCAGTACAAGGTCAAGAAAATAGAAAAACAGAATAAAAATCAGAAAAAGACTGGAAAACAGAAAATAAATAAAAAGGGTTCATCAGTGCATGTTGATCACAGTCCTCACACACACTCACATACATCTAAAGAGAAAATGATCTGTCATTACTGTCACAAATTTGGTCATCTGATGCATGACTGTGATTTGATGGAAAAGGATGACTTAACTGCTGAACAAAATCACCGGGTTAGAAAGCATGTCTTTAGGGAAAAGAAAATTCATTGTTATAATTATGGAAAAATGGGACATGTTGCTGTTCAGTGCTGGTCAGCCGAAGGCAAGAGAAAATTCTATCCTCATGTTAATCATGTCCATTAGAATGTTATCAATAAGAATAAATCTGCTGTCATAAACCAGCATGGTAGGTGCTTCAAATGTGGGAAGCCAGGCCATAGGGCAAAAGATTACTGGCATGTTCAGGGAAAGAAATTTAGTTCTGATGTTGCCAAATTCCTTGCAAACAGAAATGATCTTGGTAGGAATAAATTTACTTTTAAAGAAAAGATTCCTGCATGTTTTGAATGTGGAAAGCCAGGTCACAAGGCTACAACCTGTTGGCTGGCAGGATATCAAAGCCAGACTGGTTTTGGTAAACAGAATTTTATTTCTGTTAACAAAAATTTTCATGCATATGCACATAGAATTCATGCTAATGAGAATGTGCATAAATCAAATCTGAAATCTGCTGCATCTTGCTATTATTGTGATAAATTTGGACATTCAATGGATGATTGTTCTCTGATAGAAATTGATGATCTTCTAGTTAAAAAATTATTTAGAACACATGTTGAAGGTGTCAATGTTAATTCAGGACCCAAGACCTCTTGGGTACCTGTTTGTGCAAAATAAACATTGTTTTACAGGTGTGCCTTGGGACTGAGGAATAAAGAGGGGTAAATAAACCAAGGCACCCAAGTTAATAAAACCCCATTCAAGCACTATTCAGGTAATACTTGCACTCTTCACATGTGGTTAAGTGAATTCCTTAATAATCTATCTTTAACTGCATATCATGTTTCATGCATACATGCTCCTTTATTTGTTTTGACACTTGCATTGAGCTTCATGGGCTTACTTGTTTGTACTTTGAGCTGTGTGTGCATATATGTGAATTGCATATACATGCATTTGACAAATAGTCATTGAAAATCTGATAGGACTGCATGTTGTACTGCACTTCTGAAAAACTGAATCGACAGAATTTGATGGTTACATTTAAGGGGAGTTGTCTCTTTACAACATTCATGCATATGTTTCATTTTCATTATGTTGCATTTAATAAGTGTACAACCAGGTGTTGGGTCATACATTTCATGTCTTCCAAATTCATGTTTGATCAGGTCAACCCTACTTGGTTCTACTCAACCTCTCCCTGTCCATTGCCATGTGTCTTTACACTTGATCGTCAACAGAAGTTCTTGAGTGCATTCACTGCATATCTTCAGGGGGAGTTCTATTGCTTTTCTTATCTCTTGCAATCTGAACTTCACTGGCTTCTAGTTTGAAAATAAAGTTCATGAGACAGACGGACATATGGAGTAAGAGCTTTCTATTATATGCATTGATGATTGTCCATTCAATGAAAAATAGTTTAGATTTAATGATTTCATTGAAGTTCTGATATATCTTTTGAAATCATCTATGATTTGTGGCTTTAATAGACCTTAACTAGAGGTTGCATGTTATGCATTGACTGACTATCCTGAAATCTTAAAATCCAAATGTCATGACAATCTTGGTGATACTCTAGAGCTTAGTATTGTTTCTAAACATCTTGATGAGCTGGAATTCATGAAAACTCAATTTGACAGAGCAATGATATTGTTGCACGGAGAAATATGTCACGTCATCAAATCAAGTGACGAATGATATGTCATGATGTGCCCATGTTATCTCTGTCTTAATACTATTGGACTCTAGGCAGAGCACTGGCATAATTGCTGAGAAATATATCCTCTCATCAAAGAAATGAGATCGGATATGTCATGACGTGACTTTGCTATCTCTGTTCATTTTGAAGCGTAACAGTTAGTCTTACCAAATACCTAGGAATACTGGCGTCTAACCAACGTGTATTCTTACGGCTAGGAGGCATGTACTCGACTTGATTGCTCGTAAAATATGAGTCATGTGCCTTCAAATACAAAAGCTACTGTAAATCAAATTTGATGTAATCATAAAAGTACATGCTTCAGTCTTGATTGTTTAGCCTCAATACAAGCTTTTGTGTTATTCCCTTTGTAGTTATTGAATTTGGATCTATAAGACAAGGGAAGGTTAAACTCTGCCATGATATGCTCCTTTGGTTCATTTCTATTAACTCTTGGATGTAGATATTTTTCAAACTCTATTGATGATATCGGATTTCATTAGCTTTGAACCATATATATTGCTCACGGCATGTTTCGGTTGTGCATATAATGGCTTGCTTTCCTCGCCTTTAAAGCCTGTTCTCACGGACCTTTGTCACTTATCTATCTTATCCCTCCTCTTTGCATGTTTCTATGGGGGAGAATTGGTATCATATTTCATGCATGTCTTTCATTCCACTCGTAAACCATTTCCTTTTTGATTATGTCAAAGGGGGAGAATTATTTGCTAAGTCTGTGTGACTCATTGTGTTGACATCATCAAAAAGGGGAAGATTATTGTGCCCCTTGTGCTTTGATGATAGTGTGTTGATGTTTTGATAATAGCAACTCAATGAGTCACCACATAAGAATGATGATGATAGTGTGAATTGTTGTTGTTGTGTGTGCCCCTTGTGCATTCTTGTGCATTGATGATGAAATAATGTCTTCTGTAAGTCGGTGCATGCTAGCAAGTCTATACATCCATTAGCTGATAACTGAGCAAGTCTATACATCCGTTAGCTCAGCTCATGACTTCTTCAATGTGCATACTTTCATACATGCATATGTGCATCTTTCACTTCAAAGTCTGTACATCGCATGCCTGAGCATCCCTCTTCAATGTGCATACTTTCATATATGCATTTGTGCATCATTATAGAAAGTCTATACATCGCCTTGTAGCATGCATGCATTCAAAGTCTATACATTCCTATCTTTACCTACGTTCACTAGTTTAGCAAACACACAAGTCTATACATTGGTTGCATAGCTTGCCATGCATAGCTGGTGCATTCCTCATTTGCTACAAATTCAAAGTCTGTACACTCTTCTCTAGCGAGTCTGTACATCATCCTGTTGCATGCACACTAAGTCTATACATCCATCAGCTCAAAGTTTATACATTCTCGGACCAAGTCTGTACAGCCCGTGTGCTCCATGCATTC
Source organism: Amorphophallus konjac (assembly GCA_022559845.1). Taxonomy (NCBI): domain Eukaryota; kingdom Viridiplantae; phylum Streptophyta; class Magnoliopsida; order Alismatales; family Araceae; genus Amorphophallus; species Amorphophallus konjac. Next base: position 492,722,497 of record CM040121.1, read on the forward strand.
AAAGTCTGTACACTCGGCTCTAGCAAGTCTGTACATCATCCCATTGCATGCATTCAAAGTCTGTACACTCTTCTCGCAAGTCTATACATCGTCCCTTTGCATGCATTCAAAGTCTATACACTCGGCTCTAGCAAGTCTGTACATCATCCTGTTGCATGCATACACAAAGTCTGCACATTCTCCGTTGATAAGTCGGTACATCATTACTCAAAGTATGTACATTATTGTCACAAGCACATTAAGTCCATACATTCGTTCATGGCATGTCTGAGCATCCATTTCCAATGTACATACTTTACTATCTGCATTTGTGCAATCCTTCATGCAAAGTCTATACATTGCTTGTTGTTGTGTTCGTGCATCAATTTACCAAGTCTGTACATTGTGTTCCATGCATTCAGAGTTTATACATTCTTGTGCATAGTCAGTGCATTCGGTTGCTTCATGGCATAGCAAGTCTGCACATTGTTTGTACATTGCACAGACATGAATGGGCTGCTAAAGGACTTAAGCGACGGAGCTAAAGCGGTTAACGGATCGACCCGGGATGAACCGGGGTCTGCCCAGCTGGCGGTCGACCGCCAGCACAGGGGCGGTCGACCGCCCTAGCCAGAGACTCCCAGTCTGCACGTCTTTCAGTAGCGATCGACCGCCAGCCCAGTAGCGGTCGACTGAAAATCCCAGGGGCCATCTGTCTACAGCATTTCTCAGTAGCGGTCGACCGCCAGAAGCTGCAGGTCGATCGCCAGCCCCGATGCATCCATGTTTGACTTCGAATTCCACCTCGTGGCCAACCCCTTTCCATTGAATTCTTTAATCCAAAAGGCACCAAACCTGCCACAAATTGTGGATCTAGTCTGGGGGTGTCCAAGGACCATTCCAAGGGTTATAAAACCAACACAAGAGGGTTACAAACCCTAGTTGATCATTTGGAGCAAAGTGATATGAAGAGAGGCTAGAGGAGCTCCAAGGAAGAAGAGGTACTGTAGCCGTGAACAGTACTCCGTGCAGAAGTTCTACATCCAATCCAAGGGATTCAAGCCTACATCTGAAGCCCTCAATCTCCAAGGAAGAAGAGAAGCAAGTAAGCTCACAAAGGAGATCAAAAGGAAGATCAAAGCTACATCCAAACCTCTTCATCAACTCAAGGAGATTCAAAGGAAAGATCAAGCTACATCCTATATCTTCTCCATCAACTCAAAGGGATCAAAGGAAGATCAAAGCAACAGATTCAAGATCCAACAATTTCAGACAAGATCTACTTCATTCTAGCATATCTCAATATCTTGTTTGAGCTTTTTCATCTTGTTCTATTTTCATTTCATTCAATCTATTGAAACTGATGATCGTCCCTACCGGTGATTAGTAGGAAGGCAATCGGGAGTTCTCTGATCTGCGGTGTAGCCGTCCCTGCCGGCTTTGTGTGTAGGAAGACAGAAAGAGGGTTTTCTCTATTCTGTGGTTTGGGGCGTGTCCCCGGTCAAGCTGTGAGTCAGCAAGAAAGCCTCACCGGATTTTGGTGAGGGGTGGACGTAGGTTGCGGGGTTGCAACCGAACCACCTTAAAAATCTCTGTGTTGTGGGTTGTTCAACGTGTACGATTGCTCTATCTCTTCTACCCCCATTCACAGGTTCGTGTGTTTCTAAACTTGATTATCTCATTCACACACATATGCACTCTGAGTGATCGACATAGCACACACACACGCACGGTTGTTGCAAGATATTTCATGCTCTAGTGTTATGCTTTATGATCCCTACTCTTCAAGGCTTGCATCTCTCAACGATCAAATGTGCTTAAAGAAGTGTTGCCGCTTCATCGCTTGTAATCCAAGTCCTTTCATTTGAGCCACTCTACTTAATTCCGCTGTGCATTGTGCCTAGGTGATTCATTCATTTTATAGGAGTGGTTCATGCTTCCGATAGCTAAGAGTTTTTAAATAAGCTGAAGCTTTTGATAGGATCTATTCAACCCCCCCTTCTAGATCCATTTGCACCTCGCGGGACCCAACACCTTTTTTCTTCTATTTTTTATCTCCTTTCCCTTTTTTCTTCTTTTTTCTTCTTTCTTTTTTTTATTATAAGGGCTTAATAAGTACACCCACAAGACCGCCGTCTTAAAAGTGGATGGCTGATGCCATAGTGATGGGAGGAAGCATTATATGCTGTGGTAAATCCCTAGAGGGATCAAAGATTGGTGTAAAACCAAAGGGGGGCTTTTGTTCATTGGTTCGGACAACAGTTCCGAGCCAATGTCATGGTGATGGTTGGCTTGACTGAAGGTCATGAAGTCGAATAACTTGGCTTAGACGTATGGTCATGACGCTAAGGTAGAATTTTGAACGGCTTAGGCGGAGAGCCATGACGCCGTAAAGCTCGGCTTAGGCAGAAGGCCATGACGCCAAGGTAGGATTTATAAACGGCTTAGGTAAATTATCATGACGCCGTACAACTTGGCTTAGGTGGGTGGCCATGACGCAAAGGTAGAATTTTAAACGGCTTAGGTGAATTGCCATGACGCCAAGGAAAATTTTTTTAAACGACTTAGGCGAATTGCCATGATGCCGTACAGCTTGGCTTAGGCAAAAGGCCATGACGCCAAGGTAGAATTTTAAACGGCTTAGGCGAATTGCCATGACGCCGTACAGCTTGGCTTAGGCGGAAGGCCATGATGCCAAGACAGAACTTTTTAAACAGCTTAGGCGGATTCCCATGATGTCGTATAGCTTGGCCTAGGCGGAAGGCCATGACGCCAAGGCAAAAAATTTTAAACGGCGTGGGCGAATTGCCATGACGCCGTACAACTTGACCTAGACATAATGTCATGATGCCAAGGGTACAAGAGTCTTTTATTGTCTGGTCGAATAAAAAGGTTCGAACCAAATGTCAAAGGGTAAGGGGTCGGACGGAAGGTCCGAACCAAAGGTGAAAGGGTCTTTTTATTGACTGACTGGATGAAAGATCCGAACCAGAGGTAGAAGGGTCTTTTTGTTGACTGACTGGAGGAAATGTCCGAGCCAGAGGTAAAAGGGTCTTTTTGTTGTATGGTCGGACGTAAGGTCCGAACCAGAGGTAGAAGGGTCTTTTTGTTGACTGACTGGACAAAAGGTCCGAGCCAGAGGTAGAAGGGTCTTTTCGTTGTATGGTCGGACGGAAGGTCCGGGCCAAAGGTGAAAGGTTTTTTTTTTTGTTGACTGGCTAGATGAAAGGTCCGAGCCAGAGGTAGAAGGGTCTTTTTGTTGTATGGTCGGATGGAAGGTCCGGGCCAAAGGTGAAAGTTTTTTTTGTTGATTGGCTAGACGAAAGGTCCGAGCCAAATGTGAAATATGGACGTTGACCCAATGGAATGTAGGAGTCAACAAACCTTGCTTAGATGGTATGTCTAAGACAAGGGAACACATAAAACACCGTTGTCATCTCGAAGTCATGTCGAAAACGACCAGCCTGGGAGAGACACAGGGTCTGGGCCAGGGTAGAAAATGGTTGTTGACTTGACAGACTGTCAAAGTCAACCAACTTGGCGACGACATGGGGTCTAAGCCAAGGAAGGAATATAGGATATAAATGTTGAGCCGACATCATGTTGAGGCCAACGAACTTGGCAGAGGCGTGAGGCCTTAGCCAAGGGCAAAATATAGAATTAGTGTTGACTCGACGTCTTGTCGAAGCCAACGAACTTGGCAGAGGCGTGAGGCCTAAGCCAAGGGCAGAATATAGGATAAGTGTTGACTCGACGTCCTATCGAAGCCAACGAACCTGGCAGAGGCGTGAGGCCATAGCCAAGGGTAGAATATAGGATAGGTGTTGACTCGGCGTCCTGTCGAAGCCAACGAACTTGACAGAGGCGTGAGGCCTAAGTTAAGAGCAGAATGTAGGATAAGTGTTGACTCGACGTCCTGTCGAAGCCAACAAACTTGGCAGAGGCGTGAGGCCTAAGCCAACGGTAGAATATAGGGTGTGGATGTTGACCCAACGTCATGTCAAATTCAACAGGCCCTGCCCCGATAGAAGGTATGGGGTGAGGGTAGACTAAATTATAGATGGATGAGAGGCCTAGCCCCGGGGCTAAATGTTGGTGTCAACCCGATGAAATGTCGTAGTCAACGAACCTTGCTCAGATGGAAAGCCTGAAACAAGGGTAGAATGTGTAGACGAGGGTGTCAACCCGACGTCATGTCGAAGCTGACTAGCTTGGCAAAGATGTAAGGTCTAAGCCAGGATAGAATATGGACGTTGACTCGTGGAGAGGTCGGGGTCAACAAACTTTGCCCAGACAGAAGGTCTGAGACAAAGTGAAGAGGTCTTCGTGTTAGCTTATTTGTTTGTATTGATTGAATTTGTTGATTCATTAAGTTTATTTACTTTAAATCATCATCTTCATTTCTTCATTTTTTTGTCTATTTCTTTCTTCTTTTTTTATTTTTTTTGTTGTGTTTTCTTTTTATTTTATTTTTTTTGTCTCCCTGGCATAGACTCGTTTGCGATGCGGGACATTTGATTTGGTGGGATTATTGATGAATTTGATTGCTTATTGCACCTGTGGTACTAGGGTTAATTTTAGAGTTTGGCAAGGGCGGAGTGCCCCAGGCCAAGGGGCAAGAATTTTATGAACTCGGCCCAGTGGGACAAAAGAGTAATTTTTTGGAGCTTAGCACGGGCGGACTGCCTCAGGTCAAGGAAAAGAATTTTATGAATCTACCCCGGTAGGACAAAGGGTAATTTTAGGGCTCGGCACAAGCGGAGTGCCTCATGCCAAGGAAAAGGATTTTATGGACCCAGCCGGACGGGACAGAGGATAATTTTTAGCTTGGCTAGGGTGGAGTGCCTCAGGCCAATGAGAAAGGCTTTATAGACGCAGCCTGACGGGACAAAGGGTAATTTTCATAGCTCAGCAAGGGCGGAGTGCCCATGCCGAAGAAAAGATTTTATAGACTCGGACCGGCGGGACAAAGGGTAATTTTCATAGCTCAGCAAGGGCGGAGTGCCCATGCCGAAGAAAAGATTTATAGAACCGGACCAGTGGGACAAAGGGTAATTTTTAGCTTGGCTAGGGTGGAGTGCCTCAAGCCAATGAGAAAGGCTTTGTGGACACAGCATGGCGGGACATGGAGTAAACGTCTTGAGCCCGGCAAGGGCGGACAACTCATGCCAGGGAAAAGGGAGATTTACGAGCCCACATTGGGCAGGAAATCCGAAACTATAGCGGTGTGAGAGCCCTGTTGGACAAATGTGACATTTACTGGCGTATTTGAGTGATTGTTGGCTGAATGCCGAAGGGCAATGAGAATGCATTGGCTGGGGGCACAGAACCCATACCAAGGGTAGAGGGTCAATTTCGGTGGGACAGCTGGGGAATGTCCCCGTAGGATGGGAAGATGGAAAGGCGCCATGCATCACAGTGGGCCATTTCATGTTGATAGCGGCACTGATGAAGTCCTTCCGGTCTCCATAAATGGGATGGTCATTTTATTCTCCTTCCTTGTCTTAGGATTTGTCTTCTTTTTTTTTCTTTCTTTTTTTTACTCTTTTTTTTGAGCTGCCAACTTAGGTGGGCTTAACAATGAAATGTATCTTTTTCTTTCCCCTTTCTTTTTGAACTCACCAAGGCGGGGGTGTAGGAGAGCGCTCACCTCCTCTGGGAGGGGATGAGTAGTTCGCTCCACCACACAAATCCCACGATGGTAGCTTTATCTGGTACAGACCCGGATATAAGGAAAGTGTCCATTCCCTCAACTGATAGGGCCATCCGTATTTTTTCTCTTTTTTTCTTAGTCTTCTTTTTTTCCTCTTCTTCTTCTTTTTTTTCTTTTTTTGTAAATATCTATAATCAAGCATGCGGGATGATGCTTAGATGTTGACTTTAGCCAAATTTGTTAGGGACAGCTGAGGCAGTGATGTCGCGCGGGGCTGCTTGCCTGAAGATAGGCATTTGATGTGGACGTGGCGTATCCACCTTGTATTCGCCCATTTGTAATTCACCTTTCTTGATTAGGCCTTCGATGATGTCCTTGAACACGTAGCAATCCTCGATAGGATGTCCCGCTACTTGGTGATAAGGACACAAGCGTGAATTATCTTTCCTTGTGAAGTTGCCTGGTCTCTTCGGCTCCGGAAGCACCACTTTGCCACATTCTAGGGCCCACTCAAAGAGAGTCGAGGTCTTATCTTTTGGGAATGAATAGGGCTTCATCATTTTACCCCTTAATGAGGACCATTGTGTTTCCGACGTGGCGGAAGTAAGGTTAGCTGCCTCTTTTGTTTTCTTCTTTTGCTGTTCGGAAGCTTCAATATTTGAGGTGTAACCTTCTTCTTGTGCTGGTTGTTTGCTGGCTGGCTTATTCTTTTGGCTCGAGCTTGTGCAGGCTGGGCAAAGCCTTGCAAGGACTACTTCAGCTTCTGTTGCGATGTCACTTAGATATTCAAAGGTTGTGACTTCAAAGTCAATGACCCATCGCAGAATTTCCATCTTCAGATTCTCTTTCCAGATTTGGACGGACTCCATGTAACTTGGCGGGTGCCTACATCTTTCACGAAGGCTCCTCTATCTCCTTATGTAGCCCCTGACGGACTCATTATCTTTTTGTTTGGCTGCTTGTAGTTTGGCTTCAGTGACTTCTTCTTCAATCATCTTTGTATTCATTGTTTGTTTCGCCTTTGGCTTGTCTATTGTGACTAGACCCGCTGATCTCAGGTGTAGGGCAGTTGGCTGCATATGCGGCCTCATCGACCTCATTGTCGGAGATGCTTTAGTTGCCCCCTGACTTACCCAGGGGACTGTGGGTTGGAATGGCTAAGGGAGGATGCCCCTTGAATGATCATGTACTATTCGGGGCATTGTTGGCTGCGTTGAAGCTTCTGATGAGCTAGCACTATCTTGGGCTGTCTTAAATAGATGTCTTGTCAATTGTGATGTATATGACTTTATGTTCATTTCATTCAGCTGCTTTTGTAGTATTTCAATCTCCTGCTGCTTCTGGTGTAGTAGTGCCATTATGGCAGGGTCTTGTAAGAAGGGACCAGGGGTGCTACTGCCTTCCGCCTCTGGTTTGCCTCAGATAAATGGCTTCCTGCCATTATTGCCAGCTACAACTAGCTCCTTTGAGATGAACTACTTGTGTTTTACGCTTTTAGGTGGTGGAGGAATATGACATTGAGCCTTCTTATTAGCTGGTGAGTGTTGCTTTGGCATTTTCCCAGACCTGGTAGATGGGTGAGAAGCAGAAGCTTTAGCTGGAGTTGCTTCCTTTGGCACAAAGCAAATTTCTTCATCTTCTTCATCAACAGTTTACGCCCCGCTGGAAGATGCTGACAATGTGTTGCAAGAGAAAACAAGATTCTCCTTTTAGCCTTTGCACTCTTCTTTTTATTTCCCTTCATGGTCGGCACCTGCCCCCACAGTGGGTTATTTGATGCATTCAGCTTTTCTGCTTTTTCTCCAGTTCTTTTTGTTAATCGGCGGGACTCAGTGCATCCTCGAGGGGCATGCTTTTTGAGCTACATAGGCTGGTTCTTTGGCTGCTCATGGTTATCAGGCCCATTTGTAATGGCTTGTAGCCGTTCCATGGCTGAGTTGGCTTCTTCATATGCCCTCGATGGGGTTTGTTTCTTCTTACTGTCCGTTAGCCTTTTAATGATTGCTGGTGGGGTTGTTTGATGGCAGATACCAACTGTAGGTGGCGGAGTAGGACGGGCCATGACTCCATAAACCCGGACCTCTAGAGGAAAGCGAGGTACCAGTCTTGTTTTCTTCCTTATTGGCATTGCTTGCCACTTTCTTTGCTCTTTTTCATGTTTCAGGATATTGTCTTTATAGGTGTGTCGGCTATAAGCCTCTGGCACTTCTTCAAGCAGCTGTTTACATACAGATATCATATTGACTGAGGCCCTTGGCACAGTCATTTCATGCGGGCGTGGGGGATCAACTTTGTACTCCCCTATTTGTAACTCCCCTCTTTTCATTAAGCAATGGATGATGTCCTTGAATATTTGACAATCTTCAATAGGATGTCCGAGGATCTGATGGTAGGGGCAGAAATACAGATCATCTCTTCTCCTGACATCATCAGGTCTCTTTGGCTTTGGCAGAGTAACCTTGTTATACTTGATAGCCCACTCGAACAATGCTCGAGTCTTGTCTCTTGGGAAGGCATAGAGCTTCTTTTCTTTATTCTGCTGTGGAGGCCTTTCTTGACATTTAGTATGTCCATTGAGAGAGTATTGTATACCCATTTCTATCTTTTTGCCCCGAGGCTAACAGTATGGACAGCTTTCAGCAGCGGCCGTTTATTAACCTACCTGGCCTGATGATTTGAGTTGACAGAAATTGAGGGATATCTTACGAAGAAGTCTTCAATCTCCGTTGCAACATTAATCAATCGGTCAAAAGACTAGATTTCTACTCCAATTATCTTTTTCAGGACTTCTTTCTTCAGATTTTGTTTACATATTGCATTGCATCCTCTAGATACGGAGGGCACCTGCATCTCATACTAAGACCCCTCCATCTCTTGATATATTCCGCAGCAGCGTCATCATCTTTTTGCTTGGTCGCTAATAGCTCAGCTATGGTCACCTCTGCCTCGGCGACGTGGAATATTTCTGTGAATTTTCGTTGCATATCTGGCCATCCGTCAATAGATCCATCCGACAAGCTAGAATACCATTCAAAGGCGGGTCCTATTAGAGAAGACCCAAAGAACTTCAACAGGTACAACTCATCTACCGCCAAGTCGCCCATGACTGCCACATAGTGTGCAATGTGTTCTTTCGGGGAGCCTTGCCCACTGAATTTGTCAAATTTAGGCAGTTTGTTGACGCCAGGTGGCAATCTTTTAGTAGCATGGTAGGCTGGATATGGCACTTTATATATGTCAAAGGGGGCGTAATCAACATCACCCCTCTTTGCTAGCTTTTCTTCTATCATCTTTTCCACCATTGATTTATTCACTGTAACTGGCACCGCTGATTGAGGGCAGAGGTGGGCGGGCTACATTACTTGTGTGGCTGGAGTTGCAATATGAGATGGCAAAGGCTCCAATAGGGGAGCCTGCCACTGCATTTGAAGAGGCTTTAGCTGTGCTGGCTGGAGCGACGGGGAATAATTCTGGGGAGCAACCCAACTCTGATCATCAGCTTGCAGAATGGCCTATGAAAGAGCACCCGCGGGGTTGGAACCTCCCCGTGACGGCTCGACTTGTGCCCCTGGTTGCTCGGGTGCCACAACATGCTCAGTCTTCTCTTTCAATTGCTTCTCCAACAGTTCTACCTCCTGCTAATACCTTTGCAGCATCATTAAGACAACGTGGTCCATAGCTACTTTGCTACTGATGCCCTCGAGTGCTTCACCAAAGGCGCATCCAGACAGGGGTACCCCTTCTTCTTCAGATGCCATTGTCTTGGTATTAAGAGTAGTGTTGTCTTCATCAGCAACCCACTTGCCCTTAGCGGCTTGCAGTAACTCAGCCTCAATTTTACCTCGCCCTATGACCGGGTCTTCTCTTTCGGCAACCTCGGCCAGCTCTTCTTGTTCATTTAGCGGGGTGCCATGCCCGCTCATCACCCCTGTCATATTACAGGTGAGGATTTGCATTCTTCTACTGTACTTTCTGACTCCCCTTCGGGCCTGACTAGGGAGAGTCGGCCCTTCATTTGTTGAAATTCTTTTCATCTTTTCATTTTGTGGAGGAATTTCAAGGCTTCTAGCCCCGGCTCGCTTCTCTTTTTCATTTGCCCCTATGGGTGACGTTTTATCTTTTCCTTCTCCCTCGGCCTTGACGGCATAGAGTGACCTCTGTCGGCCCATGATGGTTTCCCGGGGCTGTAGAAATATTCCCGGACTACCTTAATCATGTCTTCTTGACTGTGCTTTGTAGAGATAGCGGGGGGCAGCGTCCAGTCCCGGGTAGATGGCATATATGATAGCTGTATCAACTTAGTGGCTTGATTGGAATTCCTTGAGTATTTGAGGATGTTACCCTACCTCGCACGGGTCTTGGCATTGAATGGAGAAGTTGTAGCTTTAATCTCTTCCGCATGCATAACTTTGTTGCTCCCTCTTCTAGGGACATCAGTAGAATCGTCGTAGTCCCGCAGGGCTGATGCAGTGCCTCGGGTCCTTTTAGGAACCCACATTGGCTTGAAATTTGATAATTTTGGGTTTGGCCTCCCTTGCTTGTTCTCATCAAGGTTCGCCCTTCTGCTAGCCAGCACTTGGAAGCTGTTGTGAGTGGGGACAGTTGGGATGACCCAATCCGGCAGAACTCTGGCATTACGGCTGTTGAAGTAGACTCGGATGCCCCCAATCATCATGGACTTCCCAGATGCCGAGAGTCAGCATTGGGAAGTAGCAGTGACTCTTCTGTTTTTGAAGTTTTCTCTGTTGCCCCCAGCGGGCCTCTTCTCATATGCCCTAGTCGGGCAGGTAATATGGTGAACGTGGCAGCTCACGATCACCGGGCTCTTCAGCAAAGTTTTCTTGATTTGACCTTCACTTTGCCGGGCAGCAGGTTCACTGTTCGTTGTCAGCTTCACAGGTTTTGAGCTCTCCTCGCCCAGAAGATCCACGAACGCGACTCCCAGGAAGTTGGGAAAGCCAACGACCAGAGGAAAGTTGCCGAAGGTAGTTGGCACGGCAAGATAGCCGTGTGCAGCATGATCGGCCATGATCTGAAGGCCAAAGTCAAGTCTGGATAGTCCGTTCGCCATCGCTTTAACCTGTAAAGAGGAAAGACAAGACGAACGAGTAGTTAGGGTTTGAAGTAGTTGAGCGAGGAGCCCATGGTCCATTTATTTTGGCGAGAAGATGAAGGGAGGTTAGGTCCCACCGGGCGTGCCAGCTTGTGGGGATGGATTTTGTTATCTTTATTTTATTTTTATTTATTTATTTTACTTATTTATTTGGTTTATTAATTAGGTGTGCCAGTCACTGTCGTGACAATTTATTATGCGCTCATCTGACTGATCAGACAATTATGGGTGATCGTGTCGGGATCTAAAACTCATCGCACCATAAAGGCTACGACGTTAATTACGCCTCTCCGAAAGAGGGACAACCCTTGATTAATCGCCAAAATAAAGACCATGGGGCCCATATAATTAAAGATGCAATTGCATGCAAGCACACAATATGGTAGTACTTATTTATTGAATCGACTCCGGATACGAGGCGGAGAACTTAGGTCCGAGGACCATCATCACGCATAGTGATAGCTTCCGGTCGGGCATAACCCAGCTTTTCGCAAATCATCATTTAATATACCGGAGAATCGGATCATGCAAGCATGCAAGATAACAGTATTCAATATTATCGTTTATTATTTGTTTGATCATTTATTTATAACCTCGGGAGAAAGATTTCGGCAGCACCACCCTACTCCGAGGGGTATCGGAGCCTTTTTATTTTGAAGCTGTGCATGACATTATGGAGCACATACATGGGCCCATGAGGTGGGCCGAGTGTGAACGTATTCGGGCAAGCACATATTATTGGGGCAATGTATGTCGGGTACGGCAAATTTATTGTTTAGGAACCGTAGGAACATGGTTGAAACCCGATCGGGGGAAATCAAATTCAGTGAGTTATTGGCCCATTACAGAGTCGTGCTTTGGCTACAGTAGGGGGAAATCCCGAGATCCAGGCACGACTTGTCAGAGCGTCATTAATATCCCAGACCCGGGGTCTAGGGAAGGTGAAGGCTCCGGAGTAAGCACAATCATGCTCATTGTTCTTTATTTATTCTTGTTATTATTTTAGATGCATGAATGTCTTTGGTCTCATTTTATTTATGCCCTCCCCTTTTCATTACTCACTTATGATTTATTTATTGTTTATTTGTTTTATATCTTTTTATATTGGATGCATGCACTCTCTTAATTTTTTTATTGGTATTTGTTAGACAATTATTAATTTGCCCATTTTTTTGTTTATTTGTCACTTATTTTGTTTGTTGTCATTTATTTGTTTATTGTGCATTCTTATCTCTCTCTTTCACTCTCCTTTTTACTTCATTTCATCATATCTTATTATATTTATTATTTTATTAGATGCACATAAAATGTTGATGCACTGTGTTCATTTGTGATGTATATTATTATATGCATAGGTATATATGTATGTATATGGGGGAGTGTATAACGTGAGTGTCTGTGTGTGGCTTATTAAGGGAAGTTTAATGTTAACAGTTTTTGGTTTTAATTAGTTAGTGTTTAGGTTGGTTTTAGTTTTAGTTTTTTTTTTTGTTAATGGAGGGGGGAATGGGTTGAACGCATATGTTGTATTTTTGTCTTTTAGCTAATGAATGCATATAAGGTAGGTATGTGTGTGATTGCATGGATAAAGCGGGTGAATGGCGCTGAGAGAGCTTGTATTATTAGTTTGCATCTCGGTGTGACTTTCATTTCGACGTGCTTTCATCTCGGCGCGATTTTGGTGCTGAGAAGTAATGGCGCCGAGAGGAGCCCCCCTGCCGATTCTGTTTGGCACTCTTTATTTACTTATTATTATTATTATTATATATTTATTTATTTATTTATTTCATTCTATTTGTTTGTTTATTCATTTTCATCATTTTTATTTTATTTTATTTTATTTTTTATTTATTTATATTTTTTATTTATTTTATGTTTATTTTATTTTATTTTATTAGCAGTTCGACAGTTAGTCTTTATGTCTGGCAAAAATCCGGCAGCATCTCTCCTATACCCGGAGGGTTGATGGGGTATATAGGAAACCGTCCACGGAGAGCCGAGACGGAATCTGTAATAGAGATGGGCATAGCTCGGGATCCAAAAGGATCGTAATCTGACGGGACGGTGTCCACTCATTGTGGTATTTGTTAATATCTCCCTGAAGAGACCATGGGAGAACATGCAGTGGCAGAACTCCATAAGCCAGTGGGGTAGCGGAATGTAAGGGGCTCGGGTGAAATACTGTTACTCCTCTCCGGGGCGATAGGATTTCATGCTGAGTGGTTACAGGGCTCGGGGGCTCCTGAGGGCGTCGGCACGGTAGTGCCTCGGCGCGGTTAGCTTTCGGCGCGATGGAGAACACAAAGGGGCATCGGCCTCGGCGCGATGGATGGCATCTAGGAGGGTCTCGGCGCGCCTGATGGTGAATGGCCAATCGGCGCGAGCAGCACTCGGCGCGGATCTCGCGCCGAGGGAGGGTCGTGCCGGGAGGGTCGTGCCGGGAGGGTCGAGCCGGGAGGGTCGTTAAGGGGCCGATAGAAGGTTTCCGAGGGTTTTGTGAGGCCGAGGGTTCTGGGGGTTTGGAGGGGTTTTGAGCTGAGGGTTTTAGAGGCTTTATCTGAGGATTTTAAGGGGTTCTATTCAGGGATTTTGAGGTGCTTCGCCTAAGTCTTCGAGGGGTTTTATTCAGGAGTTTTGAGATGGCCGGAAAGGGAAGAAATCACTCAGAGGAGAAGAGGACTGTCACTCTAAATCTTCACTGGGAGCCAGATCATCGATCGAATTCCATGAGCTTTGATTCCAACATATCCCTCTTTACCTCACGAATGAGAAGCCATGAGATGGACTGTCTCAGGCTCTCATCGTGATTATGAGGTTGATAATACAGAGACGATGCAACAGAAAACACTCAGAGGATCTGAGGTATGTGCACGTAGTGGAGCCTAATCTATCAACAACAGTTACATAATGCATTAGATTTCAGAGGGGTAGAGAGAGAGAGATAACTCCATAATCTCATATTTCATTTCATCACATAGAACACATACAATTCCCGCACAAAGTGGAAAATTAGACTACGAGAATCTAAATACAGATGATGCCCCCTTGACAACCGGGCTACACTGGCAGTTGATATAATCAGAAGAACAGCACTCGGAAGCAGACCAAACGAAAGAAAATAGATTCAAATAAAAGATAGGGAAGGGAGAATATAGCTCCTTAGGGCATTTGACAGATGACCCCACCTTGAATCCTCTTCCCCGGGCTTCTGCAGCTCTCTTTCTCTCTCAGATCTCTTCAGCAGGCTCTCAGACCTTTCTCTTCCCTCCTTTTCTTTCTCTTCGATTGGTTTCTCGATTCATCTCCCTCCCTTTCTTGTGCTCGAAGCATGGTTTTATAATGGGGTGAAGCACTGCTTCCATCGGCGCCCAGAGGAACCGGCACGGCAGTTGGTGTTTGCGCGTCGATTGCGTTCTCGCGCCGGTTTCATTTCGTGCCGATCTCACTTCGTGCCGGTTCAGTGGCGTGCCAATTTCATTTCCGTGCCGGTTCCCAACCTCTTCAACTCATTTCTTAGCATCCTTTGGCCCACTTTGTTTGTTTAGGCCCATTTGTGCTCATTTCTTCTTTTGTGAGGGTTGACCCATCGGCTGACTTGCCTTGCTGTCTGAGCTTTTATCTTGTTCGTTAGGGAATGGTCCCGAGCCTTTTCTGAGCTCTTGAGATTTGTTTCAGCGGCTGTCCATTGGAGCCGGACGTCTTTTCTTTACTTTTCTTTTTATTTTATTCTTCATCTTTGTTCGGCTTCTGCCACTCCTTTCCTTCTTTCCTTTTCTTATCGGCATAGGGGTACTTCGGCCAGGGCTCCATACTTGCAAAAGCAAAAAAAGTTTAAGAAATGTCAGAAATATTTTCAGTGTCAACAGCTGTCCAATAAAGATTTATTCATAAGCCTTTATAGTTGAAGAATCTGAAAATTCCTTAGTTTCAGAATTATGAAATTGGTATCTTATTGAAAAACTTCTTGAATCATTTGATCTCTTGGGACATCCGTCATATTTCTTGGGCTCAGTCTTACTTTGCTAAAAGACTTTGGTAGCTCTCAGTCCTTCACTGATTACTTCAGTTCAGAATGTGGTGATTGATATTTTCTACAGATTGCTTTCTCTTGAGTCATTGACTGACCTATCCTTATATGCCCCTGTGTTTTTGCTGATTTGATTCATTCATCCAGGGGGAGAGTTATTGAGAGAACATCTTAATGTGCCATTTGCTCCAAGGGAGAATGTGCTTTGCTAGTATTTGCCACATCTTTAGGCATCAGGTCCTGAATTCAATTGCCATAGGGGAAAACATTATGACACATTGACTACATTTGTCCGCCTGACTAGGATCCTTTGTCTACATTTTAGGTACTTCCTTTTTGATGAAGTCAAAGGGGGAGAATATGTGGATATGTGGAGGAGTCATATTGAGTGTCTGCATACATGGAGAGTGGTATGCGGATATGTGGAGGAGTCATATTGAATGTCTGCATACATGGAGAGTCATTTGTCTGTGTATTAATTGACACATGTCTGGAATGAGTTTTGGGGGAGAATGAGTCTGCATCAGTAGAATTCATTCAACTCACTGGCGTGAATAATATCATGAATAATATCTGGTTCATTTGGCTTATGACTCATAGTGTTGCCATCATCAAAAAAGGGGAGATTGCTGTGTACCCTCTATGATTTTGATGATGTCAACTTTATGTCTCATCATTTATAATCTTGATGATATAACTGTGATGCATGAATTAATGAGCTCATCAAACATATATATAAGTCTGAACAATGTCAGTCAGAACATGTTCCAAAGATACATCAAAAAGGCATGAAACGATAGTCAACGTTGGTGACAAAAGTCAATGCCAGGAAGGTAAAATCACTGTTCATCTTAGTCTGAAAAATATAGGTCAGTGCTTAATCCCTTCCTTATTAAGGTTAACACTTTGTCTTACAATGTTGCACGGTCATTTTATCAAATAGCTGGCATGCACACCTAGGTTGATGCACATTTTGCTTTGTGCATATAGGAGGTCCGAGCATATCATTGATTCACATTGCATTGTAAGGCCATTATAGGTCAGTGCACATTCCTGTTTGTGCAAGACCACGGTCGGTGCACATTTACCTTGTGCATCTCATAGTCAGTGCATATGCATGCATATAGAAGACTAAGGTCGGTGCAAGTTACTGTTCGTTTGCATGGCGCATGACAGAAGTCGGTGCATGTTTTTATGCCAAGGCTTACACACTACGTCGGTGCTAGTTGTGTATCTCGCATACACACTACGTCGGTGCTAGTTGTGCATCTCGCATACAATGTCGGTGCTAGCTCCATCTAACGTCGATGTCAGTGCTTATCTTTGAGCATTAAAGTCAGTGGATATCCAAACGTGTTCATATGGAGGTTTGTGCATGCTTGCACGCAAGTACATGAAGGTCTGTGCTAATTACTGTTGATGCAAAGCTAGGGTCAGTGCTAGCTGTGCTACTTGCATACCCAACGTCGGTGCTGGCCGCGTCTCATGGATATAGGTTTGTGCATATAAGCTCACATAGTCTGTGCATGTTCTACATCGCACACAACTTGTTGTGCCCCTATGGTCATTTGAGTCATCTTGCGATCACTTGGGTCATTCGACATCATCATGTGGTCATTTGAGTTATTTGATATTCTTGGTTTTGATAATGGCTAAACATTGTTAGTCATTGTTATTTTTCACTCTTATATGACTGACATATGTGATGTTTTGTTCATGACAGATATGCAAATGAATGGACAAGGAATGGAGTGGAGTTTGCAAAAGTGAAAGCTCAATGATAGTTAAGGTCGATGCACAAAGAAGCATAACCAAGAGAACCCAAAGTCAAAGACTCAGTTGACACATTCTAGACTGTCAAGGGTGATGCTACAGATATGAATGGGGTGCTAAAGAACTTAAGCGACGGAGCTAAAGCAATTAACCGACCGACCCAGGAAAACCCGGGGTCTGCCCAGCTGGCGGTCGACCGCCAGCACAGGGGCGATCGACCGCCCCAGCCAGCAACCCCCAGATTGTAACTCTTTCAGTAGCGGTCGACCGCCAGCCCAGTAGCGATCGACCGGAATTTCCAGGAACCGCCCGTTTGCAGGTTTCTCAGTAGCGGTCGACCGCCAGCCTCGAGCCTTCAATGTTGACTTTGTTTTCCACTTCGAGAAGAGCCCCTTTCCTTGTATTTGTTTAACCCCAAAGTCACCCAATCTTCCATAGATTGTGGATCTGGTCTGGGGGATGTCTAAGGACCATTCAAAGGTTATAAAACACATGCAAGAGGGTTAGAAACCCTAGTTGATTATTTGTGAATCCAAGGGAGATCAAAGGAGGCTACAAGGGTGAGAAAAGTTCGAGTACTGTAGCCGTGAACAGTACTCCGGGAAGAAGTTCTTCATCAAATCCTCAAGTGATTCAAGCTACTTGAAGAGGAGATCAAGCCCAAGCCAAGAGAAGATAAAGCTGCATTTTTCATCTTCTTCATCATCTCAAGGGTGATCTAAACTGCATCAAACTCTTCATCAACTCAAGGAGATCAAAGGGAAGATCAAAGCTACATCCATAGTCTTCTTCATCAACTCAAGGAAGATCATCTCTCAAGGAAGAAGACACCATCGAAGCATATGATTCAAGCTCCTGCAACTCAGACAAGATCTTTTTACTTTGAGTATATTCTATATCTTGTTTGAGTGATTTCTATTTGTTCTCTTTCCATTTCTTTCAAACAATCGAAACTGAAGATCATCCCTACCGGTGGTTAGTAGGAAGGCAATCGGAAGTTTACCAATATGCGGTGATTGACGTCCCTACCGGTGGCTAGTAGGAAGGCAATCAGAGGTTCTTCCGATTTGTGGTTCAGTGCGTGGCACTAGTGGAGCCTCACCGGATTTGGTGAGGGGTGGACGTAGGACTGGGGATTCAGTCCGAATCACCTTAAAATCCTTTGTGTTGTGGTTTGTTTATGTGATTTCTTCGTTCTAGATGCATGCTTAAGTTCAATCTCTATATTGCGTAATCATCTTGCTAAGCAAATCGTTGTGTCCTTCGTTAAGTTAGTTATATTTCACTGTAATTTATTTTATCTAGCTATATAGAGGGTTGCATTGCGAAAAGAGGGACAGATCTATTCACCCCTCCCCTCTAGATATGCTGTCCACTACTCAACAAGTGGTATCAGAGCCTAATCTCTCATTATGGGGTCCAACGACCTTGAGGGAATTAGTGGATCAGCGTCCAAGGGTTTTCTACCTGAAGGACATTCTGTGAATAGGCCTCCTTACTTTACTGGAACTAATTATCCTTATTGGAAACATCGTATGCATGTGTTCATTCGCGCCCAAGACTACGAACTTTGGCGAGTGATCAGCAAAGGTCCGTATGAGCTTACGGATAATGAGGATTTGTGGACCAAAGAATAAATAAGACAATCCACTGTCAACTGGAGTGCTAAACACATCATGCAATGCGCACTCCATCCTGTAGAATTCTCAAGAGTTGCTACCTGCGCAACGGCAAAACAGATGTGGGACAAGCTAGAGGTAATCTACGAAGGAACATCTCAGGTACGAGAAACAAAAGCCAATATATTAGTGTCTGAATATGAAATGTTCCGCATGAAGCTTGATGAGTCAATTCAAGATATGTATGCTCGATTAACGGTGCTTACTAATAGTTTAACTGATTTGGGAAAGAAATATTCAGAGCAAGAAATTGTAAGAAAAATTCTCAGATCGTTAACTCCAGCATGGCACGCAAAGGCTACCGTGGTTGAAGAATCGAGAGATCTCGCAACTACCAAGGTAGATGAACTCATTGGGTCATTGATGACCTATGAGATCAATCTCAAGCACAAAGAGGCTGAGACACCTAAGAAGAAGTCCCTGGCTCTTAAAGCAGGACCCAGCGGTCAAGACTCTTTTGATGAAGGTGAGGATTCGGCAAGTGAGCGAGATGAGGATGACGTAGCCATGCTCACACGTAAGTTCAGAAAATTCTTGAGAAAGGAAAGCAAGAGCTTCATGAGAGGAAGGTCAAAGGTAAGAAATTGTTTCAAATCTAATTATGAAAACTTTAAGAAATCTGACAAAATCATTTGTTATTCTTACAACAAACCAGGGCATTTCAAGACTGATTGTCCTGACAGATTTAAAAAGGCTGACAAATGGAAGGGCAAGAAGAAGAACAAGGCCATGGTGTCCACCTGGAGTGATGAGGAAGAAAGTGATGGTGGAACTATCTCCTCGGACAAGGAAAAAGAAGATCTTTGTCTCATGGCCAAAGGTGACGAAGAAACTGAGGTAAACTCTCCATTTAAAAATTACACAATTGATGATTGGGAGGAAGCATATATACAACTCATGGAAAAATATGATATATACAAAAAGGAGAATAAATCATTGAAAAATAAAATTAACTTGTTTGTGCATGATCATGATATAAATGATAAAACTGCTCACTTGAGACTGAAATTGAAAATCTTAAGAAAATGATTGAGGATTTGGAGAAAGGAAGAAAAGAAATGGCTGACTTGGAAACTGAAAATGAGGATTTGAGAAATGAGATTGATAGCATGAAGCTCAAAATGCAAACTTATGAAAAAGATAGCAAATTAAGTAATGAAAAGTATGAAGCTGTCAAACAAGTCAACATTCAACTTCTTCAAAATATTGAAAACCTACAAAAAGAGTTGAAGGATAAACAATAATCTTTAGAAAAGTTTGTGGATGGAAGATAAAACTTAGATGCATTGCTAGGAACTACAATGAACCACAACAAAGATGGGTTGGGTTTTGATCCAACAAACAAAAGGTCATTTGGGCTAAAAACTGTCACATTTGTTTCATCTTCCGAAGCTTCAACCTCAAACACAACTCCCACACAAAACCAGCAAAAATAAAAGGAGAAAAGGAAAGAAAAGATTGATGAGGCAGTCACTGAAATTCTCAAAAAGTCTGTCCAAAAGCCTAAGAAAGATCGACCTTCCCCGCAGCATAGGTCAACACTTCCTTGGCCATTGCATACTCAATCTTCCAGATATCACCATAACTGGATTGCACATTCATATAGGCCAACACCACCCTACTTTTGGGGAAATTATGATTCATGTGTTCATCAATCTTATAAGTTTCAATATCCTAAGTGACAAAACAATCACTTTCAACCCAAAACCAACTAACGGCCTAAATGGTTTAAGAAGCAAACTTCCTCAAACTTCCACAAAATCCAACAAAGAGCTTCTAAACAAAAAGTGAATGTCAAAGCTGAAAAGAAAAATCAAATCCCTGCTCTAAGCAAACAAAACATGAATGCTAGGAAGGTTTGGATTCCAAAAGAAATGGTTTCATGTCTTGAAAATATGAAGAGTTTGATGGGACCTAAATTTGGTTGGGTTCCAAACACCATTGCTTAATTGCTTGTGCAGGAGTGTCTTGCAGCCGTGCATAACAGGTGGTACCTTGATAGCGGTTGTTCAAGACACATGACTGGAGACAAATCAAAATTTTGTCTCTTGGAAGAAAAGGAAGGTGGATATGACACATTTGGAGAGAACAACAAGGGAAAAATCATTGGAATAGGTAATGTAGGTAAGAACCTCTCCAACTCCATTTGTAACGTGCTGCTAGTTGAAGGTTTGAAATACAACCTGCTTAGTATAAGTCAATTGTGTGATAAAGGTCACATTTTAGAATTGTGGAAGAATTAGATCAACTTGCTCTTGTCTCCCAGATTGAACTCAAGAATATTGATGAAGCATTAAAAGATGAAAATTAGATAAATTCAATGCAAGGCGAGTTAAACCAGTTTGAAAGAAATAAAGTTTGGCATCTTGTTCCTAGACCGTCATCACAATCTATCATTGGCACTAAATGGGTCTTTAGGAACAAACTCAGTGAGGATGGTAAGATAATAAGAAACAAGACTAGATTGGTGGCTCAAGGGTATAATCAAGAGTTTAGGGTAGACTTTGATGAATCTTATGCCCTAGTTGCTAGACTCGAAGCCATCAGAATTTTACTTACCTTTGCATGCTCCCTTAGAATAAAGCTGTATCAAATGGATGTAAAAAGTGCTTTCTTGAATGGCTTGATCAAAGAAGAAGTCTATGTTGAGCAGCCCCCTGGCTTTGAGAATTCTAACCATGTAGATTTTGTATACAAGCTAGACAGGGCACTTTATGGACTTAAGCAAATACCAAGAGCTTGGTATGAGAGACTAAGCTCGTTCCTCATTGAGAAAGGGTACACACGAGGTAAGGTAGATCAAACACTTTTCACCAAGAAGCAAGGTAAGAACATCTTGATTGTTCAAATTTATGTTGATGATATTGTGTTTGGTTCTACTAAATCTGAAATGTGTGAGGAATTTGCTAACCTCATGACTAACGAATTTGAGATGAGCCTAATGGGAGAACTCCAATTCTTTCTTGATTTGCAGGTCAACCAAGGACAAGATGGGTGCTTCATAAGTCAAGCCAAATACATCAAGGAGCTGCTGAAAAGATTTGACATGACGAACAGTAAAATCATTGTAACTCCTATGAGCACCACAACATCACTGGATTCGGATGAAAATGGTAAATTAGTGGATGCAAAGATCTATAGAGGTATGATCGGCTCTTTGCTTTACTTGACTGCATCCCGACCAGATATCCAGTTTAGTGTATGCCTTTGTGCTAAGTTTCAAGCTAGTCCTAGAGAATCCCACTTGACTGCCGTCAAACGTATCCTTAGATATCTTGCCGGCACTCAAGATTTGAGATTGTGGTATCCGTCATCATGTGATTTATCTCTTATATCTTATTCTGATGCGGAGTATGCTGGATGCAAGCTGGATCGTAAAAGTACTAGTGGCTACTGCCAGTTTCTGGGCGGGTGTTTAGTTTCTTGGGCCTCCAAGAAACAACACTCGGTTGCCCTCTCAACCGTAGAGACATAATATGTTTCTGCGGGGAGCTGTGGCACCCAAGTGTTGTGGATTAAACACCAACTCCAAGACTACTTAGTGGATCTTGGTTGTGTCCCAATTTTATGTGATAACACTAGTGCTATCAACCTTGCAAAAAATCCAATCCAGCACTCTAGGACTAAGCATATTGAGATTAGGCATCACTTCATTAGAGATGAGGTCGGTAAGAAAAATTTTGAACTGCATTTTGTTGATACTCTAAATCAAATTTCTGATATTTTCACCAAGCCCTTGTGTAATGACAGGTTTTCAACACTCAGAAGGGAGCTTGGTCTTTGCCGACCTCAGGCCAATAAAAATTGAAATGATGATTTTGTTCAATTTAGTTGTGTGTTTTTGCAAATTTGTGTCCATACATTGTTTATATATATATATATGTCATTTTACATATGGTGTCGCATTGCATGTAGTCATGATGCATAATAAACATTGAATTCATGTTCACGATGCCTTGCATGGTTGGTGTAGCATCAGTCTTGCATGGCCATGGTATATCAAATGTTGATGTATGGAAGGGCGGGTTATGCTTGCCTAGAAGCACTCAATATGCGTGAGGTTTCACCTCCGCCAAGTACCATGCATCACTGTCGCATATAGGCCATATAGTAAGGGGGAGTTATCTCTTTGACGCATTCTTGCATATATTTTATATTCATTCTGTTGCATTTAATAAGTGTACAACCATGGGTTGGGTCATACATTTCATTTCTGCCACCTTTAGAGTGATTAGGTCAACCTCATTTATCATTCAACTTGCTTGCAAACATAACTCCTTCATGCATCCTTTGCATATCCTTAGGGGGAGTTTTGTTGATTCTCTTAACCTCTTGCAATCTGCACTTCACTGGAAGAACTACGGCATAAGAGCTTTCTACTATATGCCCTGATGATTGTCCATCCAATGAAAATGGTTCAGATTTAATGATTTCCTTGAAGTTCAAAAATATTTATTCGGAAATCATCTATGTTCTGTGATTTTAATAGACCTTAACCAGAGATTACATATTGTGCTTTGCATGACTATCCTGATATCTGAAAAGCCAAACGTCATGACAATCTTGGTGATACTCTAGAGCTTAGTATTATTTCTAAACATCTTGATGAGCTGGAATTCTTGGAAATCAGTTTGACAGAGCAATGATATTGTTGCACGGAGAAATATGTCACGTCATCAAATCAAGTGACGAATGATATGTCATGATGTGCCCCTGTTATCTCTATCTTAATTATGTTGGGACTCTAGACATAGCACTAGCATAATTGCTGAGAAATATATCTTCTCATCAAAGAAATGAGATTGGATATGTCATGACGTGACTTTGCTATCTCTGTTCATTTTGAAGCATAACCGTCAGTCTTGCCAAATACCTAGGGATACTGGCGTTTAAACAACGTGTATTCTTACGGGTAGGAGGCATGTACTAGACTTGATTGCTCGTAAAATATGAGTCATGTGCCTTCAAATACAAAAGTTCCTAAAAAATCAAACATGCTGCAATCATACAATTCCATGCTTTACTCATGCTTGTTTAGCCTCAATACTAGTTTTTGTGCTATTCCCTTTATCGTTATTGAATATGGATGTATAAGACAAGGTAAGGTTAAACACTGCCATGATATGCACCTTTGGTTCATTTCTATTAAATCTTAGATGTCGCTACTTTTCGAACTCTGTTGATGATCTCGGATTTCAATAGCTTTGAACTATATATGTTGCTCGCGGTATGTTTCAGGTTTGCATATAATGGCTTGCTCTCCACCCCTTTACGAATGGGTCTCACCGACATTTGTCGCTTCTCTAACTTATCCCTCCTTTTTGCTGCTGTCAATGGGAGAGAATTTTTTGTTGTGAGTCATCCTTTGCTTTGTGAGTTGTCATTGGGGGATGAGTGAATTGTGTATGGGGGAGAGTGAAAGGGGGAGAATCCTTTGTGCACTTTGTGTATCTCTTATGTGTATGTGATGGGGTTTGCATAATTGCATAGCACTCATATCTGCATTCATAATTACATTCACATGCTATTACTATCATGGATCTTGAGCTGCACTTGTTGCATATGTCATGAACTTTGTCATCTTGGATATTACTGCCACATAATGACTCACAGTGTTGTCATCATCAAAAAGAGGGAGAATGTTGTGCCCCTATGGTCATTTGAGTCATCTTGCGGTCACTTGGGTCATTCGACATCATCATGTGGTCATTTGAGTTATTTGACATTCTTGGTTTTGATAATGGCTAAACACTATTAGTCATTGTTGTTTTTCACTCTTATATGACTGATATACATGATGTTTTGTTCATGATAGATATGCAAATGAATGGACAAGGAATGGAGTGGAGTTGGCAAAAGTGAAAGCTCAATGACAATTAAGGTCGATGCATAAAGAAGCATAACCAAGAGAACCCAAAGTCAAAGACTCAGTTGACACCTTCTAGACTGTCAAGGGTGATGCTACAGACATGAATGGGGTGCTAAAGAACTTAAGCAACGGAGCTAAAGCAATTAACGGACCAACCCGGGAAAACCCGGGGTCTGCCCAGCTGGCGGTCGACCGCCAGCACAGGGGCGGTTGACCGCCCTAGCCAGCAACCCCTAGATTGCAACTCTTTCAGTAGCGGTCGACCGCCAGCCCAGTAGCGGTCGACCAGAATTTCCAGGAACCGCCAGTTTGCAGGTTTCTCAATAGCGGTCGACCTCTAGAAGCTGCAGGTCAACCGCCAGCCCCGAGCCTTCAATGTTGACTTTATTTTACACTTCGAGAAGAGCCCCTTTCCTTGTATTTATTTAACCCCAAAGTCACCCAATCTTCCATAGATTGTGGATCTGGTCTGGGGGATGTCTAAGGACCATTCAAAGGTTATAAAACACATGCAAGAGGGTTAGAAACCCTAGTTGATCATTTGTGAATCCAAGGGAGATCAAAGGAGGCTACAAGGGTGAGAGGAGTTTGGGTACTATAGCCGTGAACAGTACTCCAAGAAGAAGTTCTTCATAAAAATCCTCAAGTGATTCAAGCTACTTGAAGAGGAGATCAAGCCCAAGCCAAGAGAAGATAAAGCTACATCCTTCATCTTCTTCATCATCTCAAGGGTGATCTAAACTGCATCAAACTCTTCATCAACTCAAGGAGATCAAATGGATGATCAAAGCTACATCCATAGTCTTCTTCATCAACTCAAGGAAGATCATCTCTCAAGGAAGAGGACACCATCGAAGCATCAGATTTAAGCTCCTGCAACTCAGACAAGATCTTTCTACTTTGAGCATATTCTATATCTTGTTTGAGTGATTTTTATTTGTTCTCTTTCCATTTCTTTCAAACAATCGAAACTGAAGATCGTCCCTACCGGTGGTTAGTAGGAAGGCAATCTGAAGTTTACCGATCTGCGGTGATTGACGTCCCTACCGATGGTTAGTAGGAAGGCAATCGGAGGTTCTTCCGATTTGTGGTTCAGTGCGTGGCACTAGTGGAGCCTCACCGTATTTGGTGAGGGGTGGACGTAGGACTGGGGATTCAGTTCGAACCACCTTAAAATCCTTTGTGTTGTGGTTTGTTTATGTGATTGCTTCATTCTAGATGCATGCTTAGGTTAAATCTCTATATTGCGTAATCATCTTGATAAGTAAATCGTTGTGTCCTTCGTTAAGTTAGTTATATTCCGCTGAAATTTATTTTATCTAGCTATATAGAGGGTTGCATTGCGAAACGAGGGACAGATCTATTCACCCCTCCCCTCTAGATCCGCTGTCCACTACTCAACACAACTCAGGTCAGTGCCCGTTGCTTGGCATATATTACAAGGTCAGTGCATCTTTTTCATTGTGCATATAGGTCTGTGCACTTGTTGCTTCGTGTCCTATACATGTTTTGCATATAGATTCATAAGTATGTGCACACTGCATCTAGCTTAATCAATGTCTGTGCACACTCTGTAGCAAGTCGGTGCACATCTTGCATATAGCCATATAAGGTCTGTGCATATCTATTATAAGGATGACTTAGGTCGATGCTAGTTGAGCATACCAAGGTCGATGCTAGCTACTGAGGTCAGTGCCAACTGATCTCAGGTCTATGCTAAGTTACATCAGGTGCATGATAGGGTCCGAGTCTGTCATATCTAATGTGAATGTTAGACTGCTCATAAGGTCTGTATTTGAAGATCATGCCTTGAGTACTAGGTCTATGCTAGTTAGCTATGGCTTAGGCTAAAGTCTGTACTAGCTATTATATCTTTCACTATGGGTCAATGTTAGATCAGAGTTAATGATGATGTCACATTCACAATTATAGAATCTTCAGCACATTATATCTAGCATGATCTGAACTCAAATCTCATATTTCTGCATAACAATCAATGCATATTGATCTCACTATGAAGGTCAAGTGACTGAATAAATTTCTTTATATGATAACAGGGATTTATGAATTGAACCAGGATCGAACAACTTAAGTGCAAGAAGCAATAAAGCCTTAATAATTTCAAGGTTGCCCTGGCTCGTGCACGAACTTAAGTGGAGTGATCAGCACATGATCCAAGGTAGGCTGATACCAAGTGATCCTACCATGTGGAAAGTAAAAGACTAGTGATGATGACACGTGGAAAGGTCTGGATCAGATCTGCTTGGAGAATAGGGCGGGAGTTGTGGCGACCACGCGCCCATCTCCTGGAGCATATAAAAGGGGGCCGATCGCCCAGTTCAAATATGGAAAAAAGGGAAGAAAAAAAAACTAAAGAAAGAAAGTAAGAAGGAGAAGAGAAGGGTAGCGGCGATAGAGAAAGAGCCAGCAAAGAAGAGAGAAAAGAGAACAGTTCAGAGAGAGAGCCAGTGAGCTAGAAGAAGAGAGAGCTTAGAGGAAGAGATCGTGAGAAGAAGAAGAGAGTGTGCAGCCACTCATCCTGAAGATCCGTTTAGTATGTTCATGGATAAAATCCAGAACGACTATGCTCATTGGAGCTTTCTATTTTTGCTTTTTTCTTTTTGATTTTTCGGTTTTCATTTTTATTACCATTTTCTTAGTGTTCTTCCGACTCCCTGTTTAGAGTGTCGGGTTCCTCTTGTGTGTTCAGGAGAAAGAAGATTTATCTCCGGTTGCCCTCTGTGGATTCAGAAGAAGGGAGGTTGGTTTCTCTGGGAGTGAGTGATTGGGTATCGCTCACGATTTTTCCCTCTGGTTTAGAGGAAGGGAGACTGGTGTCTCCTGTTGCTAGTGACGGGCTGTCACTAGTGGTCCCCTCCGATTTGGAGAAAGGGAGGTTAGCCTCCGATTCTGGTTCTGTGGGTTGCAGAACCTAGTTGAGGGATTTGTCTCCCTCGATTATCAAGCTCTCAGGCATCGTCTTGTTTGCGAATTGAGTCTGCGTCTTGCATTTTGCAAGAGAAGCCTCACTCGGGTTATAGTGAGGGGTGGATGTTGATCTGGGGTCTCAGATCGAACCACCTAAAAATTCAATGTGCCGTGGTTTGCTTCATGTGATTGTTCCTTATCTTCTTCCCCCCCTTCACAGGTCGTGGTATGATCAGTTTCAGCTTTCACACTTATCGTTCGCCAAGTGTTGGTACTGTGTCTTGTGTGATCTCTTATATCTTAGTGTCTTTCGTGCATATGTTTTGCATCTGGTTCTTAGAGTGGAGCTGATTTTTTAATTGGGTATAATTTCCCAATAGATCCATTCACCCCCCTCTGGATCTATTTCTGAGCATCACCGTATCTATCACCTCGTTCTATCCTTCTAAAGGCCGTTTGAATCCTATCCTACACAGTAAGACATGAATTCCAGTGGTTTTCAGGATTTTTGGGGTACAACCTACTCGGCATCTTAGTGGGAATCCCAAGCTTGCGGAGACTTACGGAAGTCTCAATGAAGAAAGTTCCAGTTTGATAGAAGGAATATCCGACGGAGGGTTCTAACTTCACTAAGAATTATGGCTCAATCAAGAAATAGAAAATAGATCATTAGCGGTAGGTTAATATCACCGGAGTGACATAACCCTCAAACATAGATATGTCACATGATATATGAAAGCAATGATCATTATAACTAACATGTGGGAGTGTTAAAACATGCTTATGATGAGCCAATTTCAGGTTAACATGAATTATCTACTCTTTTATCACGTTGAGGGTAATGGAAACAAAATGAGATCATGGAATCGAAGGAAAGGGATGAACGATGATCATAAAAACTTAAGATTTTATGGTTTTATTATACACTCTAGTTACATTTGTTGGTTCAGATGACATGTTGACATGAAAATCATGCATCCGGATCCTTAACTATATAAACAGAACATGTTGGTACGAATTAGGGCTTTTGAAAAACCCTAGACAGGACGTGGTCATGACGATGGACGTGATCATAGTCACAGCCATTATGAAAGCGTCATTCATGTAAGATTTTTAATTATATATTACAGAGAGAGAATCATGATTTCTAATAAAATAACACTTAGGATCGCAGTCTACATGGGAGCCAATGTTCATGGAAAATTTAATATATTTATAATAAAAACTCTATAGACAAAAATTGACAATTTAAATAAATACTTAAGATCACGGTCTGTCTCGAGGCCGCATTCAGGAACACGGTCTCTGTTAGGGCCGCGATGACGAACAAAAGTTTGTTTCTAGTGCGGAACCATGTATCATGGTTCAATCATCAAATACATGCAATAGGATTTGTAAAAATTAGGCAAAATGCATTCTAGAACTTCTACACATGTGAATTTACATGATTTAGAGCTTTAATGATCTCTTTGCATCTGAGAGGAAACCTACCTTAAGTCACTCAAAGGATGAAGAGATAAAATGCAAGAACACGAAGAACACGCCTCAAAATCCTCGATTCCTCCTCCTAGATCGCTCCTCCAGCGCCCGAAAGCCTTCTCACACGAACTAGGGTTGACTAGGGAGGCTATGGGGTCAGTTTTATAGTGTTTAAGGCTCTTAAGAGCCCTAATTAGGGCTAGGATACCTAGATAGGGAAAAACTCTGAAAAATCAGATTTTATCTATATCTAGGGCCGCCTCCAACTAATCTAGCACGAATTAGGGTTAGAGTTTCTGTAGAGAACGACCTAAATATTATTGGGGTTAATTTAATTTCAATTTTAGACCCAATTTTATGGAGTTTTAGCTTGTTTAGCCCACTTAGAACTAGGGTTTACACGAATTACGAATTTTAGGCATTTATTCCCAATTAGCCCAATTAGATCCATCTTTTAGGCCAATAATTACTAGATATTAGCCTATGTCAAATTATAGAATTTACAATTTTATTTATCCCATTACAATATTATGAAAATTATCATTTTCTCTTGGCCCATTTCATTATTATACAAATTTTAGTTAGCCTATTTCCTTAATTACAATTATTACCAAATTCCTAATTAGCTCATGATAATCACCATGTTGAACTTAACATATATTTTATCTATGGAAATATGTTTATTTGAACATTCAATTTATTTAAATCCAGGTTGCTAAAATGCAGCTTTATTAATGAAATTACAAGATTTTCCTTCAATATTATCCATTACCAAATTATGAAAATATTGGCTAAAGAACATAGTTGATTAACTGAATTAAATGTGACAATTATAATTTCACTCCTCATTCTACTTAAGAATTTATGGTCCCTTTTCAATCTATTGTTTCTTATATCAATATTTATTCACATGAAATTTATCTAAATATAATTTATTTAAGCATGTTATTGAACTTAATTACAACACTAATCTATTCTCACTTGAGTTATATATTTTAGTCCTTATCAATTAATTGGGGTATTACACCCCTCCCACTAAAAAGAATTTGGTCCTCCAAATTCACATGGCATTCTTTTCCAAATAGCTTTCTCAAGATTACACCGTGACCACTAATCACCAAAATAAGCATGCTAATAATAAAATTCTAAGATCTAGGGGAACGAAAAAGAAACTAGCTAAAGGTTAAGAATGAGAGATACCTCCTATTACTCCTTCTTCGATGGCAGATTTGGGATCCTTAAAAACTTGCTTCGGTCCATCTTGATTCTTTACTTTAACCCGTGAGAATTGGACAGGGCAACTTGCTATCTTATGGTCCTTGCTTCCACACCGAAGACATGCTCCTGACTTCCTCCAGCAGATCTCCAACCGATGACCAGTTTTATGACAATGAGGACACCTTTCTTGCAACGAATCTTTTCCTTTCTTAAACTTCTTATTATTCCAAGATTCTTTTCCTTTACTACCACTAGCTCTCTTCCTTCCAATCGTTGGTTTGAAATTTATGAAATCTACGGCTTGCCTCCTCTCTTTACCTCTTTCACTTGCTTCTACTGCATCCTCTAACACTTGAACCCTTCTAACTAAATCAGCATAAGCCTGAATATATATCAACGTAACTTGAGGAACGAAACTAGACTTCTACTCCTCCATAGACGTCTTCGCTTCCATCTTAACCAAAGCCTAGACACATGTAGAATAACTCTAAGTTAATAATCTTGTGATTCTTATTTATCTTGTTACCTTTAAATTTAAACATATTTATTACTTAACCTAAGACACTACCCAATCTCACTAGGTAACAAGAAAATGACACAATCATAGGACCTAATACTCAAGGCAACCTATACTTATGACCAAGAACCTAGGGTTTTAACAACCAAACTTTGATACCACAACTGTCACATCCCAAACCCATAGCAGTAGTGTAGCACCCCGATGTATTATTAGATAAAATAAAAAGGGGATTATAAAGAAAATTCTTGAAAAATACAATAGGTCAAAATTCAACCAATTTATAAAAATCTAGAAAAACTATAATCATATATAGGATAGAAAATTCAGTCAAATTGTCTTCTACTACCAACCCAAAATAAAATCATAGGTGAGCCGAATTAGAAGCTTAAGGCCCAAATCAACACTTAATCTAACTGGATCTTGAGTCGCCAATTAGGGCCCAATTCTCGATCATTTAAGCCCAAACCGGACCCGAATGAATGGCCTTGATGAGGAGATCGTTTCCTCTCTGTTTCCAGTTGGAACGCTAAACCCTAGACTTCAAATTTAGGGATAGAACAGTGGCTTGACCGAGTCTTGCGCGATTCACGCGCGATAGGATATTCGTGGACTCTATCCCCTTTAATCGACGCCGTAGAAATCATTCTCTCTATTTAAATCGACCCTAGACCGACCTAGAGATGCTTAGTTGCTATGACGGCCGACGAGGAGCGCGGACGAGGTGATCTTTGGAGAAGTTCCCTAGCGCGGCTGGCGACCAATCGTCCCTCTTCTTCCCTCGTTTAAGGTAGGTTTTAGCAGACCAAACCCCAAGTATTATATATTGTTAGATTTGTGTCTCAGTCCTCTTTCCATTGGTATAAAAAGCCCTAAAAGTTATTTTGTATCATGAGAGAAATCGGCATTTTAGTTGGAGCATGTCAGAATTAGGGTTACCTTGTTATCATCGATTAATGTTGGGTTTAACAGGCTTAATGATTCAATTAATCTATCCATATTATGTAGTTTTTCGTACTCTTTCTAGTGAGACTTGTTTGCCTAAATGTCATGCTTTGTACCTCGCGAATTTGATATTCTTAGTGGAGGTTGTCTTAATCGCTTATTGTTCTGCGATATCATTTTATACACAGTCTTATAGTAACCGCGTAACTTTGAACGTCCCCTCGATAGACTGTATGGTCTTGGGCGACGGTTCATCTACAAACCGCGCAATGACCCAGCAGCCCTTCGATAGATCGCTCAGGGACTGTATAGCCTCCGAGTCCGCAGGACCTGAACGACCTATCGATAGACCGCTGAGGCTTGTTGAGCAGTTCTGGACGGACCGTTCTATCACGCAGAATGGATTATCGCTGATTTTAAGCAATGTCGAGTTCTCTTGATGTAGTCTGTAAATAAGGTAGCAACCAGCAAAATTATTGGAAATAAATGAAAGATCATAATACTCAAACTTGTCTACTTACTTTTGATCCTTGTTACCAATCTTGTTCTTCTTATTGTTATTAACTCATGACTGTATAACCTTCATCATGTTATGGAAGAAATTCTTATTAGGAATGTTTTGACAGTCACTCAACTCCAGTGGATCTGACTAACCGATACATGCTGTATTCCGATGACTTACTAGCCCTTATTTCTTGTAATGGTTGGGACTCTCCGCCGGATACTCCTTTCGTCAGACTAGGACCTCCATTATGGGACCTCCGTAAGCCCCCGTGAGCCTGGGATTCCCACTAGAACGCCGGGCAGGCTGTACCACATATCCTGCACCAATTATCTAGCTCGGATCGCTTGTTTTGGCTCTGTTCCTTGGCACGGCCCGCCTTGGACCGTCTGAGACATGTGCGGTCAGACTAGGACTGTTTACCATGTTGAATGACCCTAATTCGACCGTGTACCATGCCAGGTGCACTGACCTCTTTGGGTTGTGCACCGACCTTTGCGTTGGGTTAACTCCAGTTTTGTACACGGCCATATATGGACCGTTCTATTGTCACGCGGCCCATTTCTGACCGTTTAGAACTGGATGTGCACCGACCTACCTGTCTTGCATCGACCTGGTTTTTGCGCCGACCTAGAGTGTGCACGGCCCAGGGTTGACCGTTCCATTGTTCGAACGGCCCATCTTGGACCGTGTACTCCCTTGACTCCAAGCCTTGTTCTTTCTTGCCCAGAATTGCTTTTGGCGGCCCTTTTTAGACCGTTCAGTCATTGAATGGCTCATGAGAGGGCCGTTTATTCTCTTGGCGCTGAGCTGGGTTTTCCTTGGCCCAGTTTATCCTTCACGGTCCAGTGTTAGACCATTTTGTTGTAAGCGGTCCAGATATGACCGCGTACCTTATAGCTTGTGAGTTTTCGTGATTTCTTGTGAGCCTCGATAGTCAGGCCAGGAATGGCTTGTACTATTTATATTCCTGGATTATTCTCGTTATATATTGAAACTTTCTAGCCGAATTCCTGTGAATGTCTAGACATAATTGGATCCTGGATCCACCAAATCAATGCCAACGCATCACAAGGGCCCGGTCTGGTCCTGGGGAGAGCGCCCGAAAAGTACTTGTGCCCATGGGAGTTTGTAATGATATGGTGAGGTATTGCATCGAGTGCATGACTAGCGTGATGTCTATGATGTTCCATTCACCTGGTTCTTTCTCTTGAACTTCTCCCTCGTGGAGATATCTACATGACTTGCTTGTTACACGCTTGATCGGTGAATTCTTGGATATACTATATTCTTGTTCTTTGGTTTGAGTAGTTCGTTATTGATTATCTTTTCATTATCGCATCAGATTATTGAAAATGGTCAATTACTTAAACTTGTCTGTTATTACCTACTGAGCGTTCGCTCACCCAGTTGTTTCCCCCTTTTTCAGGTAGCTCAGGTGAGGACTCTCAAACTGATGGGGATGGGCAAGAGTGAAGACCTTGGAGCGAGCCTGCCAGATAGCCTCGTGGAGTTTGTACTAGATAGTTTGAGTCTAAGAATGTAGTCGTGGCCGAGAGTTGTAATAATTTTCAGTCGTTTATTATGTAAACTTTGTTACATTGTTAGATTTGAATCGTTGGTGTTGGAATGATGGTTATTGACTATGTTATGTTTTAATTAGTGGAATTGTTTGGCTATGGTGGATTATATTCCTTCTACCTTTGCTCTGATATGGCGTATGTTGGATGTATCTGGATTGTTAGCCTTGGCACATCATGTCTGGAAATCAACATATTATTATTAACTCTTTCTATTTCCGCATTCCGATATTCCACGTCGGGACATGACAGTTTGGTGGAATCAGAGCCTAGCTTTTCTTATGTTCCTAGGTTCTCTAAGTTCTAGGGTTCTAGGTAGTGTCATATGACCTATAACCCTGTTACAAATCTAAGGATCCAACCCAGTGAGATTCGGGTAGAGACTTGTTTTAAGTTAATAATTTACCTCTAAAAAGATTCCTTCCAAATGGTTCTAAATTAATCTGTTCTACGCGTAGGGTATTTCAAATGGTAGCGGAACGTGCGCAATGGAGGGATATGTAGCGAATGGTGCAAGGATTGACTCGGGCTCTGCAGCAAGTGGCCCAGGGAGGAGCGGCTCATCATGGAGCAGGAGATCTTCAAAAAAATTTCCGTGGAATGAATTCCCCTCGATTCAGTGGCTCGACGGATCCAGATGAAGCCAAGCATTGGCTGAAGGAGATGGATCGAATCTTTGAAGTGATGCAGTGTAGTGATCAAGAGCGTGTTCTCCTGACGACCTTTCAATTAGAACGAGATGCGAGAACTTGGTGGGATGGAGTAAAGGGTACTCTTGGAGACAAGCAAGTCACCTGGAAGGAGTTCGAGGAACTCTTCAACAACAAGTATTTTTATGACAGAGTGCAAGAGAAGAAGGCGGCGGAGTTCGCTGCTTTGAAGCAGAGGAACCTATCTATTGCTGAGTATGAAGCTCAGTTTTCCGGTTATCTCGTTATGCAACTCATTTAGTGTCTACGGAGAAGATGAAGGCCATGAGATTTCTTAATGGTATGAAGTTACATTATATCAACCAATTGGCACCAATGGAGATCCAGACTTACGCCGAGATGGTGAGGAAAGCTCAAGTTCTGGAGGATACTCTAGAGATGACAGAGAAGATTCGTGGGAAGAATCCCAAGAAAGAACATACTACTAGTTCTGGGAACTTTAAGCCCGGTAATGGCAAGAAGAGGCCCAATGGCGGGTCTAGTTCATGGAAAGGTAAGATGCCGAAAAATGATGAAAAGAAGCCTGGTCCGATTGTACCATCCAAGACCCCTTGCAAGTATTGTGACCACCCAGGTCACAAGATGGAGGAATGCTGGCGCAAGTTAGGCGCCTATCTGCTTTGTGGAAGTCGGGACCACCGTATTCTAGAATGTCCCCGCCTATCAGATCAAGCTACACCAAACAAGCCGCAAGGAAGTCGGAAGTAACAGGGCAAGCTTCAAGCCCTACAAGAAGAGGAGACAGGAACCACCGAGGAGGGTGGACTTGTTGAAGGTACACTTATTGTTCATGATAAGCCGACATTTGTCCTATTTGACACTAGAGCAACGCACTCTTTTATTTCTCGGAGTTTTGCTAAGTCTTTAGCTGCGAAACCTGTGTTAATGAATTCTCCCCTAGCGATCTCAACCCCCATTGGTTCAAAATCAGCAATTAAATATTACTACCCTTCGAGTAAGGTTTGGTTAGTGGGCGGAATCTGCCAGCTGATTTAGTTTGTATGGACATGAGGGATTATGATGTAATCATAGGAGCAGATTGGTTGGCTAAATATGAGGCCAATGTCCATTGTAGCACTAGCTCTATGTCATTTTCTGGGCACCCTGAACTTTCTTTTGTCGGGATTAGACACTCTAAGTCTGTGCCACTCATTTCGGCCCTTCGAGCTGAGAAGTTACAGAAGAAAGGATGTCAAGCTTTTCTAGCCTTGGTTTCTTTAACCCCTGAGAAGGAGATTGAGATAAAGGACATTCCTGTCGTTCGAGACTTTCCAGATGTCTTCCCTAAGGAATTGCCAGGACTTCCACCTGAGAGAGAGGTAGTCTTTTCTATTGACCTAATTCCTGGTGCGTCCCCTATTTCAAAGGCTCCGTATCGTATGTCTCCTGCGGAGTTGAGAGAATTGAAGCGACAATTGATGGAGTTACTCGAGAAGGGGTTTATTCGTCCAAGTACTTCCCTGTGGGGAGCCCCGGTGTTGTTTGTCCGGAAGAAGGATGGTTCGATGAGATTATGCATCGATTACCGACAATTGAACCAGCTTACAGTAAAAAACAAGTACCCGCTGTCGAGGATCGATGAGCTCTTTTACCAGATAGCTGGAGCTCAATATTTTTCTAAGATCGACCTTCGACCAGGATATCATCAACTGTGAATCAAGGATGATGATATATTTAAATCGGCCTTCCGTAGCAGGTATGGGCATTTTGAATTTGTGGTAATGCCTTTTGGACTGACAAATGCTCATGCAACTTTTATGCAGTTAATGAACAGTGTGTTTCGGCCCTACCTTGATCAGTGGGTCGTAGTGTTTATTGATGACATCTTGATATACTCTAAGAATGAGGAGGAGCATACTGAGCACTTGAGGATGGCGTTGTAATTATTAAGAGATCATCAGTTATATGTCAAGTTTAGTAAATGTGATTTCTGGTTGCAAGAAGTGTCTTTTCTAGGACACATTATCACCAATGAAGGTATTTTTGTTGATCCTTCGAAAGTGGAGGCAGTAAAGAACTGGGATAGACCTGTAAATGTAACTGAAGTAAGGAGTTTTCTAGGTTTGGCAGGTTACTATCGAAGATTTATCAAGGATTTCTCCAAAATTACAGTTCCTCTGACCAGATTGACCCATAAGGAAAGCCAATTTGAGTGGTCAGAGGGTTGTGAACTGAGTTTCCAGACCTTGAAGGAGTGTTTAACCACTGCCCCTGTTTTAGCCTTACCTTCTGGAGAAGGAGGTTTTGTCGTTTATACTGATGCTTCAGGTATTGGCCTAGGCTATGTGCTTATGCAGCATGAGAAGGTGATAGCTTATTCCTCTAGGCAGTTAAGGAAGCACGAAGAGAATTATCCTGTCCACGATTTGGAGCTAGCTGCAGTAGTTTTTGCCTTGAAGATTTGGAGGCACTACTTGTATGGAGAAATATTCACGGTGTTTTCAGATCATAAGAGCTTGAAGTACTTGTTTTCTCAAAAGGAATTCAATATGAGACAGAGAAGATGGCTGGAGTATTTGAAGGGTTTTGATTTTTCTATAGAGTATCACCCTGAAAAAGGTAATGTAGTGGCCGATGCTTTAAGCCGCAAGCCAATAACAAAATTATCAAGTCTCATGTTACAAGAATGGAGATTGCTGGAGCAATTGGCTAGTTTAGATCTCAGCGTTGGCAAGGATCGAGTTTTGGTTGCACAGATTCAGCTTCGTCCAGAGTTATTGATGGAAGTCCAGTCTTTACAAGAGAATGATCCAATGTTGGTAGAGATCAAGGAAAACCTGAGTAATAGACCAGATTTTATGTTAGCCAATGATGGCAGATTGTTATTTCAAGGAAGGACCTGTGTACCTGATGTAGCCGAAGTAAAAAGTAAGATCTTAGAGGAAGCCCATAGGTCCAGGTATACTATTCATCCTGGAGGTACTAAGATGTACCGAGACTTGAGAAGATCCTTTTGGTGGCCGAACATGAAAAAGGAAGTCACAGAATTTGTAAGTAGATGCTTGGTATGTCAGCAAGTCAAGACTGAGCATTTCAGACCTGCTGGGAAGTTACAACCACTTGATATACCCCAATGGAAATGGGAGAACATTGGTTTGGATTTTATCATAGGTCTACCTAAGACTCGCAGTGGATTTGATGCAATATGGGTTATTGTTGATAGATTGACTAAGTCTGCTCATTTCTTGTCCATTAAGTCCAAATGGACAGTTGATGTTTTGGCTGCTCTATATATGAAGGAAATTGTAAGACTACATGGAATACGAGTTAGTATTGTGTCCGATAGAGATCCTAGGTTCACTTTGCACTTTTAGAGAGGATTACAAGAATCTTTGGGAACCAGTCTGAATTTTAGCACTGCCTTTCACCCTCAGACAGACGGACAGACTGAAAGAACCAATCAGATTGTGGAAGATATGTTAAGAGCTTGCGTGATTGATTTTGGAGGCAGTTGGCAAGAGCAGTTAGCTTTGATCGAGTTTGCCTACAATAATAGTCACCAATCCAGTATTCAGATGGCTCCATTTGAAGCTCTATATGGAAGAAGTTGTAGATCCCCATTATGTTGGAATGAGGTAGGCGAGAAACAATGGTTGGGACCAGATCTCATTTCAGAATCAACCAAGAATATTTGCATTATTCGAGACCGTCTTCAGGTAGCACAACCAAGGCAGAAAAGTTATGCGGATTGTAGAAGGAGAGCTTTGAAATTTCAAGTCGGCGAGCATGTGTTCTTGAAAGTTTCACCAACAAGAGGAATCCAAAGGTTTGGTATTCGTGGCAAGTTAAGTCCAAGATATGTTGGTCCATTCGAGATTCTGGAAAGAGTTGGGGAGGTTGCATACCGTCTAGCCTTACCACCTCAGTTGTCTGGAGTACACAATGTCTTCCACATATCTATGTTACGGAAATATGCTTATGACCCCACCCACATCATTCAGCATATGGATTTGGAATTGAAGGAAGATTTGACTTATGAAGAAAGACCCATCAAGATTTTGGACCATAAGCAATAGCAACTCAGAAATCGTTCTATACCTATGATAAAAGTTCAATGGAGTCGACGAGGCACGGAAGAAGCCACTTGGGAATCTGAGGACGTTATTCGGAAGCAATACCCTGATTTATTCTAATGTTAGTTATCTTACTCCCCATTCCGACACGTGTAGTGAATTTGGTGGACTAAATTCCTTAAAGTGGGAGAGGGTGTAGCACCCCGATGTATTATTAAATAAAATAAAAAGGGGATTATAAAGAAAATTCTTGAAAAATACAATAGGTCAAAATTCAACCAATTTATAAAAATATAGAAAAATTATAATCGTATAGAGGATAGAAAACTCAGTCAAATTGTCTTCTACTACCAACCCAAAATAAAATCCTAGGTGAGCCGAATTAGAAGCTTAAGGCCCAAATCAACACTTAATCTAACCGGATCTTAAGTCGCCAATTAGGGCCCAATTGTCGATCATTTAAGCCCAAACCAGACCCGAATGAATGGCCTCGATGAGGAGATCGTTTCCCCTTTGTTTCCAGCCGAAACACTAAACCCTAGACTTCAAATTTGGGGATAGAACGGTGGCTTGACCGAGTCTTGCGCGATTCGCACGCGATAGGAGATTCGTGGACTCTATCCCCTTTAATCGACGCCCTAGAAATCATTCCCTCTATTTAAATCGACCCTAGACCGACCTTGAGACGCTTAGTTGCTGTGACGGCTGACGAGGAGCGCGGACAAGGTGATCTTTGGAGAAGTTCCCTAGCACGGTTGGCGACCTATCATCCCTCTTCTTCCCTCGTTTAAGGTAAGTTTTAGCAGACCAAACCCCAAGTATTATATATTGTTAGATTTGTGTCTCAGTCCTCTTTCCATTGGTATAAAAAGCCCTAAAAGTTATTTTGTATCATGAGAGAAATCGGTATTTTAGTTGGAGCATGTCAGAATTAGGCTTACCTTGTTATCATCGATTAATGTTGGGTTTAACAGGCTTAATGATGGGGACATCGCTTACCACTTCCCATTTCTCCAAGGGTCCCGATGCTCACCATTGTGTTCATCTTGATTTTCTGAGTCTAGCTATGTAATTTTCATATCTTTCCTTGAGTCTTAACCATGTAATTTTCTTTTTATTGAGTCAAGTACCTAAGTTAGTGAGTCATCTATCTAAGTCTAAGTATCATTAGGTGGCCTAGTGGGATAACGGGCCCACTTCAATGGGCTTGGCCCATGGGCGCCCCCTTCCCCCCCTTGGTCATTTGTCAATAGTCCAAAAGGTAAGGACTTTTTGTAAATTGAGGGTTTCCTATAAATAGGACCCCAATCCCTCCATGGAGAACTAATGAATGAAGTATTAAGTGAAAATTTCACAAGAATTGTGTGTGTCTCTCTCTCTCTCTAAGGGGTGGATTCCCCCCCTCTCTCTCTCTCTCTCTAAAGGGGGCGAACCCCATTCTCTCTCCTCCCCACCCCTAATTTCGAAATTCACTCTCTCTCCTCCCTATTCACCTCTCATTAAGACCCCTCCCCCTTCCCCATACCTCCCATTTAATTCCCCTCCAACCCCTAGGTGGAATCCCCTTCTCCTAGGCACCTCTCCCTCCTCCCAAGCAACCTTTCCCCTTCCCCATACAACCTTTCATTTTCCCAAGGGAGAATTCCTTCTCCCAAGCACCCCTTCCCCTCCCTAAGGCAACCCTTCCCATTCCCTAGGCCCCCATTAACCCCTCCATTAACCCACCATTCAAACCAAAGGAGAGATCTCTCTTCCCTCTCTCCTTCCCAACCCAAATTCGCAGCTCCCCCTTCCTCCACTTGCTAGACCACCTCCCAACCCCCTTTCTGCCCCTCCCACACCTTGTATCACCCCCTCACAGACCCCCACATAGTCAGGTGCCACCCCCACACCCATCCACCCCATTTCCCACCCCATCTACTCCGTCTCCCATCACCTATCATCACCCTATTCATCTCAGTCCGCAGGCAGCAGTCAAGGGTCGAGTTGCAGAGTCAACCACGTCTTCATCGGACATTCTCTGGAGGCGTATCCTACATTTCCGGAAATCTCTTCCAGTCATCTTCTCAAGCGAGGTGATCCCGCCCCAATTCGAGTTCGGAGTTGTCCTGGAGAGCCATTCTTCACCGACTGCGCAGAACCAGTCCGGCCAGAAACCAGAGCTGCCATTCAGAAGCTACTGCGACCACACCAGTGCTCCACTTGGTACGCCACTTGACCAGGGCGAAGATCCACCAGTCCTCTATCCAACACAGAAAGCGGGACCTCGTTTGGAGTTCGTAGCTCCCCATTCCAAATTATTTTTTCCAGGTGCGCAGGTCAGTCCTGTCAGGGACTGATCAGACCCCCTCTCACTCTTCGGGTTCCACCTCCCTGCTCCGACCTCCTCTGGTGCCCATCTTGATTGCTGGTCGAAGAGGATTCGACCACGCTATCAACCGTCCTGATCCCGTCTCGATTGGATCACGGGAGCGATCGTGGTGAAGTCACCAACCTGCTGCAACAACCTGAACTCAGTCCAAGGCAGAGCAGAGCAGCGCCGGTCCAGCGTCTGTCCCAGCCAGCGTTGATAACTTCTGGCGCCAAAAAAATTCAGGCTTCATCCCGGGTCAGTCACCAACATTTTGGCGCTAGTCTCGTTCACTTTTGAGTCCGGGAGCGATCACAGCGGAGTCGTCAGTGAGTTCCTGTCAGCGGGGAGAACCGGCAGACAGAACCCCGGGAGGGCAATCCGGCTCCGTTCTTAGCTTCACGCCCCTCCCCGCCTGACCGGCTTACTGCCCCTCCCTGTGTGGAGGTAGTGTTTGTGTGTAATCCACTTTTCCCCACCCCGAGATCCACCCTCCTGCGTGAGGCGTAGTGCATGTAAATAATTAGCAGGGATCAAGCTTCATCGACGCAGTGTGCGGGGAACCCACACTTCCCCGCTCGCCCTTGTCTCCGAACGGGGTTGGTTTCTTCAAACCAACCGGGTAAGCTCTATCCCTTGCTCTCATATCAGTAGTTTGTTCATATAATATCCGTGGAATTGCTCTGTTGACGGTGAGAGAGCGCCCGACCCCGAAGCTCCCAGTTTATGAGTGATCATCGTGGGATTGTGAGAGAGCGACCCTGTGCCCTTTCGGCACCTAGCCAGCCCTTTGAATGTGGGCACCGTACCCTCGGTGGGGCGACCATAGCTTTGCTGGTCCTCTACCAGCAAGGGCTTTGTTCCACTACCTCCACTCGGCATTGCCGAGTCACCCGGGAATCGTGTGCGCAACGGTGGTTTGGCAACTTGCGTAATTATCTACTCTTGTGCGTTGTGCTTGCTTGGTAAGTCCAAGGACCCTCGGTCTAGTTGCTGCATTCTCTAAGTCGGTGTCACATCAACTTTGTATCAGAGCCAAGTTCTAGACTTGTCTCTACTAAGTCTTGTCCTAGGGCCATTGCATGCATCACCCTTGTCAACCATCATGACTACCTCATACTTGGCATATTCGCCACTCTTAGGCCCATTAGAAGCCTTTGTGTTTGATGGATCCCGCCCTAGCATATATCTAGAATGGGAGAAGTCCATAGACCGACACTTTGGGAGGTTTACCTTGTCAGGACCTATCCAAGTCAACTATGCCAAGAGTTTGCTCTGGCGCCAAGCTAGGAAAGAATGGGAGTACATTGTAGGTTTGAGAGAAGCCAAAGGGGAAGCACCCATTGAATCTTGGGTTGAAATGAGGGCCGATCTTAGAAAGATCTACGCACCCCAATCCGGACCTCCTCAACCAACCACTTTTCCCCCCCAACTCCAACCCAAGGACTTCCCCTATCAATCCCAACCCAAGCCCGTCCGTGTTCACCACCCCAAGAGTACCATGAGCCGGCTATCTCCACTCCTCCACCAAAAGATCTATTTCTCCCCTTGGAGGAAGAACCCACTCCGGTCTACTCCCCACCCATTGAGACCCCAAATGCCTTAAACGATCAACTCACTAGAGATCTTGGACCGATCACTTTGGAGGAGGATGACTCACCACCTTGTAAAGTCCTTGGGGACATGGAGTTCCTCTCTTTAGGTAGCCCTTACCATGATCCCTTTGACCCATTCCAATGGGAGTACATATACCCAAGTGGCCCAATCACCTTACACATCACCCACCTTTCCTTACCCCAACCAACCATAATGGATCAAATCCACCCCTTCCTAGACTCGGGTTACACTATAGGGGCCATGACTTTGGGCAATATTCACATAGGGATTAAGGAAGTGTCTCACTCCGTGCTATCCACCTTCTTAGATCCCTTCGATCCTCTCAAATGGAAGCTCAAAGGTCATCCCACAACCCCTCACATAGAAATCATCTTTAGAGTAGGAATGCCTCTGTCTTGGCACCTCCCATTACTTGACATGATTAGTAGGTCGGGTCCTTTCATTCATAACACCCACATGTCAAGTTGGAAACATAAGTGGTCCATATTTGGGTGTAACTGTCCTCCTTCATTCATCATGGGTCATAGGCATGATAGGAGCATTCATGGATGTCCGGGTCCCCCGGCATTTGTCATCCCCATGCATGATTGGATTACATATGGATGCCCAGGCCCTCCTAAGTCCACCAAAGTCTACACGGCATCATTGCATGATAGGTCCACTTATGGATGTCCCGGTCCTCCCAATTCCATCAAAGTCTTCTTGACGTCAAAGCATGGCTGGTCTACATTTGGATGTCCCGGCCCCCCTAAGTCAATCATTATGAGGTCAAAGCATGAAGGAAGCATTCATGGATGTTCGGGACCCCCAACATCCAACACCCCTTTGCATGATAGGTTCATCTATGGGTGCCCCGGCCCTCCTAAGTCCACCAAAATCAATGTAACACTTGATAGGGCTAAATTTGGTTGTCCAGGCCCTCCCTTCATCCCTAGAGGATCATCATTTATGACATTGCATGGCAACCCTCGCAAGCACATCAACAAGAGCAACGAGGTGAACAAACAATTAGCCAACTCTCACCGCTGCCACCAAGAATTCTGGTTTGGTGATTCCGTGATGGTGAGGACTGAGAGACTATCATCTGAGAACGTCTCAAAACTGAGGTCTCGTGGAGCAGGTCCCTTTCAGGTCCTGAGATACATCGGCACTAATGCTTATGTGTTAGACATCCCTGAGGAATACAGAGTAAGCCCCACTTTCATCGTGGCTGACCTGGTGCCATACATGGGTCCCACGGTGACACCCAGTGAGGAAATTGAGCTCATCCCCTCCCTTGAGAGAACACCTACCCTTGAGAGAAGCCTACCAGCCCAGAGAGACCAGCATGAGCATGTTAAACGGATATTGTATGAACAGATCACTGTCATCTGGAGCAAAGGGTATGGGCGCTACCTCGCTTGGTGAAAGGACCAGCTACCGTTGGTAGACTTGTGGGCAACCCCGCCGTGGCTCCCTCCGCATACGATGGATCTTTACTCGACAGAGTCGAGTTCTCTGCACCCCAGGAGTATGATGGGGACATCGCTTACCACTTCCCATCTCTCCAAGGGTCCCGATGCTCGCCATTGTGTTCATCTTGATTTTCTGAGTCTAGCTATGTAATTTTCATATCTTTCCTTGAGTCTTAACCATGTAATTTTCCTTTTATTGAGTCAAGTACCTAAGTTAGTGAGTCATCTATCTAAGTCTAAGTATCATTAGGTGGCCTAGTGGGATAACGGGCCCACTTCAAAGGGCATGGCCCATGGGCGCCCCCTTCCCCCCTTGGTCATTTGTCAATAGTCCAAAAGGTAAGGACTTTTTGTAAATTGAGAGTTTCTTATAAATAGGACCCCAATCCCTCCATGGAGAACTAATGAATGAAGTATTAAGTGAAAATTTCCACAAGAATTGTGTGTGTGTCTCTCTCTCTCTCTAAGGGGTGGATTCCCCTCTCTTTCTCTTCTCTCTCTCTCTAAAGGGCGCGACCCCATTCTCTCTCCTCCCCACCCCCAATTTCAAAATTCACTCTCTCTCCTCCCTATTCACCTCTCATTAAGACCCCTCCCCCTTCCCCATACCTCCCATTTAATTCCCCTCCAACCCCTAGGTGGAATCCCCTTCTCCTAGGCACCTCTCCCTCCTCCCAAGCAACCTTTCCCCTTCCCCATACAACCTTTCATTTTCCCAAGGGAGAATCCCTTCTCCCAAGCACCCCTTCCCCTCCCCAAGGCAACCCTTCCCATTCCCTAGGCCCCCATTAACCCCTCCATTAACCCACCATTCAAACCAAAGGAGAGATCTCTCTTCCCTCTCTCCTTCCCAACCCAAATTCGCAGCTCCCCCTTCCTCCACTTGCTAGACCACCTCCCAACCCCCTTTCTGCCCCTCCCACACCTTGTATCACCCCCTAACAGACCCCCACATAGTCAGGTGCCACCCCCACACCCATCCACCCCATTTCCCACCCCATCTACTCCGTCTCCCATCACCTATCATCACCCTATTCATCTCAGTCCGCAGGCAGCAGTCAAGGGTCGAGTTGCAGAGTCAACCACGTCTTCATCGGACATTTTCTGGAGGCGTATCCTACATTTCCGGAAATCTCTTCCAGTCGTCTTCGCAGGCGAGGTGATCCCGCCCCAATTCGAGTTCGGAGTTGTCCTGGAGAGCCATTCTTCACCGACTGCGCAGAACCAGTCCGACCAGAAACCAGAGCTGCCATTCAGAAGCTACTGCGACCACACCGGTGC
This sequence comes from Amorphophallus konjac, assembly GCA_022559845.1. Taxonomy (NCBI): domain Eukaryota; kingdom Viridiplantae; phylum Streptophyta; class Magnoliopsida; order Alismatales; family Araceae; genus Amorphophallus; species Amorphophallus konjac. The sequence continues at coordinate 492,767,184 of CM040121.1, forward strand.
TCCACTTGGTGCGCCACTTGACCAGGGTGAAGATCCACCAGTCCTCTGTCCAACACAGAAAGCGGGACCTCGTTTGGAGTTTGGAGCTCCCCGTTCCAAATTATTTTCCCCAGGTGCGCAGGTCAGTCCTATCAGGGACTGATCAGACCCCCTCTCACTCTTCGGGTTCCACCTCCCTGCTCTGACCTCCTCTGGTGCCCATCTTGATTGCTGGTCGAAGAGGATTTGACCACGCTATCAACCGTCCTGATCCCGTCTCGATTGGATCACGGGAGCGATCGTGGTGAAGTCACCAACCTGATGCAACAACCTGAACTCAGTCCAAGGCAGAGCAGAGCAGCGCCGGTCCAGCGTCTGTCCCAGCCAGCGTTGATAACTTCTGGCGCCAAAAAAATTCAGGCTTCATCCCGGGTCAGTCACCAACATTTTGGCGCTAGTCTCGTTCACTTTTGAGTCCGGGAGCGATCACAGCGGAGTCGTCAGTGAGTTCCTGTCAGCGGGGAGAACCGGCAGACAGAACCCCGGGAGGGCAATCCGGCTCCGTTCTTAGCTTCACGCCCCTCCCCGCCTGACCGGCTTACCGCCCCTCCCTGTGTGGAGGTAGTGTTTGTGTGTAATCCACTTTTCCCCACCCCGAGATCCACCCTCCTGCGTGAGACGTAGTGCATGTAAATAATTAGCAGGGATCAAGCTTCATCGACGCAGTGTGCGGGGAACCCACACTTCCCCGCTCGCCCTCGTCTCCGAACGGGGTTGGTTTCTTCAAACCAACCGGGTAAGCTCTATCCCTTGCTCTCATATCAGTAGTTTGTTCATATAATATCCGTGGAATTGCTCTGTTGACGGTGAGAGAGCGCCCGACCCCGAAGCTCCCAGTTTATGAGTGATCATCGTGGGATTGTGAGAGAGCGACCCTGTGCCCTTTCGGCACCTAGCCAGCCCTTTGAATGTGGGCACCGTACCCTCGGTGGGGCGACCATAGCTTTGCTGGTCCTCTACCAGCAAGGGCTTTGTTCCACTACCTCCACTCGGCATCGCCGAGTCACCCGGGAATCGTGTGCGCAACGGTGGTTTGGCAACTTGCGTAATTATCTACTCTTGTGCGTTGTGCTTGCTTGGTAAGTCCAAGGACCCTCGGTCTAGTTGCTGCATTCTCTAAGTCGGTGTCACATCACTTAATGATTCAATTAATCTATCCATATTATGTAGTTTTTCATACTCTTTCTAGTGAGACCTGTTTGCCTAAATTTAATGCTTTGTACCTCGCAAATTTAATATTCTTAGTGGAGGTTGTCTTAATCACTTATTGTTCTGCCATATCATTTTATACACGGTCTTATAGTAACCGCGTAACTTTGAACGGCCCTCGATAGACCGTATGGTCTTGGGCGACGGTTCATCTACAGACCGCGCAATGACCCAGCGGCCCTTCGATAGACCGCTCAGGGCTCGTATGGCCTCCGGGTCCGTAGGACCTGAACGGCCTATCGATAGACCGCTGAGGCTTGTTGAGCGGTTCTGGACGGACCATTCTATCACGCAGAATGGATTATCGCTGATTTTAAGCAATGTCAAGTTCTCTTGATCTAGTTTGTAAATAAGGTAGCAACCCGCAAAATTATTAAAAATAAATGAAAGATCATAATGCTCAAAACTTGTCTACTTAATTTTGATCCTTGTTATCAATCTTGTCCTTCTTATTGTTATTAACTCATGAATGTATAACCTTAATCATGTTATGAAAGAAATTCTTATTAGGAATGTTTTGACAGTCACTCCACTCTGGTGGATCTCACTGACCGATACATGCTGTATTCCGATGACTTACTAGCCCTTATTTCTCGTAATGGTTGGGACTCTCTGTCGGATACTCCTTTGGTCAGGCTAGGGCCTCCATTATGGCACCTCCGTAAGCCCCCGCGAGTCTGGGATTCCCATTAGGACGCCGTGCAGATTGTACCACATATCCTGCACCAATTATCTAGCTCGGATCGCTTGTTTTGGCTCTTTTCCTTGGCACGGCCCACCTTGGACCGTCTGAGACATGCGTGGTCAGACTAGGACCGTTTACCATGTTGAACGACCCTAATTCGACCATGTACCATGCCAGGTGCACTAACCTCTTTGGGTTGTGCACCGACCTTTGCGTTGGGTTATACACGGCCATATATGGACCGTTCTAATGTCAAGCGGCCCATTTCTGACCGTTTAGAACTGGATGTGCACCAACCTACCTATCTTGCATCGACCTGGTTTTTGTGCCGACCTAGAGTGTGCACGGACCAGGGTTGACTCTTACATTATTCGAACGGCCCGTCTTGGACCGTGTACTCCCTTGACTCTGGGCCTTGTTCTTTCTTGCCCAGAATTGCTTTCGGCGGCCCTTTTTAGACCGTTCAGTCACTGAATGGCTCATGAGAGGACCGTTTATTCTCTTGGCACTGAGCTGGGTTTTCCTTGGCCCAGTTCATCCTTCATGGTCCAGTGTTAGAGCGTTTTATTGTAAGTGGTCCAGATATGACTGCGTACCTTCCAGGTTGTGAGTTCTCGTGATTTCTTGTGAGCCTCGATAGTCGGGCCAGGAATGGCTTGTACTATTTATATTCCTGGATTATTCTTGTTATATATTGAAACTTTCTAGCTGAACTCCTGTGAATGTCTATACATAATTAGATCCTGGATCCACCAAATCAATGCCAACACATCAGAAGGGCCCGGTCTGATCCTGGGGAGAGCGCCCGAAAAGTACTTGTGCCCATGGAAGTTTATAATGACATGGTGAGGTATTGCACTGAGTGCATGACTAGCGTGATGTCTATGACGTTCCATTCACCTGGTTCTTTCTCTTGAACTTCTCCCTCGTGGAGATATCTATATGACTTGCTTGTTACACGCTTGATCGGCCAATTCTTGGATAGACTATATTCTTGTTCTTTGGTTTGAGTAGTTTGTTATTGTTTATCTTTTCATTATCGCATCACATTATTGAAAATAGTTAATTACTTAAACTTGCCTGTTATTACCTACTGAGCGTTCGCTCACCCAGTTGTTTCCTCCCTTTTTCAGGTAGCTCAGGTAAGGACTCTCAAACTGATGGGGATGGGCAAGAGTGAAGACCTTGGAGTGAACCTGCCAGATAGCCTCGTGGAGTCTGTACTAGATAGTTTGAGTTTGAGAATGTAGTCATGGCCGAGAGTTGTAATAATTTTCAGTCGGTTATTATGTAAACTTTGTTACATTGTTAGATTTGAATCGTTGGTGTTGGAATGATGGTTATTGACTATGTTATGTTTTAATTAGTGGAATTGTTTGGCTATGGTGGATTATATTCCTTCTACCTTTGCTCTGATATGAGTATGTTGGATATATCTGGATTGTTAGCCTTGTCTGGAAATCAACATATTATTATTAACTCTTTCTACTGCCGCGTTCTGATATTCCGCGTCGGGGCGTGACAAGCAGAAACTACTGAAAACGTGGCAGAGACTGGTCATGTCAAATAGAGCGCTAGGAAAAACAAACAATCAAGATAAATAAAACAAGACCAATTTGGACAAAAATATACTTCCATTAATAATTCAAAGTCATTATTGTAATTTTTTGACTCAATTTGAAGTTCCAAAAGAAAAGACAAATAAGACTCTCACTATATAATTAGACTCAAGAAAATAGCAAAAAGACTCCAGTCTTCTACGACTTCCAAGAACTCTCGATCACACTTTGCCCATCCCATCTGAGTAGATTTCATCTGCTTTAGTACCTGAAAAATATTAAGAGAAATGGAGTGTTAGTCCAGAGATAGCATGCGGACAAGAAGGGGGGTTTAATTGTCCCCAAATAGCAGTGACAAATTTTAAACTAATTGTAGAATTAACAAGATTATGGAAATTGAACTAAACTAAGATGAATTAAACTCCCTCTCGAGCTCACCGAACTCACATGATTATGATAGACGAAATAAACGATCAAGCACATAACCACACGAGAAATTTTTTAGGCGGTTCGACCGTACATTAGTCCATGTACATCCACCCCTCATGAAACTGGTGAGGCTTTAGTCGCTTCACAATGAAGCACACAGAGATGAACTCCAACCACACATGAAGACTTCATCTTCAACACGATCCGACTGCACAAACCACAGCCTAGGATCAACACACACACGTTGTGAAACTCACAGCCCACACACGCTGCAAGGTGCAGCCACAGACACACGAGGTATGTCTGAAAGTATGTGAATCAGATATACAATATGCACTTGAGATGATAAAGACAAAATCAGGATTTGTAAGGAAATTTAAGCAGGCACTGGAAATCCCCTTTCAATGTGAGATGCTTCGCCCGTATTTCTCAGTCTGGACGTGTTGAGCAGATGAGGCTTGAATTAGCAAGATGACGGTCAAGATGTGTGCTCCAGATTCTGATATCACTTCCACAACTTGAGCTCACGATGGAGAACAACAGATCTACCTTAATTCACTTCACCTTAGGGTCTGGATCAGTCTTCAACATCAGGCGACCCATTCTTCATTTTCCTACACGAAAAGATGGAAACCTTGAATATTCTATCCTTACCTCTTTTTAGTCACCCTAATAATGGTATTTATACTCCCAAGGTATAGTGCACGCGTATGGGAGAAAGACAACCTCGGATCCAATCAACATGGGGCAAAGGAACGGAGTTTTTTGGGTCTCGAGCCAGGTTCGCCAAACCCGCTATGTGAGCCTGAACAGAGTGGGTTGACACATCATGTGAGGTGGGTCGACACAACTCTTACTGTAAAAGCCCAAATAGAGCCATTGCTCAATGGAGTCGACCATGTGGGTCGTGATGACTTGATGAAATAAAGAAGAAAGAATTTGGTTTGATCTCACGAATTGTCTGTTGATTTGTGGAACATAAAGGTCTCCTTTAGGACCTGCAAAAGCATCTGCAATGACGCGGGACGGAACTGACAAATGGACTAAACCTATGATGAAGACCAAGTGCGGCCAGCACTCACACGTGACAAAGCAAGCCGAGTGATCGACCTCCGTACTATTCCTCCGAAGAGAGGCGTCTCTCAACAAGAAACCCAAGTCCACGGTCGTCCCTATGAGGGAAGCGAGTGGATCAAAGCGGCAAAGGAGCCGACGCGCAACTATAGGAGTCTAGTCCGAGCTCGGTGCTCGACTAGGGCCACGGAATGGGATACTCTCACTCACGATCTCGCGGTGTTGAATGCTAGCTAGGATCCCTACACTCTCACGCGGCATACAAGATCACATACTAGTAAAGCAAAATGCCAAGGGGGTGGAGCGTCGCACGTACCTCCACGCCTAGGCGTGGGGAAGGAACCCCGGCCGAGACCGACAACCCCGATACACACAATGAAAGAATAGGTACAAGCCAGCAATGGTGCCCACTCCTCGCAGGGAGATAACAGGCTACAACAATTCCATTCGGGGCGGCCGATACACGGGCTGACGGGCAGCACTCGGTGAAGGGTTGGCCACGAGGAGGGTCCGGATGACGATCGGCAGAATCGCAGCAACGCGCGACTCGGTGGTAAACGTTCCCACGAATGGATCCGGAGTCCGATTGGGGCGCCGTCAGCGAGGGCGCGTAGTTAGGTCGCAGGAGGAAGCCTCGGCCAAAAGGCGTGCTCAGATTCCGTCCGTGGAAGCCGTGGCCGCACCTGCAAGTGGGGACAAGGAATCTGCTCCCAGAACTGCGCTGTCGAGCGGGGAAAATGGTAACTCGCTGCTCCGGTAGGCGAACGAGGCCCCGCTTGTGGGAGGACGTCGGGGACGCAGAGCAGCAGGTCCGGACCAAAGAGCTCGATCAGATCTGGTCGTGGTTGGACGCTGTGAACTTTGGAAATCGCCGGTTGTCCTGGCACCGGGTGGACTGGGCAGACCCGCGCGACCTCACGGGAACGGACGCCACGAACAGCTCGGACGTCGGAACGAGACGAGGTTGGCGGCGTTGGAAAGAGGACGACGAGAGGTACAAACCCTGAAGAAATCAGCTCCAAACTCGGCGTTTTCCGTCCTGTGGGATTTTCGCAAGAAGGAGGGTGGATCTGGGCGCGCAGAGAGGGAGGCTCCTGCGCTAGCTCACGAGAAAACTCGCCACGGGTGGTGCCGACCTCGGATCGAGGCGAAACCAAAGCCCACGCGCTGCCGACTCGTAGATGTATCCACCAAAAAAAGGAGGGGCTCGGATTCGATCCGCACCGGATGGGGACGCCGCTGCAACTCGGGGCCGAATCTGGAACACGCGAACTCGAACCGGAGACGAAGTAGAAGGGAGGAAGAACCTCGGCGTCGCACCGAGGGGATGGGGAGTCGCACCCCGGGGTTGCTCCCGTCGCAGGAGCAGAGGAGGAAGAGAGGGTCGCCCCCTCCAAGGGGTGGCTGCGCCAAAGGCTGCTCAATCAAAATAGTTCATGTATTCATTAATTCTCCAAAGAAAATACATGAGATCTTTTATATGGGGAGGGGAAATGCTAGGTTTGAAACCCTAGCCAAGAGGGAGGGGAGGGGGGTGCGCACAAGGCAAGGGGGGAAAGGGGGGGGCGCAAGGCTTCCTAGAATCTAGGAGGCAATTGGGGAAGGGGGGGGGATGCGCACTCCACTCCTACAAAGTAGGAGTGGGGGCTGCTGCCACCTCTTCCTCTTGGAAGAGATGAAGGGGGGGGGCGCCCAAAACCCTAATCCACAAGGGGGGGGGGGGCGCAAATCCCAATGGGCCAACCATGTGGGAAGGTGGTCAGCCCAAATGGGCCAAGAAGGGTGGACCACAAGGTGGCCCACTAACCCTCTTGCCTAACTAATAAGCCTAACATCACCTAATGGAAGCCTAATTGGCCCCAATTGGCCTACAAAGGTCCACAATAATAAATAAAGTGTCCACGCAGGGACTAAACCAAGGCCCAGCATGGCCTAAAGCATAAATAACTAAAGATAACTCTGCTCGTCCGCCAAGTGATCACCGAGCCAAAGGGATGCCGGCGAGATCCGTGTACTCCGTCGTGAAGCGTGGCGCGTGTCCTCACCAATTCTCCCCGGGTGGGAAGAACTCGACCCCGTCGAGTAAGGGTCACGGTCGCTCAAGTAGCGCTCCAGCAGGTCCGGGTCGATCCTCTCCAGCTCTCCACGTGTGATCCAGGCGTCGTCTGTCGCAGGGCGCCCTCTCCAACGCACTAGGAAGCGCTGGTAGGCTCCGCTCCTGGTCGTGGTCACCTGCTCATCCAGTATGCAATCTATATGCTCGCGTGTCTGTAATGGGGCTGGAGGAGGTGGACGCTCAGAAGGTGTAATGCTCTCAACAGGAGGGGTAGGCCCAAAAAGCTCACTGGGAATCACCGCGGGATCCCGATATGCCACCAGATCAGAGACATTGAACGTCGAACTGATCCCATAGTCGTCTGGTAGCTCAATCTCATACGCATTCGACCCTATTCGCTTCAGAACTCGGAAGGGTCCTGCACCGCGGTCCTGGAGTTTCTTCACGGCCCCCGAAGGGAACCGTTCAGGTCTAACCCTGATCATGACGTACTCTCCCACTTGGAACTCACGGGTGCGTCGATGCGCGTCAGCTAATTCCTTATAACGTGCGTTGCTGGCCTCTATATGACGACGTATATGCTCATGCAACTGCCTAATATGCTCTGCAAAGGACTCAGCTGACTCAGAGACACGGGCCTGGATGGGTAAGGGGACCAAATCTATCGGTTTCCTAGGTCTACGACCAGTAACAATCTCAAAAGGGCTCAGACCTGTAGAGCTATTGACCGAGTCATTATAAGCAAACTCTGCTAAAGGCAGAACCAAGTCCCAGTCCCCGACACGATCACGCACTAGGCACCTAAGAAGATCCCCCAAACTCCTATTGACTACCTCTGTTTGACCATCGGTCTGGGGGTGGTAGGCGGTGGAGAATTTCAGCTGGGTGCCCATCATATGCCAAAGGGTTTTCCAAAAGTAGCTCGTGAAACGCACATCCCTATCAGACACTATGGTACGTGGAAGCCCAAATCGGGAGACACAATGAGTGAAGAACAGACGGGCAACTCTAGAGGCGTCAGATGTCTTGGAACAGGGAATAAACAAAGCCATCTTAGAGAACCTGTCTACCACCACGAAAATGGAATCATGACGACGCGAGGTACGGGGCAGACCTAACACAAAGTCCATGCTGATGTCCTGCCATGGACTGTCCGGCACGGGGAGGGGAGTATACAGGCCAGTATTCTGCTTCCTCTGCTTGGCCATAGCGCAAATGCGGCACTGGGCCACGATCCGGGCAACATCACGCTTCAGGCTAGGCCAATAGAAGCGATGCTCAACTGCCTCGATGGTCTTATTCCGGCCGAAGTGGCCGGCTAGACCGCCAGCATGCATCTCCCAAGCAAGAAAATCGCGAACCGAGGTCCGCGGAACACATAAGCGACTCCCATGGAAAAGATAATCGTCATGCAGCATGTAATCCGAATACTCTCGGGACGGGCCTGCCTGGAGGGTGGTGTAGATCGGACCGAAGTCCGGACAATCAGCGTACAACTCCCTCATCCTATCCATCCCCACCACCTCTACACTCATGGTGGTCAAAAGGTGAGCACGGCGGCTCAAAGCATCAGCTACCCGGTTCTCCACACCGGCCTTGTGCCTCAGCACAAAAGTATACTCCTGGAGGAACTCAACCCAACGACTATGATGAGAGTTGAGTTTCTTCTGGGCATGGAGATATCAGAGTGCCTCATGATCAGAAAATAGGACGAACTCCTGGTGTAGAAGATAGTGTCTCCAATGCCGCAGAGCCTGCACGACTGCGTAGAACTCCTTGTCGTATGTAGAATAACGCAGTCGGGCATCGCACAACTTCTCGCTAAAAAAGGCAACGGGGTGAGCCTCCTGACTCAGAACTCCTCCAATACCAACCCCAGAGGCATCGCAAGAGACCTCAAACACCTTCGTGAAATCCGGTAGACGAAGGATAGGTGCCTGGGTCATGCGCTCCTTGAGGAGCGCAAATGCAGCCGAAGCGGCCCTGGTCCACTCAAACGCCCCTTTTCGAATGCAATCAGTGATGGGGGCGGTGATGGAACTGAAACCTCGAATGAATCGGCGATAGAAGGTCGCCAGCCCGTGAAAACTACGGACATCGTGCAGGGTGCGAGGTTCGGGCCACTCCACTATAGCCCTGACCTTCTCCGGGTCGGCGGAGACTCCATCACTAGATAGAATGAACCCCAAGAAAGTGACCTGTGTAGTCATGAAAGCACACTTCTTCGGGTTAGCATAAAGGCTCTCTCTCCTCAGAATAAGACAGACCTGCCTAAGGTGTTCTAGGTGGTCCTCCCGGGTGCGGCTATAAATGAGAATATCATCGAAATAGACAACCACGAAGACCCCAATCAATGGCCGTAGAACCTGGGTCATCAGCCGCATAAAGGTGCTGGGAGCATTGGTCAGCCCAAAGGGCATGACCAGCCACTCATAAAGACCATCCTTGGTCTTAAAGGCCGTCTTCCATTCATCACCAGGCCTGACTCTCACCTGGTGATAGCCACTCTTTAAATCTATCTTGGAAAACACAGTGGCTCCCGCCATCATATCCAACATATCATCCAAGCGGGGAATGGGAAATCTGTACTTCACCGTGATCTTATTGATTGCACGGCTGTCTACACACATCCTCCAAGTACCGTCTTTCTTTGGGGCAAGTAATGCAGGGACGGCACAAGGGCTCATGCTCTCACGAATGTATCCCCTAGCCAGTAACTCCTCAATCTGACGCAGGAGCTCAGCATGATCAGCGGGGCTCATCCTAAAATGGGGTAAGTTGGGTAGAGATGACCCCGGGATCAAATCAATAGCGTGCTGTATATCCCGCATGGGGGGAAGGCCCTCAGGCAACTCAGCAGGGAAAACATCAGAAAACTCCTGAAGGATAACAGCAACATCAGATGGGAGCTCACCCTCCGCCTCACTAACCCTCTCCCGAACAACGACAGCGTAGATGGGGTCCCCTCTAATGAATTCGCGCTCCATCTCCCGGGGACTAATAAGCATCAGCCTCCTGGTCAGAGGATCAATCGGGGTGGGAGCAACAGGAGGGGGTGTCGTGGTCGGAGCCAAAGATGGGGTACTGGGCCCAGGAATATCAGTGCTGGGGGTACTAGGCCCAGTGGGACCCCGAACGGGAGGGCGTGTCGGCTGGGATGGATGAAGGGTGATCCTCTGGCCTTTGTGATCGAAGGTGCATGTGTTCGACCGGCCATGGAGGGTAGCATCTCTATCGAAAAGCCAGGGTCTCCCTAAGATAATGCTGCCTACCTCCATAGGCAACACGTCACACCAAATCTCCTCCTGGTAGGCGTGGAACTGCAAAGGCACCAGACATCGCTGCCTGACTGGAATAGAGGTGGTGTCTACCCATGACACACGATAAGGGGAGGGATGGTCCACGGGGGTTAACCCCAAGCGTTTCACTGTACCCGTGGAAATGGCATTAATGCAACTCCCACTATCAATAATCACCTTACAGACCTTCCCACCCAGCCTGCAAAAGGTGTGAAAAATGGTGGTGCGACGCCAGTCATCACTCACCAAAGGCTGGGTCAAGACGCACCTGACAACACCTAGCTGAACACCATCCTGACACTGCGTGCCCTGGACACCTGACGACTCTCCCTCTAACAACTCATCAAAGAACTCCTCGGCGAGCTCTGGGTCTGCCTCATAACTGACAGGCTCGACCTCGGGTGCGGCCTCACCTGCTGAGGTATCTCCAAAGGCCACGGTCTGCTGCCGAGAAGGGCACAGAGCAGCATAATGGCCGACCCCCCCGCATCGATAACAATCTCCACGAGGCCTAGAGCCCTGCGGTGCTCCACCAATCATCGGCCCCTTTCCCTTGTCATCACGACGGGCCGGGGGTGGTGGAAGCTGAGGTCGGGTAGGAATAGTGGGATGCTGGGGCCGAGGGGGGGTGGGAGCAGGGGCCTGGGGGCGAGGTGGATAGTCCCTCTGGGGAGGTGGAGGCCGGGGCCTAGGAGCAAAATCCGGACGAGTGGGGTCCTGTGGTCGTGCCACGGGTCCCCTCGCATACTGTCCTGTGCTAGTGCGAGAGTCCGTCCCACGAGGGTATGTGGGAGCGGGGCGCTGATCGGGCACAAACTCAAACTCAAACAGCTCCATATCACGAGCGACCTGGTACGCCTCATCTAAGGTAGCCACGTGGCGGCGGAGTAACTCAATCTGGAGGTTCCGTCGCAGACCTCGACGGAAGCGGGCTATAGTCATGATGGCTTCCTCCGAGACTCCACATCGCAGGAGACAATCATCAAATTCGGCGATGTATTCTGCCACAGGCCGGTTCCCCTGACTAAGGGTCTGCCACCGATCAACTAACCGGTGGCGGTAGGAACGAGGGACGTACTTCTGCCGGAGCTTCTCTTTCATATCTACCCACGTCTCAAACGGGGGTGTGCCCTGACGTCTCACTAGGCTCTCCACATTGGCCCAGTAGGTTTGGGCCCTTCCAATCAACTTCATCTTGGCATATTGGACTTTCCGATGTTCTGCCATGTCGACCCACTCAAAATAACGATCCATACTAGCAGCCCAATCACTAAAAACATCGGGGTCCAATGACCCATCAAAGGTAGGAGGGTCCACCCGCACGGATCTAAGGAGACGCTCATCTTCCTCATCCCTATAATACCGATGGCCTTGGCGATCACGGCCATAGCCCTCACTCTCATTATCGGACCCAAAATCATCTACCTCATGCACGTGGGGTCTCCTATTGCCTCCCCTAGGCTGGTCGGGTCAAGGAGCAGGGTCACGTTGGCCATGGGCCTGCTCGGGAACATCTACCGGTGGGGCTCTACCCTGGGGGCGATCAACCAGACCTTGGATGGTCTGGTTAGAGGCCTCAACCCGACCCTCCACATCTCCCAGCCGATCCTCCATGGCCTTCATCCGGCCCTCCATCCGATTGGCGTGGTCCCTAAAGTGGAGACTCAGGGTCTCGATCATCTCCCGCAGGGATAGGTCATCTGGGACGGGATTCCTAGGGTCAGCCATCTGGATAGGGCGATGGTAGGATGTACCACGCCGGGTGGGCATGCAAGACTCTAAGGGACAAGGATGAAAGGGTACTAGACACGAACCTAGACAGAAAACTCCTAACGCAACAAAGGACTCCAATGCAAGTAGTAGACCTATGGACTCAAATGAACTCCAGCAAATCTAATGACTCGACAAGGCCTAGGACCTCAGTCTGTAGGGACAAACTGGACGACCATGCTCTGATACCAAATTTGACGCGGGACGGAACTGACAAATGGACTAAACCTATGATGAAGACCAAGTGCGGCCAGCACTCACACGTGACAAAGCAAGCCGAGTGATCGACCTCCGTACTATTCCTCCGAAGAGAGGCGTCTCTCAACAAGAAACCCAAGTCCACGGTCGTCCCTATGAGGGAAGCGAGTGGATCAAAGCGGCAAAGGAGCCGACGCGCAACTATAGGAGTCTAGTCCGAGCTCGGTGCTCGACTAGGGCCACGGAATGGGATACTCTCACTCACGATCTCGCGGTGTTGAATGCTAGCTAGGATCCCTACACTCTCACGCGGCATACAAGATCACATACTAGTAAAGCAAAATGCCAAGGGGGTGGAGCGTCGCACGTACCTCCACGCCTAGGCGTGGGGAAGGAACCCCGGCCGAGACCGACAACCCCGATACACACAATGAAAGAATAGGTACAAGCCAGCAATGGTGCCCACTCCTCGCAGGGAGATAACAGGCTACAACAATTCCATTCGGGGCGGCCGATACACGGGCTGACGGGCAGCACTCGGTGAAGGGTTGGCCACGAGGAGGGTCCGGATGACGATCGGCAGAATCGCAGCAACGCGCGACTCGGTGGTAAACGTTCCCACGAATGGATTCGGAGTCCGATTGGGGCGCCGTCAGCGAGGGCGCGTAGTTAGGTCGCAGGAGGAAGCCTCGGCCAAAAGGCGTGCTCAGATTCCATCCGTGGAAGCCGTGGCCGCACCTGCAAGTGGGGACAAGGAATCTACTCCCAGAACTGCGCTGTCGAGCGGGGAAGATGGTAACTCGCTGCTCCGGTAGGCGAACGAGGCCCCACTTGTGGGAGGACGTCGGGGACGCAGAGCAGCAGGTCCGGACCAAAGAGCTCGATCAGATCTGGTCGTGGTTGGACGCTGTGAACTTTGGAAATCGCCGGTTGTCCTGGCACCGGGTGGACTGGGCAGACCCGCGCGACCTCACGGGAACGGACGCCACGAACAGCTCGGACGTCGGAACGAGACGAGGTTGGCGGCGTTGGAAAGAGGACGACGAGAGGTACAAACCCTGAAGAAATCAGCTCCAAACTCGGCGTTGTCCGTCCTGTGGGATTTTCTCAAGAAGGAGGGTGGATCTGGGCGCGCAGAGAGGGAGGCTCCTGCGCTAGCTCACGAGAAAACTCGTCACGGGTGGTGCCGACCTCGGATCGAGGCGAAACCAAAGCCCACGCGCTGCCGACTCGTAGATGTATCCACCAAAAAAAGGAGGGGCTCGGATTCGATCCGCACCGGATGGGGACGCCGCTGCAACTCGGGGCCGAATCTGGAACACGCGAACTCGAACCGGAGACGAAGTAGAAGGGAGGAAGAACCTCGGCGTCGCACCGAGGGGATGGGGAGTCGCACCCCGGGGTTGCTCCCGTCGCAGGAGCAGAGGAGGAAGAGAGGGTCGCCCCCTCCAAGGGGTGGCTGCGCCAAAGGCTGCTCAATCAAAATAGTTCATGTATTCATTAATTCTCCAAAGAAAATACATGAGATCTTTTATATGGGGAGGGGAAATGCTAGGTTTGAAACCCTAGCCAAGAGGGAGGGGAGGGGGGTGCGCACAAGGCAAGGGGGGAAAGGGGGGGGGGCGCAAGGCTTCCTAGAATCTAGGAGGCAATTGGGGAAGGGGGGGGGATGCGCACTCCACTCCTACAAAGTAGGAGTGGGGACGGCTGCCACCTCTTCCTCTTGGAAGAGATGAAGGGGGGGGGCGCCCAAAACCCTAATCCACAAGGGGGGGGGGGCGCAAATCCCAATGGGCCAACCATGTGGGAAGGTGGTCAGCCCAAATGGGCCAAGAAGGGTGGACCACAAGGTGGCCCACTAACCCTCTTGCCTAACTAATAAGCCTAACATCACCTAATGGAAGCCTAATTGGCCCCAATTGGCCTACAAAGGTCCACAATAATAAATAAAGTGTCCACGCAGGGACTAAACCAAGGCCCAGCATGGCCTAAAGCATAAATAACTAAAGATAACTCTGCTCGTCCGCCAAGTGATCACCGAGCCAAAGGGATGCCGGCGAGATCCGTGTACTCCGTCGTGAAGCGTGGCGCGTGTCCTCACCATGCAACTTAGTCAATTTCTATAGTGGCCCAAAATTTATATTAATACTTTCTGGATTATTTTAAGAATTTTTTGGAATTATTAGTAATTATAAAACTTAAATTGATTATAAGCCCCAAGTATGTTGAATAATTAATCTAGCTTTGATAAATAAAACCCAAAAGGTTTAAGGACCAAGCCCATTAAGTTTGGCCCATATTCTAGAAGGTTATTTAGCATATTCACGAATTTTAAGGATAAACACCCTTTTATAGATAATTATGTGGATAACACAAATAAAAGAGTTTGAATTAAGTTGAATTCTGCGCACAGTGGATGTAGCGGTCTATCGTGCGATCGCCACAGGAATGTAACGTGCCAAGATTAGACCGTTACGCTCTGTCAGTTTCGTGAATGGAAGAAAGAGCAAAAAAATTGGATTTTTGCTAGTTTATCTCTTTGGGATCGAGATGGGAGGACTAGTAAATATGTTAAGGACTCTTAGAAGTCAATCTAAGCTTTAAACAAGGACTCTAGAATTGATCTAATCCTCAAACCCTAGCTAGAACCTATAAATAGACCCTAGTTTTGACCTGCGCGACCCCTACATCGGCTCGCGTGGAACTAAGGTAAGGAGATAGTATTTCGGGTAAGTTCTTTAGAACTTTTTGTTCCTTATACATAGAACTAATCTTCCTCAAAATTTCGTGCTAGGAGATCACCTACACAAGGAGTTTGAAGCTTCCAAAGTTACTGGTTCGACCATAGCAACCCAAGAATCTGAGCGAAAGTCTACTGAAGATCAGGAGATTAGAGCACCAAAATGAGGTAATTAGTCTAAGTGTCTTTAGAACTTTATGTTCCCCTAATTTCACATTCTTACCCTCAAAATTTCACGTCCTTGGGTCAAGAGATTGAGGAGTTAGATCAACGTGAAGTTACTAAAAACTCACTGGAAGGAAAGAACTAGGGTGTATATTGCAGTCCCAAATTGGAAGTTGAAAGCCCAGTAAAGAGGTAGGTTATCTCATGAGTGGCAAGAATATCATGACAAGAGTAAAAGCCCTCTTGTTTTGCTTGATTTCATGCTTTATATGTGAAGAATTTCATGTTTAATAGGACGCATGCTCTTGTATATCATGCATGCATATTCTTAGCCCTAACTAAGTTAAAAAAAGGAACCTTCTTGTCAATTCACAGAAAACCCATGCATACTGTTAGTTTAACCTTCGTTCTATCAGGTGGAAGTTTATATATGATTTCCAGACATGATGTGAGTTAAAACCTTAGAATCTTCCTATTCTATTTACTATCAGCAGTGCTCTGACAGATTATAGATTGACCGCCACAGTCGTCTAGCAGTCTTACGATAAGCCGTCACATGCTCTGTGAGACTTATGTTTTCATATGAACTCTGACGGACCATGAGCAGAGCGTCACAACATTCTGACGGCTCCACAATAAACCGTCACATTACTATGACGCACCGGACTTAGACCGTCAGAGTCTGTGTTCTGTTAACCCGAGACAGGATTGACATCAGTCCAATTAACTTATGTATGTAAGCCTAGTTAGCTAGATTTTAAAATGTTTTCATGACTCGGAGTTTGTTTACTGTTTCATGATCCTAAATGTGTAGCACCCCTGATAAATACCTTTGAGTAAATTTAAAACTTATTCCTAAAAGAAATCATACTTGAAGGCTTTACATAAAGAACCCAACCTCACAAGTGTTGGGTTCGGTGCAGGTATTCAGAGGGGGGGTGAATGAATATAGCCTATAAAAATTTACCCAATTAACAACTAGAATGCTAACAAGATATAGCTCAACTGGAATTTCGCTCTCTTGACAAATTAAAACACTCTAAGAAAACTAATTAACTCTTCTGCTCAACCAGAAGCCAAACACATGGAGCGCCCCTATGCAATCATCTAGCGGAAGTAAACAGATAGAAACATCAAACCACTGCACAAGGAGTTTTAGGTGGTTCGGTCCAGCAGACCTACATCCACCCCACACTCAACCCGAGTGTGGCTTCCTGCTGACTCACAGCTTGAACAGCTGGGCATCACAGCTTGCCATACATCAGCTGGGCCTCACAGCTTGCCATCCGCTGAGCATCACAGCTTGCTTCCGCTGGGCAATACAGCTTAGCCATCGCTGACTCATAGCTTAAACCCGCTGGGGATTACAGCTTAACCCATCTAGTGGAATCCTCCACTACAAACGTTGAGCCTCACAGCTTGCTCCGCTGACAAACAGCTTGAAGAAATGTATAAAGGAAAATGAAAGATAGAACAAGACAGCAACGGAAAGTTGAAACAATAAAGCACAAAATATGGCTCTCGATGAGCACTTCTAACTTGGATTTGATCCAAAAGCCAGACAACCTCAACCTCTCTCTTTCTCAACTCGAGCTCTCTATCTCTCTCTTTCTCTTCTTTATCTTCTGCTCTTCTTCTCTTTCTCTTCTCTTCTCTCTTCTTTCTTCTTCTGCTCTCTTCACTCTTCTTCTTCTCTTCTGCTGGATCAAAGTCTCTGCACTTCTGCTTTTTCTTTCTCCACTTCGATCAACATTCATCTGTGGACGAAGACCTCCTTTTATAACAGCAGCCAGCAGCAGCAGGTGGATAAGGGCGCGTGGCTTCCACATTTCCCGCCCAAGGAGTTTCACCAGAATCGAGGCATTTCGACCACCTGGCAACATCCTGGCTGGGCTGCATCCACGTGTCCTCATCTGGGCACCTCGTCCTTCCTTGGATCACGTGCCTTCATAAAGCTTCTCGAACAGTCCCTATCAGACAGAGTATTGGATTATCAGTTTAAGCATAAACCCTGTACAGTCTCTGAAGAATGCAATGCATTGTATAGACTTCGTTGTATAGACTTGTGAAGGCGAAGCTAAAGTAGTGTATATACTTCACAATGTATAGACTTCAGAACAGATGCATGCAATACACTTAACAATGTATGGACTTGGCCTATGCAGACTCGTCTGATGTATAGACTTTGTAAATGTCTAGACTTGCAGATGTGAACGACACAGTGTATAGACTTCAGAACATATGCACGATGCAGACTCGTCCAATGTATATACTTAGCTGAACAAGACACACAATGTATAGACTTGCAGCCATGAACAAATGCAATGCACTCTGATGTGTAGACTTCATCTTAAAGCCAATGTATAGACTTGATGAGCGTTCAGCAATGTATGGACTTTGCATAAGACGCTGCATGAGACGCTGAAGTCTGTATAGACTTTGCTCAATGCGTAAGACGCTAATTGAGACGATCCACTGTACAGACTTGGACGCCTGCATGCTATGCAATGTACACACTTGGTGACTTCGCATGTTGTGCAATGTGAAGGCTTGAAGTTTCACATGCAATGTAGTGTGTAGACTATGCCTTAGAATGAATATGCACACTTGAAGAGCATTCAGCAATGTGCAGACTTCACTGCATATGAAGCAGCGTATAGACTTAACCAAGCAATGTACACACTTGCTGAGTTGACGCTACATGAAACATGGATAGTGTATAGACTTTATGAATGAAATGCATTATGCAAATGAGAAAGTCTGTACAGACTTTATGAAGCGTGACTTCAATGTACAGACTTTGCTGAATGAACGTTGTGAATACGAGTCCAGTGTACAGACTTAGCCGTTGCAGACCTAGTCCAATTGAGACTCTGAGAAAGACGATGGATGTACAGACTTCTAAATGCTGATGGACACTGTACGGACTTGACATAAGACGCAAGTTAAGACGGTCCAATGTACAGACTTATGCTGTGCAGACTTAGTCCAATTGAGACGCTGGGAAAGACGGTCCACTGTCTAGACTTTACAGTAAATGCATATGCCAATGTTTATACTTCAAAGCTCGACCAGTGTACAGACTTGCCACCGACCAATGTATGGACTTGAGATCTAATGCAAACGGCTGTACAGACTTGAACGTCAAGTGAGACGATGAATGAGACGATGCACTGAACAGTGGTGTACAGACTTTGACTCAATTATGCATATGAGACGCTAAATGAGACACACCAGTGTACAGACTTTCCACCGACCAATGTGTAGACTTTGCAAGCCTAAGACGCTGAATGAGACGGTGGCTGAGATGGACGCTGTACACACTTTAAGTCCAATGTATAGACAATGCCTTAGACTTTAAATGAGATGCTAAGAAGATGCATTGTATGGACTTTGAGAAATGCTTCAAGTAGATGGCTGTACAGACTTCATGAATGTGCAGACTTGACAACGAGATGCACAATGTATAGACTATGCACATGCATGAAGAGCCCTGATGATGTATGGACTTGCTAATGCAATCTAGGGCGATGTACAGACTTTGTCTACGAACTGTGCACATGCATGAACGATGTAAAGACTCTGAAATGCTTTACCCTGCAGTGTATAGACTTGCTAGTCAACAAACTACATGCAGATAGAAAAGCAACGCACAGATCAGAAATCAAGCACAACCAATATATCAGTCATACACATGCATTCTCCACAAAACAAGTTATGTTGCTATCATCAAAACACAATCTCATAAAGCACTCACTGTGTTGCTATCATTAAAACAAAACAGCATTGCTATCATCAAATCAACATAGCACATGCTTGTGCCTAAGGGGCACAACAACAAGGACTATAATGTAAATATACAAGCCAACCCTACTTTATAACATAAAGAATCATGATGGCTTTGTGTAAAGAGCCAAACCTTAGGGGGGGCTAGCATATAAAATTACCAACCATCACTTTATGCATACGTAATCCCCACTTCTTAAAAGAATCATAGGCTTTGGTTAAAGAACTAAACTATAGGAGGACTAGAATACAAATGTGCAATCCAACTTTATGTACATGGGTAAAGAATCTTCCATGGGAGGTCTTGTACAAAGAAACAAAACCATGGGAGGGTTATCCTATAAAAGTGCAAGACAACTTTAAACACAAGGGGCCATGGGTTGTACGTAAGTGGAATCCCCACTTTCCACTCACCAAATTGAAGACCCTTCGCATAGTCTTCAATTTCAAAATTGAAGACATGCATGGAGGCGCCATTTTCAATAGGACCCCATTCCAATAAAATATTAATATATACATGTATATCTTGAATGATAACACGTGAGTGGGGCAGACGTGTCTAACAAATGACGCCCTCTTGCAAGGGCATCATTCTCATGAATAATCCCACAATAATGCCACCCAAACAAATGACGCCCTCATGCAAGGCGTCATTTACGTGAATAGTGTCACCTATATTAAATGAATGACCCCTTACAAAGGCGTCATTTAACCCTATGTTTCTAGAAGATTGAGACACGAGCAACCCACTTTAGCTAGCAAAAATAATGCCCACTCAGCAAGACCCACAAGACATTAAACCAATGTCTTACGATCCCTATAACTAATCCCATACGAACCACTGTTAGAGGCTACTGCCATCTTTCAGTGCTTGCAGAGGGGAATGTTTCCCTTCGTTCCTCGAGAAGCGTGAAGTCTACGTCCTGCTGCGACGGCGGGGAACGCGTGGCCTCATCCTGTCATCTTTCCTAGTAATCACACGTCAAAAGGTAGGTGTTCTCAAATCCTTGCCTAACTAGTAGATAAATAGGTTAATTGATGCATGTTTAGAGTTCGATCAACTAGTCAACCATGCTATATATATATATATATATTCTGGCTTTACCATGACCAAGAATAATACCATGTTATACATATGTTAATAGCTTGTTACATATTGTTATCAAGATTTTTTTGAGTTTAAACTTAGTTTATTAGCATGATTTCACGAGCTTTTTAATGTATTTTATCACACTAGTTTTCAGTCTTAATAACCATGTTTTATAGAGCCTCTGTACACATATTACGTTCATGTTTGAGAACCGGGAGGGCCCCAGCTCTCTGGTAAATGGCGCCCCTAACCAGGGCGCCAATTACCAAATTGAAGACTTCGTGGAAGTCTTCAATTGAATGAAGACATGCACCATGTCGTCAATTCGATTTCTGGAATTTTGAGTAATTGATAATTCAACACATTAAAAAATCCATAACTATCGAACTAAAGTACTAAATTTTTGCATAAATATGTTTCTAGAATCTTGACATTTTTCTCAACATATTCGTATCATTACTTCCTGATTCAGAACCTTTTTACACTGATGAATAGTAAACGAATAGTGTACCAGCCTTTGTAAGAGCCGCCCCTGACCAGGGCGCCAATTACATAATTATAGACTTCACACGAAGTCGTCAATTAAAAGAAGACTTGAGCAATGACGTCAATTCAATTTTCTAGATTTTCCACAAATCAGTAAATCAAAGTCTTCAAAAATCTATAACTAATAAACTGAACCATGAAAGTTTTGACGGAATATATTTCTGTGACCCTGAGATTTTTCTCCACCTGACCATGTCTTCGGATTCTGATTCGGAGAAACTTTGGAGAAATGAATAGTGACTTGTGTCACAGAACTTACAGTTCTGATGCGAAGCACAACTCAATTGGAAAAATAACTCAATTGGTGTGTCGTCAATTCCAGTTGAACTTGTACTTAAATTGAAGACACCTTATAAGTCTTCAATTAAAAGAAGACTGTTCACAAGGGCGTCAATTCCATTTCTTAGGAATTAAAGTTATAACATTAGAAAATTCATATCTGTGAAACCAAAACTCAGTAATTATATTTGAACATGTTTCTGGACTCCCGAGAAATGATACTAAGTATTCATGTCCTTACTTTCGAATTTCAAAATTTTTTTTCAAAATGAACAGTGATTACTGAATTGAAGACGACCCTCAAGTCTTCAATTAATTGAAGACTTCATGAGGGATGCAAATTTTAATATATATATATATATATGAAAATCATATTTTTAAAAGATTGAGCAGCCCTAGGCGTCAATTACTTAATTGAAGACGGCCCTCAAGTCTTCAATTAATTGAAGACTTCATGAGCGGCACCAATTTCAATATATATATATATTTTTTGAAAAATCACAATTTTGAAAGGTTGGGCAACCCTTAGGCGCCAATTACTGAAATGACAACTTCCAGGACGTCTTCAATTAAATGAAGACATCTTGGGGGACGCCAATTTGACATATACATATATAAATTTCTAAAAATTGAAAATTTGAAGGATTAGCAAACCCTCAGATGCCAACTCAGTAATTACAACTTTTGATCTTGATCTGTCTCAAGAATTGTGCAAACCCAACCCTAATCCATAGTCTTGCGTATGATGAGTTCTTGAAATTCTGTTCCATGAAAAATCTACTTGTGTATACCCTACATGGTCAAACCTTGAATCTCTTAAACTACCATTTGGGAGTGTAGGAGCTAAGTGCCATGCAGGGTAAAGTGCTACATTGTGGGAGCCACCTCTTGAGGCCGTATGGCGCAAAGTGCTACACGACGGGAGCCACCTCTTGAGCTTGTAGGGTCCACCTCTAGAATCCTCCATAACCAAATGACTAGTTAATCTCGTCTGAAATACTACATTTCTAAATTCTTGAAATTCTATATTGACTATAAATGAGAGTGGATGTCAAAGGTAATACATGAAATGCTGTGCATATAGGGCCCAGTCTGGTCTTGGGAGGTGCACCCGAAGGTACTTGTGCCCATGAGAGTTTATTGACCATGGTGTTTAGCATTGCACCGGAGTACTTGCTTGACTTGAGACACTCCACCCCTACTCTCTCTCTCTCCTTACTTACTTGACTTGTGTGTCCCGGAACGGGCAATACTTGACTTGTGGCCCGAGAAAGGGCAAAATACTTACATGATAATAGCCAATTCTACTGATACATACTTAAACAATTACTTGCTGGAATTGAATTGTTACTTGCACGTACTTGAGTTCATACTTGTACATGAATTTCCTGCTTGCCCCGAAGTGGCATTTACATCTGTAAACTCTTGAAATACTACTTGTCAAATACTTGAAATCTTGGTTTACTCTCTTTATACAGTTCTTGATCTCCTACTATTTATCATGCCTAAATTTACCTGTATACCTAATTTTTCTTATACGTACATCATGCATAGCCATACTGATAATACATGCAACTTGTAATTCACATAAAGATTGCTCGTATTTGAGATGTAATTCTTACTGAGCGATTCGCTCATCCAGTTACTTCCTAACATTTTCAGGTGATTCGGATAGCGACAAGAATGGGGTTGAGACCGAGTGAAGAGTGCTAGAACGCCAGTCACCTATCATCAGCTAGTCGCATCCTTGAATTTTTATTTGAGTCCTACATTGTATTCCAATATGTAAGTTTACTAGTCCGAACCATGTTAAGGCACTTATCCTAGTATTATCTTTTTAAATTTGGAATTTGTCATGGACTATCTTTATTTCCTGTGGTTAATCAAATAAACATCACTTGGACTATTGGGATTATTAGATTTTATTAGTATTTTACGCACTCCGTAATTATGTATATCAAAAATTTTATCGCTCTAATGACATGATCTATATAGACGCGTCACGCATCCGAGTATCTTCCGCGCTCGGGACGTGACAGTCTTCGTGGTATCAGAGCCTAGGTTTTCAAACCTAGGGAAAACTAGAAGCAATAAAAGGTTAGAAATTGAAAGCTAGGTAAAAACTTGAGTCCAAGGATAGCTATATCTTACCCGGTGAGATGGATAGAGCCATGGGTTAAGATATATAATGACTTTTGACCTTAAAAGTAAACCCAATCATTATCTTACTTTAACTCTTTTGTAGGATCATGGATGCAGAAAGAGAACAATGGCGCGAGATGCAGCGCACCGTGCAGGGCCTTACACAGGCACTACAGCAAGTGGCCCAAGGCGGAGCTAACCGTGGAGGGGGAGATCTCCACCGAAGTTTCCGTAACATGAACCCACCGAGGTTCACAGGTTCGTCCGACCCCGAGGATGTCAAGAATTGGCTGAAGGAGATGGAACGAATCTTTCGTGTGATGCAATGCGCGGACGAAGAGAAGGTTTTACTGGCCGTATTCTAACTAGAGCGGGATGCTCGATGCTGGTGGGAATCCATAGAAGCAACACTGCTAGAATATCATGTCACATGGGATGAATTCACGGAGCATTTCAACAACAAGTACTTCTCCGACCATATCCAGGAGAAGAAGGCCGCGGAATTCACCGTTCTAAAACAACGGGGCTTGAAAGTGACCGAGTATGAGGCCCAGTTTTCCAGATTATCTAGGTATGCACCCCACTTGGTGTGTACAGAAAAAGATGCAGGCGAGAAGGTTCCTCAACGGGCTTTGGCCCCATTTTATTACACAACTTGCACTGATGGACATCCAAGCTTATTCGGAGATAGTTTGGCGTGCCCAATTGCTAGAAGATGCCACCGAATTATCCGAGAGAATCCAAGGAAGAGACAAGAAGGAACCCATCACAAGCCTGGGAAAATTCAAACAATCCTTCAACAAAAAGCGATTCTTCATGGGAGGGGAGCCCTCCAAGGCAAAGAAATTCCAGAAGAATGATAGGCCATTCTCCACCACCACACCATCAAAGGAAATTTGCAAGTATTGTGATAAAGCTGGCCATAAGACCGAGGAATGTTGGAGGAAGTTAGGAGCTTGTCTTCAATGTGGGAGCCGCGAGCATCGAATTCCAGACTGCCCACTGATGAAGGAGCAAGACACTAAAGTCGAGAAGCATCCGGTAAAGAAACAAGGCCGTCTGCAAGCCCTCCGAGAGACGGAACCCACTGAAGGCGGAATTGTGGAAGGTACTCTCACTATTTGTTCAAAAATTGCTCAAGTTTTATTTGATACCGGGGCATCTCATTCATTCGTTTCTAAGAACTTTACTGCTTCGTTTTCTAAGAAACATGAACTGTTAGATTTGGTCATATCTACACCTCTTGGGAATGAGTCTGATATCACTTATCACTATCCAAATTGTGAAGTGATGATTAAGGAAAGCAATTTACCTGCTGACCTGATATGCCTAGATATGAAGGGTTATGATGTCATACTAGGTGCTGACTGGTTATCCACATACCAAGTAATTGTAGATTGCCGGCATGGCAATGTAACTTTCGTGGATTCCAAGAGCTAGTTTACAATAGCCCTCAGAGTAAATCACTTCTTATATCAGCACTCCGAGCTAGAAAGCTTATGGATAAGGGATGCATGGCTTTCATATCATTCGTGACTGCCACGAAGTCGAGAAGGTTAAACTTGAAGACATCCGTGTAATTCAGGATTTTCCCGATATTTTTCCAGAAGATTTAACAAGCTTACCCCCGGAAAGGGAAGTGTCGTTCACAATCGACCTTGTCCCTGGTGCTGGTCCTGTTTCCAAGGCACCATACATAATGTCCCCTGCTGAGCTGAAGGAACTAAATGAGCAACTAATGGAGTTATTAAAAAAGGGTTTCATCAGGCCGAGTACTTCCCCTTGGGGAGCACTCGTGCTGTTTGTCAAAAAGAAGGATAGATCGATGAGACTATGCATCGATTATCGGTAGCTAAATCACCTTACAATCAAGAACAAATACCCACTGTCGAGGATTGACGAGCTGTTCGATCAATTATCTAGAGCTTCATATTTCTCCAAGATTGATCTTCGTTCTGGTTATCACCAATTGAAGATCAAAGAGGAAGGCATTCATAAAACTACATTCCGAAGCATGTATGGGCATTAAGAATTTACTGTTATGCCTTTCGGACTAACAAATGCCCCCGTAGCTTTTATGCAGTTAATGAACATCATATTCAGGCCCTATTTAGATCAATTCATTGTGGTCTTTATTGATGATATTCTGATCTATTCCAAGATCGAAGAGGATCATAGAGAACATCTCAAGAAGGCATTACAGATATTGAGGGAAAATAAGCTATATGCCAAATTCAGTAAGTGCGAGTTCTGGCTCGAGGAAGTATCCTTCTTAGGCCATATTATTTCGAAGAACAGAATTGCTGTTGACCCATCAAAGGTCGAAGCCGTGAAGAACTGGGAACGACCCATAAATGCAACAGAGATTCGAAGCTTCTTGGGTCTAGCTGGTTACTACCGGCGTTTTATCAAGGACTTCTCTAAAATTTCTGTTCCTCTAACCAGGTTAACCCGCAAGGAAGTGCCCTATGAGTGGAATGATCACTGTGAAAAGAGTTTCCAAACTTTGAAGGATCTCTTGACTACTACTCCAGTGTTATCATTACCAATTGAAGGAGAAAAATACGAGGTATATACCGATGCTTCTGGTATTGGCCTCAGATGTGTATTGATGCAGAATGGGAGAGTCATTGCATATTCTTCCCGACAATTGAAGAAACATGAAGAGAATTACCCGGTTCACGACTTAGAACTAGCCGCGGTAGTATTTGCTTTGAAGATCTGGAGACACTATCTTTACGGAGAACAAATCACTGTGTACTCCGATCATAAAAGCCTCAAGTACTTATTCTCCCAAAAGGAGCTAAACATGCGGCAAAGGCGTTGGCTCGAGTATCTCAAGGATTTGACTTCACTATATAGTACCATCCTGGTAAGGGTAGATCCGTAGCTGATGCCCTTAGTTGAAAGCCGAGAACAATATTGGCCAACTGCATGATACAAGAATGGAAGCTGCTGGAGAAATTCTCTGAGCTTGATATCAGCACAGATGAGAAGAACATGTGTATCATTCTATCTCATATGAGCTTACATCCAGATTTGCTACCTGAAATCAAGAAGCTACAGGAAGAAGATCCCTCACGAGTGGGGATAAAGAGCAAGCTGGACTAGAGA
Source organism: Amorphophallus konjac (assembly GCA_022559845.1). Classification (NCBI taxonomy): domain Eukaryota; kingdom Viridiplantae; phylum Streptophyta; class Magnoliopsida; order Alismatales; family Araceae; genus Amorphophallus; species Amorphophallus konjac. Next base: position 492,793,364 of record CM040121.1, read on the forward strand.
CTAGATTTCAAGCTGGCACCTGATGGCAGATTGCTATTTCATGAACGGACATGTGTGCCCGACTGTCCCGAATTGAAGAAGAAGATTCTTGAAGAAGCTCATAGATCGAGGTACATGATCCACCCTGGAGCCACTAAGATGTACCAGGATTTGAAAAGAACTTTCTGGTGGCCTAACATAAAAAGGGAGGTAGCAGACTTTGTATCTCGTTGCCTCACATGCCAACAAGTGAAGGCGGAGCATCAAAAACCCGCCGAAAAGCTACATCTGTTGGATATTCCCAAGTGGAAGTGGGAAGACATTAGCATGGACTTTATCATGGGTTTGCCCAAGTCTAGGGGCGGATATGATGGAATTTGGGCAATTATCGACCTGCTAACTAAATTGACCCATTTCTTACGCATCAAAAGCCGATGGTCAATCGACGTACTTGCTGCCCTGTATATTAAGGAGATGGTTAGATTGCATTGAGTTCCCATCTTGATCATATCTAACCGAGACCCGCGCTTCACCTCTCATTTCTGGAAGAGTCTACAGCACTCTCTGGGGATGAAACTCAACTACCATACTACTTTCCATCCCCAGACAGATGGACAGACCGGGAGGACTAATCAAGTTCTGGAAGATATGTTGAGAGCATGCATTATAGACTTCGGCGAAAGCTGGCTTGACCACTTACCACTAGCCGAATTTGCATATAACAACAACTATCAAGCCAGTATACTAATGGCACCTTTTGAGGCATTATATGGCAAGAGTTACCGATCTCCTATATGCTGGGAGGAAGTCGGTGAAAAATAAATTCTAGGCCCTGACATGGTACGAGATTCTACCGAGAAGATAAACCTCATTAGAGAAAGGTTAAGGATAGCACAGTCTAGGTAGAAATCTTATGCCGATAACAAAAGGCGAGACATGGAATTTCAAGTCAGAGATCATGTTTTCCTCAAGGTATATCCCAGCCGAGGCATTATAAGATTCGGTGTTAAAGGCAAACTCACACCAAGGTTTATTGGTCCATTCGAAGTGCTGGAAAGAGTAGGCAAGGTGGCTTATCGCATCGCCCTACCTCCGCAACTGTCAGAAGTGCATAACGTGTTTCATGGTTCTATGCGCTGAAGAAATACGTGCACGATCCTTTCCATGTCATTGACCACAATGATTTAGTGGTACAGAAGGACCTTACCTACGAGCAGAAGCCAATGAAGGTCCTTAACTGAAAAGTTTGAGTTGTAAGGAACAAGACGATCTCTATGGTGAAAATTCAATGGAATCAATGCTTAGAACAAGAAGCTACATGGGAAACTGAAGAATCTATGAAGAGGAGATTTTCAGAGTTATTCTAATTATAAGTACACTGCACTTTTCCTATTGCCGCATAATACAGTTGAATTTGGGGACCAAATTCTTTTAAGTGGGGGAGGATGTAGCACCCCTGATAAATACCTTTGAGTAAATTTAAAACTTCTTCCTAAAAGAAATTATACTTGAAGGCTTTACATAAAGAACCCAACCTCACAAGGACTATATTGTAAATTTACAAGCCAACCCTACTTTATAACATAAAGAATCATGATGGCTTTGTGTAAAGAGCCAAACCTTAGGGGGGGCTAGCATATAAAATTACCAACCATCACTTTATGCATACGTAATCCCCACCTCTTAAAAGAATCCTAGGCTTTGGTTAAAGAACTAAACTATAGGAGGATTAGAATACAAATGTGCAATCCAACTTTATGTACATGGGCAAAGAATCTTACATGGGAGGTCTTGTACAAAGAAACAAAACCATGGGAGGGTTATTCTATAAAAGTACAAGACAAATTTAAAAACAAGAGGCCATGGGTTGTACGTAAGTGGAATCCCCACTTTCCACTCACCAAATTGAAGACCCTTCACATAGTCTTCAATTTCCAAATTGAAGACATGCATGGAGGCGCCATTTTCAATAGGACCCCATTCCAATAAAATATTAATATATATATGTATATCTTGAATGATAACACGTGAGTGGGGCAGAAGTGTCTAATAAATGACGCCCTCTTGCAAGGGCGTCATTCTCATGAATAATCCCACAATAGTGCCACCCAAACAAATGACGCCCTCATGCAAGGCGTCATTTACGTGAATAGTGTCACATATATTAAATGAACGACCCCTTACAAAGGCGTCATTTAACCCTATGTTTCTAGAAGATTGAGACACGAGCAACCCATTTTAGCTGGCAAAAATAATGCCCACTCAGCAAGACCCACAAGACATTAAACCAATGTCTTACGATCCCTATAACTAATCCCCTACGAACCACTGTTAGAGGCTACTGCCATCTTTTAGTGCTTGTAGAAGGGAATGTTTCCCTTCATTCCTCGGGAAGCGTGAAGTCTATGTCCTGCTACGGCGGCGGGGAACGCGTGGCTTCATCCTGTCATCTTTCCAAGTAATCACACGTCAAAAGGTAGGTGTTCTCAAATCCTTGCCTAACTAGTAGCTAAGTAGGTTAATTGATGCATGTTTAGAGTTCGATCAACTAGTCAACCATGCTATATATATATTTATATTCTGGCTTTATCATGACCAAAAATAATACCATGTTATACATATGTTAATAGCTTGTTACATACTGTTATCATGATTTTTTTTATGAGTTTAAACTTAGTTTATTAGCATGATTTCATGAGCTTTTTAACGTATTTTATCACAGTGGTTTTCAGTCTTAATAACCATGTTTTATAGAGCCTCTGTACACATATTACGTTCATGTTTGAGAACCGGGAGGGCCCCAGCTCTGGTAAATGGCGCCCCTGACCAGGGCGCCAATTACCAAATTGAAGACTTCGTGGAAGTCTTCAATTAAATGAAGACATGCACCATGTCGTCAATTCAATTTTTGGAATTTTGTGTAATTGATAATTCAACACATTCACAAATCCATAACTATCGAACTAAAGTACTAATTTTTTGCATAAATATGTTTCTGGAATCCTGACATTTTTCTCAACATATTCGTATCATTACTTCATGATTCAGAATCTTTTTACACTGATGAATAGTAAATGAATAGTGTACCACCCTCTGTAAGAGCCGCCCCTGACCAGGGTGCCAATTACAGAATTGAAGACTTCGCACGAAGTCGTTAATTAAATGAAGACTTGAGCAAAGATGTCAATTCAATTTTTTGAAATTTCCACAAATCAGTAAATCAAAGTCTTCAAAAATCTATAACTAATAAATTGAACCATGAATGTTTTGACGGAATATATTTCTGTGACCCTGAGATTTTTCTCCACCTGACCATGTCTTCGGATTATGATTCGGAGAAACTTTGGAGAAATGAATAGTGACTTGTGTCACAGAACTTACAATTCTGATGCGAAGCACAACTCAATTGGAAAAATAACTCAATTGGTGTGTCGTCAATTCAAGTTGAACCTGTACTTAAATTGAAGACACCCTATAAGTCTTCAATTAAATGAAGACTGTTCACAGGGACGTCAATTCCATTTCTTAGGAATTAAAGTTATAACATTAGAAAATTCATATCTGTGAAACCAAAACTCAGTAATTATATTTAAACAAGTTTCTGGACTCCCGAGAAATGATACTAAGTATTCATGTCCTTACTTTCGAATTTTGAGAATTTTTTTCGAAATGAACAGTGATTACTGAATTGAAGACGACCCTCAAGTCTTCATTTACTGAATTGAAGATGGCCCTCAAGTCTTCAATTACTGGATTGAAGACGACCCTCAAGTCTTCAATTAATTGAAGACTTCATGAGGGGCGCCAATTTCAATATATATATATTTTTAAAAAATCATAATTTTGAAAGGTTGAGCAACCCTAGGCGTCAATTACTGAATTGAAGACGGCCCTCATGTCTTCAATTACTGAATTGAAGACGGCCCTCAAGTCTTCAATTAATTGAAGACTTCATGAGGGGCGCCAATTTTAATATATATATATAATATTTGAAAAATCATAATTTTGAAAGGTTGGGCAACCCCCAGGCGCCAATTACTGAAATGACGACTTCCAGGACGTCTTCAATTAAATGAAGACATCCTAGGGGGCGCCAATTTGATATATACATATATAAATTTCTAAAAATTAAAAATTTGAAGGATTAGCAAACCCTCAGATGCCAACTCAGTAATTACAACTTCTGATCTTGATCTGTCTCGAGAATTGGGCAAACACAACCCTAATCCATACTCCTGCGTATGATGAGTTCTTGAAATTCCGTTCCATGAAAAATCTACTTGTGTATACCCTACATGGTCAAACCTTGAATCTCTTAAACTACCATTTGGGAGTGTAGGAGCTAAGTGCCATGCAGGGCAAAGTGCTACGTTGTGGGAGCCACCTCTTGAGGCCGTATGGCGTAAAGTGCTACACGATGGGAGCCACCTCTTGAGCCTGTAGGGGCCACCTCTAGAATCCCCCATAACCAAATGACTAGTTAATCTCGTCTGAAATACTACGTTTCTAAATTCTTAAAATTCCATATTGGCTATAAATGAGAGTGGATGTCAAAGGTAATACATGAAATGCTGTGCATATAGGGCCCGGTCTGGTCCTGGGAGGAGCACCCGAAGGTACTTGTGTCCATGAGAGTTTATTGACCATGGTGTTTAGCATTGCACCAGAGTACTTGCTTGAGTTGAGACACTCCACCCCTACTCTCTCTCTCTCCTTACTTACTTGACTTGCGTGGCCCGGAACGGGTAACACTTGACTTGTGGCCCGAGAAAGGATAAAATACTTACATGATAATAGTCAATTCTACTGATACGTACTTAAACAATTACTTGCTGGAATTGAATTGTTACTTGCTCGTACTTGAGTTCATACTTGTACACGAATTTCCTGCTTGCCCTGAAGTGGCATTTACATCTGTAAACTCTTGAAATACTGCTGGTCAAATACTTGAAATCTTGGTATACTCTCTTTATATAGTTCTTGATCTCTTACTGTTTATCATGTCTAAATTTACCTGTATATCTGATTTTTCTTATACATACATCATACATAGCCATACTGATAATACATGCAACTTGTAATTCACGTAAAGATTACTCGTATTTGAGATGTAATTCCTACTGAGCTATTCGCTCATCCAGTTGCTTCCTAACATTTTCAGGTGATTCGGATAGCGACAAGAATGGGGTTGAGACCGAGTGAAGAGTGCTAGAACGCCAGTCACCTATCATTAGCTAGTCACGTCCTTGAATTTTTATTTGAGTCCTACATTGTATTCCAGTATGTCAGTTTACTTTTTCGAACCATGTTAAGGCACTTAGCCTAGTGTTGTCTTTTTAAATTTAGAATTTGTCATGGACTATCTATATTTCCTGTGGTTAATAATATAAACATCACTTGGACTATTGGGATTATTAGATTTTATTAGTCTTTTGCGCACTCCGTAATTATGTATATAAAAATTTTATCGCTCTAATGACATGATCTATATAGACGCGTCACGCATCCGAGTATCTTCCGCGCTCGGGACGTGACAAAATGCGTGGTTGTGAGTACTTAAACCTATTTTTAAGCATATGCTAGTTTCAAGCCAAGATCTTATATTTTGTATTAAATCCATGATTTCCAAGTTATATTGGTGAGATTTTAAACGTTGATTTATCACTGTTTCACTCTTTTCTCATCACTATAGAGTCAAATTCTCTAAGTATATGGCATATATTTTGGTATATGACCATTAGTTTACACTTTGCACATAGCAACATATTCTTGGACTTGAGGACCTCTCTATTAGATATTCCTTCCAATGGACTAGGAAATCTGGTTTCAAGGCCTCCGTAATTCTCCGCGAGCCTGAGATTCCCACTAGGACGCCGAGTTGGTTGTACCATTAAAACTCAATTGTTTAGAAATCTCTATCGATGTTTTCGGGTTTTTACTATGTAACGGCCTATTACTCGACCGTCTGGCCCATCTAACGGTCCAGTATACAACCGTCACATATACTGAGTCCAAATTTATTCTTTCTGGATTCAGCCATTCTAACGGCCCAATTATAGACCGTTATGTTCATGTAACGACCCATTAATTGATCGTCACAATTCCTGAGTACTTTAACCTGAGGTTTAACCCAAGGGTTGATATTCCAAAGTTCCTAGATAGATTATTGATGGTCTAGGACTTGTCATACCGTTCAAGATACTTAATCTTAAATTATGAAAGTTAAGAAACGTACCGTTATGCTGCCAAATTATTTCCATGGCATAACCTAGTTTTAATATGTTATTTGAAAATCCTTGTTTCAAATAGAAGCATTCTTATGATTGATTACTCTATCATGAACCCATTGTTGAAATTGTACATTCTTGGCCATATTATTTACATGCGTGAAAGTAGCTTGATTTATACTTGAAGATGCGATCGAGCACTGATTGTGTTCAAGGGCTCTATGCTAGTCTCCTCAACTAATTGCCAGAAACATACTATTATAAACCATGGGATATGATGCTACTGGCGTCGCATTGCGCTGGGAGTACTTTCTCTATAAATAAGTGAAGATCCACGGCATCGTGAAGTGAAAATCCATGACACGTACATGACTTTCTAGCTTGTTACATGATATTCCAAAGAAATTCACAAAGTACTTGCTACTAAGTGAAGAGTACATTCTTGATTAATGCACGGCTTTCTAATACATTCTTGTTCATGAAATGCCATATCATGTTCTTTTTACACTCTTGCTAAATCATACTTGCTCATTCTATCTTACATGATCATCTTTGTTACTTAATTTAATCGCATGATTTATCGCATTCGCCTGATTTTACCTTATTTCTTTTGAGCTAAAATGCTAATCACTTTAATAGTGCCTTCATGTTGATGCGAAGATACCTACTGGGCAAGTGTGCTCGTTACCTATTTTTTAATATTTTCATGAGATGGAAGTGATTCAAATTCAGATTCGAGTTATACAAGTAGCGGGTCCGAGAGCGAATGAAAATCTTATCAAAATGAGAGTGAAGACTTAGGAAAGTCAATATTGTTTAGATCGAGTCTTTGTAATTTTCTTTTTCCTTGAGTCTGATGGATTAATGAAGGTTGAAAAGTTATTGTATTGGAATATTTGATTATAGATGAAATAAAGTTGGAGTTGAGTAAATTATTGTGCAATTACATTCTTATGTGCGATTGTCTTGCGCTCTGATCATTCTTGCTTGTAAGAGGCTTACCATGCCGGCTGTTCATGATTCCTGAGTTAGCCTTCCGATGTAATAAAGGCTCGGGGCGTGACTGTGATGTGACACACCTTTGGACTTAAGCAAGCAAGCATAATTCACAATCAAAATGGACCGATATTGGCGACTACTCACCCGACGCTCACCCAAGTCCCGGGGTAACTTGGCGATGCCAAGTGGAGGATGTGAGGGCTGGGCCCTTGCTGGTAAAGGGCCAGCAAGGCCAAAGTTATTCCCCAAGGGTAAGGCAACCCAATTCAATAGAGCCGACGTCATGCCGAGGGCACGGGTTGCACACTCTCTCCCATGATGGTCACTCGAAGCAATGGGGCTTGAGGATCGGGCACTCACTCTCACGGACCAGCGGAGTTTATAAGCTAATATTGAAAGAACAAGTACTAAAGAGAGCTAAGGCTGGAGCACTTACTCGACCGGTTTGAAGAAATCGGTCCCGCTCAGAGACGTGGGCAAGCGGGGAAGCGTGGGTTCCCCACACGCCGCGCCGGAGTAGCTTGACCTGTTTATGATCTTACAACACTACACCCCATGCAAGGGGGGGATCTTGGGGAAGGGAAGCCAAAGATTATAGCCAAACACTACCTCCCACAGGGAGGGGCGGTAAGCCGGCCAGGCGGGGAGGGGAAAAACTGAAATTGAAGTCGAATGGTTGGATGATGTCGATTCCGCCCGCTCTCTGTGACTGAGGATAGATAGTTGAAGTTGTTGATGCTGAGGCCACTCCCGATTTTTTTTGGTGATGAGACCAGCTGGAGAGTCTTCGTAGGTGACCCAGGAAGTCGTCCAAATATTTTCAGAATTTTGAGAAGTCAGTGTTGGTCGGGGCAGAGGCACGAACAGGGACGCAGATATCTGGTTCTAACTGCAACAGGACCTCAACAGCAGGAAGATGAAATTACTACGGGTGCTCCAGAGCTCTGATTTAGGCGTGGCTAGAGTTGTCGGCTTTGTTGTCGAGTCCTCTTCGAGTGGAGACCCACGGGGCACAATATGATGTCAGAGTAGATAGGGACAGTCTGAACAGCACTTGGGTGTCTGTTCAGTCCCAGAGTGGATAGAACAGCGCACTCGGGGGAGAAAATTGAGAAACCTTACCTCCGGATGCCGAATGGGATGTCTCTTTTTGGAGATGGAAGGCGACTCATTGTAGAAGCTCTCGGCCAAGTGGCACCTCAAGAAGCAGAGGGATCTGGCTGTGGGAACTTCTGGAAGTGGCCTCAGATTGCTGATCGGATCTATCTTGCGCAGTCGGAGAAGAACGGCTCCCTCGGGCGACCACGAGCTCAGAAAGGAATGGGACCACCGCCGTTGCAAAGAGGATGGAGAGAAGCTTCCAACGGTACCTCTTGGGCCTCCAGGGACGCTGGGATGAAGTCGGGGCCGGCTCTGCAAGCTGCTGGTACTCTGCTACCTGCGACCTGAGAATTGCAGGTGGTGAAAGGTGGTGGGGGAATGGGGTAGAAGGGATGGAAAATGGGGTGGATGGGTGTGGGGGCAACCCATGGCTGTGAGGGGGTCTGGGAGGGGGTGTTCCAAGGTGTGAGAGGGGGAGAATGGGGTCTGGAAGGTGGTGTTTGCAGTGGGTGAGAGAGGAGCTGCGAATTTGGTTGGAAGGGAGAGAGGGAAAGGGTATTTGAAAATGGGTTTAAGGGTGGGATTAATTTATGGTCTTGGGGATGGGAAGGGGTGTGTGGGGAAGGTAAAGGGGGGGCTTGGGGAGTGGGAATTCTCCCTTGGGAGATGAGAGGGTGTTTGGGGAAGGGGAGTGGATGGTTGGTGGTTGGAGGGTGGAGTGGGGAGTGGTGGAATCTCCCTTGGGGCTGGGGTGGAGTTAAGGTGGGGTGGTGAGGAGTTGGAGATGAGTTATTGGAGGTGGAGAAGAGAGAGAAAGGTGGTTGGGAGGGCAGAGAGAGAAAGGGGCGCATGTTTTAGAGAGAGAAAATAGAGGAGAGAGAAAATGACTTCCTAGAGAGAGAGAGAGAGGTAGAGAGAGAGGGGGGATAGGGGCTTCTCACCCACTCAATTGGCTTCTCACAAAAAGAAGAAGATTTAAGTTGGACACTAAAAAATTAAAATATTCATTCATTCATTCATTAACTTCAATAGGGGGGAAATGTGGTCCTATATATATGCAACCCACATTTTACAAAAAGTCCCTGACTCTTGCTACAATGACAAATAACCAAGGGGTAGGGGGCGCCCCTGGGCCTAGCCCATAGAATTGGGCCCAATAACCAAACTAATCAACCCTATGACACTTAACTTAGGTAGATGACTCATTAACCTAGGTACATGACTCAAATAAAAAGAAAATTACAATGATATGACTCAAATAAAAATGAGAAAATACAACATATGACTCAAGATAAATGACTAGACCATGTCGGATGCTTCCGGGGCGAGGAGACGATCCGTGAGTGTGGGCATGGGAGGTGATGTCCCCATCATACTCCCGGGGTGTGGAGAACTCGACTCCGTCGAGTAAGAGTCCTTCCCTCCTCAGAGGGTGTAGAAGTGGTACCGCCCACAAGTCTTCGGAAGGAGACCGATCCATCCACCCGACGAGATAGCGCTCATACACCTTGCTCCTGGTGGCAGTGACCTGTTCATCTAATATTCGCTCACGCTGGGCACTCCTGGCTAGTGGACTCTTCTCACGGGTGGGTGCTCTCTCAATGAGGGGAGTGGGCTCAATATCCTCACTAGGTACCACCGTGGGACCCTTATATGGCACTAGGTCGGCCACGTTGAATGTGGGGCTCACTCTGTACTCCTCGGGAAGATCTAACTTATAGGCATTAGTGCCAATGCACCTCAGAACCTGGAAGGGACCAGCCCTACGAGGCCTTAATTTGGAGATGGCTCACGGGGAGAGCCTCTCCGACCTCACCATCACAAAGTCACCCACGTGGAATTCTTGGTGACACCGAGGGGAGTTAGCCTGCCTTTTATAAATCTTATTTTCCTTGTTGATGTGCTTGCGAAGGTTTTCATGCAATTTTGTGAAGGCGGACATTCTAGGGGTGATGGGTGGACCTGGGCAACCAAAAGTAGACCAATCATGCTTTGACGCTAAGAAGACTTAGATGGAACGGGGAGGACCGGGGCATCCATAGGTTATCCGGTCATGTATGGGGGTGACAAATGCTGGGGGACCCGGGCATCTATGAATACTCCTATCATGCCTACGACCCATGATGAATGAAGGAGGACCATTACACTCGAATATGGACCACTCTTGTTTCCTACTTGACATGTGGGTGATGTGAATGAATGGACCCAACATAGTGTTTATGCCAAGTGGTGTGGTAAGCCTATACACATGCATGCTTATCCCAAATGTGACTTCCATGTGCATAGATGTGGGACGACCTTTGAACTTACATGTGAAAGGGTCGAAGGGATCTAGGAAGGTGGATATGGGGTGGGGCATTTCCTCGATCTCTAGGTGGGTGTTGCCTAAGGTCATGGCTCCTTTGGTGTTACATGGGTTATGGATGAGGTGAGCTTGGCCCAACATGGTGGGTGAGGGTAGGAAAGGGTAGGTGGGTAAGGTGGTTGTGTCACATGGGTTCCACGGTTCCCATTGGAAGGGATCAAAGAGATCATGAAAAGGTTTACCAAGGGGGAGGGGCCTTATGTCCTCAAGATCCTCAAATGGTGGTGGGTCATCCTCCTCTAATGAAACAATTAGGCCGAAGTTCTTGGTGGGTGGGTCGGCCATGAGGGGAGGGTTTGGCTTTCTACCCGATATAAGAAGCTCCAAATTGAGGAGAAGGTTGGGCTCATCGGGTGTGGGGAGGAATAGAAGGAGGTCACTAGTGTAGTAACCAATGGTGTATACCAAGGTGATGGACCCGACACATAGGTGTAGGAGGTCAAGACTCCGTTGTTGGTTGTCCATTGTGGTCAACATGCTCGTAAGCTCAATTTGCCAAGCTAAGCCTTTAAGAAGATCCCCTAAGATTTTCACTTGGTAAGATGATTGGATAGTGGTGTGATAGGAGAAGAAGGGCACTATGAGAAGATTTTATTACATGGGAGGGAAATCGTGGGCCGTGATCTCTCTTATTGGGCTCTCCTTTAGCCAACTAATAAGGGGTTCTCTAAGATAAGCTCGGCCCCAACTAGAGAGGGTGGTGTAAGGTGAAGGCCACCATGTGTGGTTTCTTCTTCCACTTGGATATGGGTGGTCTCCGTGGTGGGGATATGGTCGAGAGTGTTCACCACTATGGGGTCGGGTATGGGTTCCTCCTCCAAGGAGGTGAGAGGGTCTTTTGGGGGTGGGGTGGTGATGGTTGGTGTATGGTGCACCCGGGGTGGAGGGTAAAGGGAAACTTGGTTTGGGATAGGGAGGGAAAGTAGTGGAGGCCTAGGACATGGGAGTTTTGGGGGAGGGAGTGGGAGATGGGTTGGTTGGGGTGGCTTGGGTTGGTCGGTCTTGGGGGGAGTGTCCCTTATAGGGGAAGATGGAGGGGTAGTGGTGGGGACCAAGGGGGCTTGGATAGTGAGGGTTGTGGAAGGGGGTTTTGGTTGGGGTGTGGGGACCCTCATGGGGTTAGGTGAGGAGGTGGATGCTTGGATCATTTGGGTCTTAAGGGAGAGGATTTGGTGGTGAAGTGTAGTGATGATGGTTGAGAGGGAATTTGTTGAGAGTGGTGGGGGTGGAGGCCTAAGGGTGGTCTCAAGTTGACCGGGTGGGAATGGAGGAGTGGTAGTGCTTCTCGGGCTAGGGGTGTTTGAGTAGGAGGGGTGAGAATATTTGAGGATGTAGATCTTCCTAAGTTCTACCTTCATCTCTTCCCATGAGTGAATATGTTATTATCTTTCAACCCTCCTTAAGCCCTCTATGTGCTCCCACTTACTCTTGGCTTGACCCCGAAGTCGTCCCTTGGCCTTGCGAACTCTCGCGGGTCCATATACCCAAGTCTTTTCAAAGTACCTTTCTATGGTAGCCTCCCACCCAAGGTAATCACTAGAACGAGATCCGTCAAAGGTAATATCTTTGTCTAGAATGAAGTCCATGGGTGGCGAGTAGGCTAAGTAGGAAATGGCCATGATGAACGGGGGGATAAATGTAATGGCCCTAGAACAAGACTTAGTAGAGACAAGTCTAGAACTTGCTCTGATACCAATTGATGTGACACACCTTTGGACTTAAGCAAGAAAGCACAATTCACAATCAAAATGGACCGATATTGGCGACTACTCACCCGACGCTCACCCAAGTCCCGGGGTAACTTGGCGATGCCAAGTGGAGGATGTGAGGGCTGGGCCCTTGCTAGTAGAGGACCAGCAAGGCCAAGGTTATTCCACAAGGGTAAGGCAGCCCAATTCAATGGAGCCGACGTCGTGCCGAGGGCACGGGTTGCACACTCTCTCCCACGATGGTCACTCGAAGCAATGGGGCTTGAGGATCGGGCGCTCACTCTCACGGACCAGCGGAGTTTATAAGCTAATATTGAAAGAACAAGTACTAAAGAGAGCTAAGGCTGGAGCACTTACTCGACCGGTTTGAAGAAACCGGTCCCGCTCAGAGACGTGGGTGAGCGGGGAAGAGTGGGTTCCCCACACGCCGCGCCGGAGTAGCTTGACCTGTTTATGATCTTACAGCACTACACCCCATGCAAGGGGGGGATCTTGGGGAAGGGAAGCCAAAGATTACAGCCAAACACTACTTCCCACAGGGAGGGGCGGTAAGCCGACCAGGCGGGGAGGGGAAAAACTAAAATTGAAGTTGAACGGTTGGATGATGCCGATTCTGCCCGCTCTCTGTGACTGAGGACAAACAGTTGAAGTTGTTGACGCTGCAGCCACTCCCGAATTTTGTTGGTGATGAGACAGGATGGAGAGTCTTCGTAGGTGACCCAGGAAGTCATCCAAATATTTTTGGAATTTCGGGATGTCGGTGCTGGTCGGGGAAGAGGCACGAACAAGGACATAGATCTCTGGTTCTGACTGTAACAGGACCTCAACAGCAGGAAGATGAAATCACTACGGACGCTCCAGAGCTCTGATTCAGGTGTGGCCGGAGTCGTCTGCTTCGTTGTCGAGTCCTCTTCGAGCAGAGACCCACGAGGGCACCAGATGATGTCAGAGTAGACAAGGACAGTCAAAACAGAGCTTGGGTGTCTGTTCAATCCCAGAGTGGACAGAACAGCGCACTCGGGGGGAGAAAATTGAGAAATCTTAGCTCCGGATGCCGAATGGAATTCCGCTTCTTGGAGATGGAAGCCGACTTATTGTAGAAGCTCTCGGCCAAGTGGCGCCACATGAAGCAGAGGGATGTGGCCGTGAGAACTTCTGGAAGTGGCCTCAGATTGCTGATCGGATCTATCTTGCGTAGTCAGAGAAGAACGGCTCCCCCGGGCGACCACGAGCTCAGAAAGGGATGAGACCACCGCCATTACGAAGAGGACGGAGAGACGCTACCAACGGTACCTCTTGGGTCTCCAGAGACGCTGGGATGAAGTCAAGACCGGCTCTGTAAGCTGCTATAACTCTACTACCTGTGACCTGAGAATTGCAGGTGGTGAAAGGTGGTGGGGGAATGGGGTAGAAGGGATGGGAAATGGGGTGGATGGGTGTGGGGGCAACCCCTGGCTGTGAGGGGGTGTTCTAAGGTGTGGGAGGGGGAGAATGGGGTCTGGAAGGTGGTGTTTGCAGTGGGTGAGAGAGGAGCTGTGAATTTGGTTGGAAGGGAGAGAGGGAAAGGGTATTTGAAAATGGGTTTAATGGTGGGATTAATTTCTGGTCTTGGGGATGGGATTGGGTGTATGGGGAAGGTAAAGGGGGGGCTTGGGGAGTTGGAATTCTCCCTTGGGAGATGAGAGGGTGCTTGGGGAAGGGGAGTGGGTGGTTGGAGGGTGGAGTGGGGAGTGGTGGAATCTCCCTTGAGGCTTGGGTGGAGTTAAGGTGGGGTGGCGGGGAGTTGGGGATGAGTTATTGAAGGGGGGAAGAGAGAGAAAGGTGGTTGGGAGGAGAGGGGAGAGAAAGGGGCGCATGTTTTAGAGAGAGAAAGTGGAGGAGAGAGAAAATGACTTCCTAGAGAGAGAGGTAGAGAGAGAGGGGGGATAGGGGCTTCTCACCCACTCAATTGGCTTCTCACCAAAAGAAGAAGATTTAAGTTAGACACTAAAAATTAAAATATTCATTCATTCATTAACTTCAAATGGGGGGAAATGGGGTCCTATATATAGGCAACCCACATTTTACCAAAAGTCCCTGACTCTTGCTACAATGACAAATAACCAAGGGGTAGGGGGCGCCCCTGGGCCTAGCCCATAGAATTGGGCCCAATAACCAAACTAATCAACCCTATGACACTTAACTTAGGTAGATGACTCATTAACCTAGGTACATGACTCAAATAAAAAGAAAATTACAATGATATGACTCAAATAAAAATGAGGAAATACAACATATGACTCAAGATAAATGACTAGACCATGTCGGATGCTTCCGGGGCGAGGAGACGATCCGTGAGTGTGGGCATGGGAGGTGATGTCCCCATCAGATAGTTAAGTTGGTATCAGAGCCTAAGTCTCAGGACTTAGGAAAAAGAGTCATGTCATAGGATAAGTCCAAGGTTAAGGACCCCTAACTATGAACTAAGGAAGAAATTTCCTTACCTATGCGAGAACTGGGTAGAGCCCGGGAAAGGATAGTTAATTAGTTTTAAGATTAACCTCTTTCTAATTCCATGAGAATTAACAAATTGTTATTTCTCTCAGGTACCTCATTATTACAATGGCTCATTGCGTAGATTGGGGTGGCATGCAACAAACGGTTGCCGGCCTTACTCAAGCATTACAAACTATGGCCCATGCAGGCGCAGGGGCGAGGGCTGGTGACTTGCATCGTAATTTTTGAAGCTTAAACCCTCCGCGTTTCTACAGTTCTTCTAATCCGGATGAGGCAGAAAATTGGATAGATGAGATGAATCGCATCTTCGATGTTATCCAATGCACGGATCAAGCAAAAGTGCATCTTGTAACATTTCAACTCAATAAAGATGCACGCACATGGTGGAAATCAGTACCTACACCTCCGGCTGATGCACCTCATACATGGGACAGTTTTCTCACTCTATTCCGTGCTAAGTTCTTTTCTGAACATGTTAAAGAAAGAAAGGCTATAGAGTTCACCTCTCTTCATCAGGGAATGATGACAGTCGCGGAGTATGAACTTCAATTCTCAGGGCTAGCACCCTATGCACCGCATTTAATCAGTACCGATTTATTGAAGGCTAATCGATTTATGGACGGGTTACGACTTGGTTTCATTCAGCAGCTCGGGACCCAATACATCCGTACCTATGCAGAGATGGTTCAGCGAGCATATTTATGTGAGAGGACCTTAGAGAAGGTCAAGAAATTGAAAGGAAAGGGAGAAGAGTATAGCCAACGATCTGATTGGCATTATAAGAAGGAGAAATTCAGCATCACAGAACCTTACAAAAGCCGTGATAGTAAGAAAAGATCTAGGAGTGGGAACGGTGGAAGTTCCCAGAAGAACAAGAAAGTCAAGGAGGAGAAGGAGCAAGTCATGGCGGCTTGCACATTTTGCGAGAAGTTCGGCCATTCGGCTGAAGAATGTTGGAAGCGCCTTGGTGCTTATCTATGTTGTGGAAGCAGAGAGCATCGTATGCCAGATTGCCCCCTTATGAGGGATCAATCGTCTGGTGGTGGACTTAGGAGGAGGCTCGCCTCAATGCTGTTCTAGAAGAAGAAGAAGAAGCACCCAGGGATGGTGGACTTATGGAAGGTACCCTTCAAATTTGTTGCCGTCCTGCATTTGTGCTATTTGATACTGGAGCCTCTCATTCTTTTATCTCCACTACTTTTGTAAAAACATTACCAATTGTATCAGTTCCCCTACCTTCAGATCTTGCTATTACCACACCCTTAGGCTCTGGAACAAAGCTTACCAAGTATTATTCTGATAGTGAGGTAATAGTAGAAGGTCACAATCTCCCCGTAAACTTAGTATGCCTTGACATGAAAGGTTATGATGCCATCTTAGGGGTAGATTGGCTTATAGATCATGATGCTGATATTAACTGCCGAAATAGGATTATATCCTTTCGAAAACCCGGTCTTCCAAGATTTTCTTTCCTTGACATCAAGTATAGGAAAACTATCCTGTGCATGATTTGAAATTGGCTACTGTCATTTTCGCCTTAAAAATTTGGCGTCATTATCTCTATGGAGAGAAATTCACGGTCTACTCGGACCACAAGAGCTTGAAATACTTATTCTCTCAAAAGGAGTTAAATATGAGGCAGAGGAGATGGTTAGAATATCTCAAAGACTTCGATTTTGCTATTCAATATCATCCTGGCAAGGCTAATGCTGTAGCAGATGTACTCAGCAGGAAACCAATGGGAAAGCTATCAAGTCTTATGATTAGTATGACTAATCTTATTCCTCAATTTGCTCAGTTGAATTTAGATATTGACATGAAGAAAGAAGATTATTTCATAGCTAATATTCAAGCTCAACCTACATTAATAGAAGATCTGGTCAAGTTACAAAATGATGATCCCGTATTACTGGAGATTAAAGCCAATATAGAACAAAGACCTGATTTTTCTATTTCCAATGACGGAAGATTGCTATTTAAGGGCTGAGTGTGTGTACCAGATCATGAGGATACGAAGAAACTGATCCTAGAAGAAGCACATAAATCCAAGTACACCATTCATCCAGGTGGTACAAAAATGTATCAAGATCGCAAAAGAAATTTCTGGTGGCCCAATATGAAGAGGGAAATAACTGATTTCGTGTCTCGCTATCTCACTTGTCAACAAGTAAAGGCAGAACATTTTAGACCCGCAGGTAAATTACATCACTTAGATATTCCAGCATGGAAATGGGAAAGTATAGGAATAGATTTCATTATGGGTTTACCAAAGACAAGAGGTGGACACGACGGTATATGGGTAATCATAGACCGATTGACTAAATCTTCACATTTTATACCAATCAAAAGTCGATGGTCTGTGGACATTCTAGCAGCCTTATACATGAAGGAAATTGTCAAGCTACATGGTGTCCCTGTCACTATCATATCTGATAGAGATCCTAGATTCACATCATAATTCTGGAAGGGTCTACAACATTCACTAGGGACCAGACTGAACTTTAGCACGGCATTCCATCCACAAATGGATGGTTAGACTGAAAGAACAAATCAGGTGGTAGAAGATATGCTCAGGGCTTGTACTATTGATTTTGGAGGAAGTTGGCACGATCACTTGCCTCTGGTAGAATTTGCATATAACAACAGTTATCAGGCCAGCATACAGATGGCACCTTTTGAAGCTTTATATGAAAAAAGCTGTAGATCACCGATATGTTGGAATGAAATAAGGGAAAGGTAAATTCTAGGCCTCGACATTATCAGGGATTCTTCAGAGAAAATTAAGCTCATTCAAGAAAGATTGCAGGTGGCACAAGATAGGCAAAAATCCTATGCTGATAATCAAAGGCGCGACTTGGAGTTTCAGGTAGGAGATCATGTGTATCTAAAGGTTTCTCCAAGCCGAGGTATTCGAAGATTTGGTATTAAGGGAAAACTTACTCTAATATTTATTGGTCCTTTTGAAATTCTGGAAAGAGTTGGTGAAGTAGCTTATCGGATTGCTTTACCTCCACAATTATCTGAAGTTCATAATGTATTTCACGTCTCGATGCTTAAGAAGTATGTACCTGATCCTTTCCATGTCATCACTTACGACAATCTGGAGATTCAGAAGGATATGACGTACGAGTAAACACCAATAAAGATTTTGGAACGGGAAATACGTCAACTAAGGAATAAAGCTATTCCTATGGTCAAAATTCAATGGAAGAAATCATGGCCGTCCGAAGCAACTTGGGAAATGGAAGTAGCCATGCAGAAAAGATTCTCGAAATTATTCAATTGTAAGTACACTCTCCATCGAATCCATGTATTGAATTTGGGGATCAAATTCTTCTAAGTAGGGGAGGGTGTAGTGCCCCAAAATTTATATAAATAATTTCTGGATTATTTTAAGAATTTTTTGGAATTATTAGGAATTATAAAACTTAAATTGATTATAAGGCCCAAGTATGTTGAATAATTAATCCAGCTTTGATAAATAAAACCCAAAAGGTTTAAGGACCAAGCCCATTATGTTTTGCCCATATTCTAGAAGGTTATTTAGCATATTCACGAATTTTAAGGATAAACACCATTTTATAGATAATTATGTGGATAAAATAAATGAAAGAGTTTGAATTAAGTTGAATTCTACACACAGTGGATGTAGCGGTCTATCGTGCGACCGCCATAGGAATGTAACGCGCCAAGATTAGACCGTTACGCTCTGTCAGTTCCGTGAATGGAAGAAAGAGCAAAAAGATTAGATTTTTGCTAGTTTATCTCTTTGGGCTCGAGATGGGAGGACTAGTAAACATGTTAAAGACTCTCAGAACTCGATCTAAGCTTTACAAGGACTTTAGAATCGATCTAATCCTCAAACCCTAGCTAGAACCTATAAATAGACCCTAGTTTTGACCTGCGCGACCCCTACATCGGCTCGCGTGGAACTAAGGTAAGGAGATAGCATTTCAGGTAAGTTCTTTAGAACTTTTTGTTCCTTATACATAGGACTAATCTTTCTTAAAATTTCATGCTAGGAGATCAACTACACAAGGAGTTTGAAGCTTCCAAAGTTGCTGGTTCGACCATAACAACCCAGGAATCTAAGCGAAAGTCTACTGAAGATCAGGAGATTAGAGCACCAAAATGAGGTAATTAGTCTAAGTGTCTTTAGAACTTTCTATTCCCCTAGTTTCACCTTCTTACCCTCAAAATTTCACGTCCTTAGGTCAAGAGATTGAGGAGTTAGAGCGACGTGAAGTTGCTGAAAACTCACTGGAAGGAAAGAACTAGGGCATATCATGTAGTCCCAAATTGGAAGTTGAAAGCCCAGTAAGAGGTAGGTTATCTCATGAATGGCAAGAATATCATGATAGGAGTAAAAGCCCTCTTGTTTTGCTCGATTTCACGCTTTATATGTGAAGAATTTCATGTTTAATAGGACGTATGCACTTGTATATCATGCATGCATATTCTTAACCCTAACTAAGTTAAAAAAAGAAACCTTCTTGTCACTTCTCAGAAATCCCATGCATACTGTTAGTTTAACCTTCGTTCTATCAGGTGGAAGTTTATATATGATTTCCAGACATGATGTGAGTTAAAACCTTAGAATCTTCATATTCTATTTACTATCAGCAGTGCTCTAACGGATTATAGATCGACCGCCACAGTCGTCTAGCGGTCTTACGATAAGCCGTCACATGCTCTGTGAGACTTATGTTTTCATATGAACTCTGACGGACCATGAGCAGAGCGTCACAACATTCTGACGGCTCCACGATAAACTGTCACATTACTATGGCGCACCAGACTTAGACCATCAGAATTTGTATTCTGTCAACCCAAGACAGGATTGACATCAGTCCAATTAACTTATGTATGTAAGCCTATTTAGCTAGATTTTAACCAGTTTTCATGACTCGGAGTTTGTTTACTATTTCATGATCCTAAATGCGTGGTTGTGAGTACTTAAACCTATTTTTAAGCATATGCTAGTTTCAAGCCAAGATCTTATATTTTGTATTAAATCCATGATTTCCAAGTTATATTGGTGAGATTTTAAACGTTGATTTATCACGGTTTCACTCTTTTCTCATCACTATAGAGTCAATTTCTCTAAGTATATGACATATATTCCGGTATATGACCATTAGTTCACACTTTGCACATAGGAACATATTCTTGGACTTGAGGACCTCTCTATTGGATATTCCTTCTAATGGACTAGGAAATCTAGTTTCAAGGCCTCCGTAATTATCCGCGAGCCTGGGATTCCCACTAGGACGCCAAGTTGGTTGTACCATTAAAACCTAATTGTTTAGAAAGCACTATGGATGTTTTCGGGTTTTTACTATGTAACGGCCTATTACTCGACCGTCAGGCCCATCTAACTGTCCAGTATACAACCGTCACATATACTAAGTCCAAATTTATTCTTTCTAGATTCAGCCATTCTAACGGCCCAATTATAGACCGTCACATTCATGTAATGGCCCATTAATTGACCATCACAATTCCTGAGTACTTTAACCCGAGGTTTGACCCAAGGGTTGATATTCCAAAGTTTCTAGATAGATTATTGATGGTCTAGGACTTGTCATATCATTCAAGATACTTAATCTTAAATTATGAAAGTTAAGAAATGTACCGTTATGTTGCCGAATTATTTCCATGGCATAACCTAGTTTTAATATGTTATTTCAAAATCCTTGTTTCAAATAGAAGCATTCTTATGATTGATTACTCTATCATGAACCCATTGTTGAAATTGTACATTTTTGGCCATATTGTTTACATGCGTGGAAGTAGCTTGATTTATACTTGAAGATGCGATCGAGCACTGATTGTGTTCAAGGGCTCTATGCTAGTCCCCTCGGCTGATTGCCAGAAACATACTATTATAAACCATGGGGTATGATGCTACTGGCGTCGCATTGCGCTGGGAGTACTTTCTCTATAAATAAGTGAAGATCCACGGCACCGTGAAGTGAAAATCCACGACACGTACATGACTTTCTAGTTTGTTACATGATATTCCACATAAATTCATGAAGTACTTGCTACTAAGTGAAGAGTACATTCTTGATTAATGCATGACTTTCTAGTACATTCTTGTTCATGAAAGGCCATATCATGTTCTTGTTACATTCTTGCTAAATCATACTTGCTCATTCTATCTTACATGATCATCTTTGTTACTTAATTTAATCGCATGATTTATCGCATTTGCCTGATTTTACCTTATTTCTTTAGAGCTAAAATGCTAATCACTTTAATAGTGCCTTCATGTTGATGCGAAGATACCTACTGGGCAAGTGTGCTCATTACCTATTTTCTAATCTTTTCAGGAGATGGAAGTGATTCAAATTCGGATTCGAGTTATACAAGTAGCGGGTCCGAGAGCGAATGAAAGTCTTATCTAAATGAGAGTGAAGACTTAGGAAAGTCAATATTATTTAGATCGAGTCTTTGTAATTTTCTTTTTCCTTGAGTCTGATGGATTAATGAAGGTTGAAAAGTTATTGTATTGGAATATTTGATTATAGATGAAATAAAGTTGGAGTTGAGTAAATTATTGTGCAATTACATTCTTATGTGTGATTGTCTTACGCTCTAATCGTTCTTGCTTGCAAGAGGCTTACCATGCCGGCTGTTCATGACTCCCGAGTTAGTCTTCCACTGTAATAAAGGCTCAGGACGTGACAATTTCACTCTTAATCAACACGAATTCAAAACTTACTGAAGAAAATTTATTGCTTTGTTGACAAATATGAAGGTAGGTCGACATATCCTGGAGAGCAGGTCGACACAGCTTTGAAGCAGATTGTCACATGGGTGAAGCAGGTCGACACAGCTTTGAAGTGTGTCGACACATCATATAAAGGGGGGGGGGACGCATTTCGTGAAGTGGGTTGACCCAACTGTGAACTAGGTCGACTCACCTTTACTACTTGAAAGAGCAAATGTTCTGTAGAACCAAAAGTTAGTTGACACACTTTTCATGTGTGTCGACACAGTCTAACATATGATAAAATAGGAATGTTTCTGGAGAATTGAGGTGGGTCGACACATTTCTGAAGTGTGTCGACACACCATAACTAAATTCTTTGTTCCTGAGAGGATCTGACTTGTTGGCTGCATGAGTCGACTTGAGCTGTCTTCAAAAGTTGGTCGACCGGCCAGCCAAATCTGTAAATTTGAGAGCTCATATCAGTCGACTGAATTCAAATCAGTTGACTGAGTTTTCCAGTTCCTGAGAAAAATTGACTGAAGGCTGTTGTCGACGGGTGTGGCGTCGAGGATCGGTGCCCAAGATAAGGGAAGGAATAAAGTGATAAAGGAAAACATAGGAGTTTGATGTATCTCGGGTATCCTCCTTCATAGCCGTATGCCTCTCACGACGGTATCGGGCACTCGCCTTTTATGGAAGGTCGAGAGGGAGTCAAATGGCACGAGAAGTTTTTGAGGTTAAGGTAACTAGATCGGGGTGCGAGCGTGCCAGTCGATTTCTCGACAATCACCCATGGAACCAAGGGTTGACTAGGGGAAGCATCGCTAGGACGCAGCACGTGGGCTCGAGAAATCGGGCGACACGAGGAGAGAGAAGGTTCCATGGGTGCGAGTGTGCAGACGATTGTGGGGAATCGTGTACTAGACATCTTTCCCCATCGACCGCAAGCAGTCGGTGTTTATTTACATCAGATTGAAACTGATCACCTTTGTTCCATACTGAAGAGGAGTATGTATATGTTTGAAGTCGTTGTTGATAGGGGGCCGGGGGTATCCTACAGCTATAAGGGCGCATTTGATTGGGGGGTTTGGTTTACTGGAGTGAGAGACGTTGGACCCACACTGGGTGGTGCGGGAAGAAGCTGAGACCTGAGTACGGGTACATGTATTCAACTGGTTTCATGCTGTATGAGAGCCGCGTGGGCTTTACAAATGAGCCAAGGAGGCCAAGATACAACTGGTGCAAGCAGCGGGATAATTCCGACACGTGGGTCGGCCCTCGGGTCAATGCATAACAAGACGGACATCCGCGTGTTTTTACAGAGACTCTCCACAAGACTAGGGTCGTGCCCGATTTACCGAGGGAGGACTAGACTGGATGGCAGGGGGAGATACTGGCTGATTCCTGGAGGAGGACCGGACGCGGCTCGGGATGAGCAGTCGGGTACGGGTCCTGGAGGTGAGTATGCTCATGCTGTGGAGTCTGGGCCGGTCCCGGAAATGTTACTTCCGGGTTAGAGTCTGGCTAACTCGACTTATTGGCCAGAGATGTCGGTGGCCAGCTCGGGGTGAGCGATGGGCACGCAGTTCCATGACAGAGGTAGGTGTGGCATCATGAAGTATGTGTGGCTGTCATAGGTTGTCAGACACGGGTGGACCTGGGATGCGGGTGTATTTGCCGTTGTCATAACGCCTTATGTGCGACGAAGATAGGCTTGTGTGCGATGGCTAAACGCCGTGTGAGCGAAGTGCGAGCGACATAACCTCGGTGTGTGTGAGCCAATCAATAAGCCAACCACGCGTGCACACTTAGCTCCTTGTATCCGTCCTTGCTTGCCGGTTGCCTGCGGAAGTCCGGAAGTGCGCACACTTAGTTCATATGTTGTTGCATGCATGCCTCTTGAGCTTCCAAGGGGGCTTTTATAGAGGAATACGAAGGGTTAGGGGGGGTTTAGGCGGACCAAGTTGAGGGTAGAACTTGGTCCGCGTAAACCCTTGAAGAATATATATATTTTTTATTTTCAGAGTGGGGGAGGGGGGTTTAGGCGGACCAACCTGGGGGCAGGGTTTGGTCCACCTAAACCCCTCCCCCAGAGAGTTTTGGCGGACTAGATTGGGCAGCCAGTCTGCTCCACCTAAACCCCTTCGCAGGGGGGTTTACGCGGAGTACAATTGGGGGTTTTTTTGTTAAAAAAACCTTTTTCTTGTTCTGGCTGGGGTTTAGGCGGACCAACCTGGGGGTCAGGTTTGGTCGGCCTAAACCTAGGGTTTAGGCAGAGTAGACTAGACATCCAGTCTAGTCCGCCTAAACCCCTATGGGTTAAGGCGGACCGGCTCTGGGGGCTGGGTTTTTTTCATAAAAAAACTCCTTTTTTATTTTTTTTAATTACAGTCGGGGTTTAGGTGGACCAACCTGGGGGTCAGGTTTGGTCCACCTAAACCCCCTCCCCAGGGGTTTTGGGGGACCAGACTGGGGGTCCAGTCTGGTCCGCTTAAATCCCCCATGGGGGGGTTTACGTGGAGTAAACCAAGAGTTTTTTCCCCCAAACCTCTATAAAAACCCATTTTTGTCTATTTTGGGGCCATGTTGACTCTAGGTGACCGCAAGAAGACAAAAGGATATGGGTGTTGGATTGGTTGGCTGGCCGCGTGCGCATGTGAAATAAGGAGGTTGACTTTGCGACGCCAAGACTTCGTCTTCACGAACGCCTTGAAGCTAGTATGCCGATGGACCTTACGCGGGACTGGGATTGGGATGATTGCTGACTAGGGCTGAGCGGGCTGGGTAGAGGGGCCGCCCCTCCGGGGGAGTTCGCCCCCACCAGGAAGCGACCGCGCTTGGGGCGAACTCCCCCCCCCCCCCCCCCCCCGGGCGGGCTGTGGCCACAGAGGGTGGTCCCGGGGATCCTTTTTTATCATCTAGGGTTTTCCTTTGAAGGACGGGGTGCTCCGAGATGCTGGGATTGGACCATGGGGCTAGCTTGTCATCATCGTGTTGTCGCTACCGCTCGGAAGGTGCTCGGGAAAATTCCCGACACACCTCGGGTTGTCGATCAGCTTGGGTAGGTGACCGGCGGGCCTTAGATTTGGCCCTGGGGCTGAGGGCAGGGGCTCGCAGGAGCCGAGAGATTGCCTTCCGGGCATGTGGGCCTGGCCTTCATGGACTATGCCGTGTAGTACAACGGGTTGGCGGGCAGCCCCGGGTCGGCCCGGGAGCTGAAAATACACGGCTTCTCGCCGCGTGTCTGAGGGTTGGGGGTCGCCCCGACTTGCTAGAGAGTTGTCATAGGACATGGCTGGAGTGCTGGAGCCGTGGATTGGCCCTCGACTTGTTGTAGAATGGCTGGGATATGCACGCCCACGAGGTGTTTAGGACAATTCTCGACACCCGTGTATAGGCCGTATACAGGTGCTATGGGATTCTAAAGCCTGTGGTTGACCAAGATAAGTCTTCTTTTGGCTTCAGAAGGCTGGATGGAGGCATCTTGGGGGTAGATCCCGGCCTCGTTGCTGGGTGCCATGTGTCGTGGCCTATCGTCAGGGCGCCCCCAGGTTGGCCCAGGTGGCTGTGTTGAATGCGGGTAAACCTGCAAACTGAGTGATCGGTGGTGGCCCCAATCAATTGTTAGTATTTCCGTGGGTCACGGCTAGCTGGTTGGGACCCTTGGCTGGGCCCGTGGGGCCATAGGAAGGGCTGGGTTCCTATGCTTTAAAGGTGTTCAAGGAAATTCTCGAACCCTTATTTCTTGATACTTTGTTGGGAAATTGTCTGGGTACAACAGCTGCAAACACTTATGACCTCATGTAAGAGGATTTGAATTAACCTCAACCAAACTTAATTAAGGAGTAACCAGGCAATTTTTTTTTATGAAACCCTACCTAGAGGTGAAATGGAAAGAGCTCCTCGACAAAGGAAACACCTCGCCATTAGACCACTAGGAGGTTAATTTTATTCAGAAAAACATCAAATGCATATTACATGATACGGATGTTAGGCATACCTAGCTTATCCAACCGAGCTGCACCCTTGATATTCGTGGGTAGCTCATGAGAGGAAAAGAAAGAATTACATTTAAATGTGCATGCTAGAGAGGCTAACAAATCAGCAACAACATTTGCTTCTCTAAAGATATGAATGACTGAGTCCCTTTGAGAGAGAAGTTCCCTGATTTCTCTGACATATGTAAGGATAGTCCATGGGCAGTAAGCTTGCTTGTTGATGATTTGCACAAAGATTTTGGAGTCACATTCAATCAAGGTCGGATGAGAGGTAACCATGCTAAGGTATTTGAATCCATCTAAGAGAGCTCTAGCTTCAGCAATAATACTGTTGGAAGCCCCATAGAAGTGTGAGAATGCAATGACAATTTCACCTTTAGAATATCTGATAAGACCACCCCCACCTGAAGTACCTAAATTCTTGCTGGCACCATCTGTATTCAGTTTAAGCAGAGGCCATGGCGGACAAACCCATTTGACAACTTTCAGTTTGGGATTTTTAGTAGTGCCTCCTTTTATTCCAAAACGTGAAAGAGTCAGCTTCCTGATGGGATTTTCTTCCCTTAAATCCGACAGTTCACAAATTGTCTTAGCTTGGGCGACAATGCTGTGAAGAAGACTACTCTTAGAAATATGCTTATCTTCATATTTGGCCAAATTCCTCGCGGACCAAAGTTCCCACATGGTGTACCCAATGACAGCCAAGGAGAATAGACCATACTTAGATTTCAGATTATGTAGAGAAACCGAACTGAAAATCCTGAATCTGGCAGAGAAGCCTTCAAACTGCAGCCCCAGGGCCGAAAGGGAAGACCAAGTAAAAGAGGCTATGTCACTGTCAATAAAGATGTGTTGCAAAGATGCCACTTGAGGCTGGGAGCAGCAATGGCATTTGGAGCACAGCTGAATACCCAGGGCCTGTACATTGTAGTCTGTGGGTAAGCAGTTACTAACAATCTTCTAAAGGAGCACAGAGATTTTGGTTGGCAGCCATTTAGACCAAAGTCTGGACCAAGGTAGTTGACCCTGCGCATGATTGATGTTGCTAATAAATTTGTATACAGAAGAAACTACACAGTGGCCTGATGATGAGAGGGACCAAACCTCCTGGTCCTGCAGTTGGGAAAGAATTGTAGCTCTGATAGCAGAGGAAATGTCAGTGGATAAAAATGTGTTTATAACATGAGTTTCTTCAGGTGTCGGATGCAGAATGCATTGGCTGACAGTAACCTGGCTGTTGGGTATAGCAGCCATCGGGGTAAATAAGTACAGGGGCTGGTTACCCAGCCAAGTATCCCTCCAGAAACTGGTGGAGCTCCCATCACCGATGATGACTTTTTTGTGTTGAGCAATGAGATTTCTGGCTTGAATCCAGCCTTTTCTGTCATGGCCTTTCATGTGTTTAAATGTCACATCCGTAATATGGCACTCCTTGATGTGTTTGGCACTGAAATAAATAGCCCACAGAGAATTAGAATGTAAAGCTCTCCACATTATTTTCACCCTCAACGCTATCTCCAAATGTCTCAGGGACATTATACCCAAACCACCTTGGCTGACTGGTCTGCAGATGGAATGCCAGGATTTCCAATGATGTTTTGTCCCATGAGAGGAAGATCGCCAGAAAAATTTTGCAAAGGATCATTCCAGGGTTTGGTGGATGCCAGTGTGAAGAGGGGAGGAGGCCAAGGTGAAGATCGGATTGAAGTCAGCACATGTTTGATGAGGGTTAGTTTAGCTCCCTGGGAAAGCAATTTCCCTTGCCAACCCTCCAATCTCTTCTGTATAGAAGATATCAGCCCGGTAAAGTATACTTTTTTGCTCCTGCCAAGAGTTAGAGGGAAGCCCAAGTATTTGTGTGGAAATGAATGCTGAGAAAAACCAGTATAAACTTTTATCCAATTAATAGCAGCATTGATCATCACTTCGTCCACATTACAAATATCATGGTTCTAACAAACTTGGAGGTAATCACTTTCACAAGAAAAAAGAAAAAAAATAAACAAACTTGGGGGTAATATCAGCATGTCTCTTCAGAATTTCAACTTGAGAAGGAAAGGCATACTCTCTGAAAAAGGTGGATCAGAGTATCTCCCAGTGAGTATCTGGGATGAAACATGAAGATTTGTAGCCTCTGTGTAATGTATCCCATCCCAGTTTATGTGCGCGGATGTGTCATTGCAGCCCGTTGCGGTCACCGTAGTCCCCTTCAATATCTTGGTTTCCCCACAAAGGAACCGACTATCATAGTTCAAAGGTGGACCTCCAACTCCACAGCAGGCCATTTGGGATACTCAAATCCATATCGAGAATAATTTGCAATGAGATTTTGCTTTATGGAGAAGACGTCGACATAGGTGACATTTGCATCTGTAAATTGACCCTGTAACTTTGTGGAAAGAGCGTGAAGCTGTAAATTGAACAGTTTAGCAGCCCGAATGTGAGAAAGAACATAGGATTTGCTTTTTGATGCATAAAAAAACCACTCTTCCCAACATTAATCGACTGACCAGAAGCTCTTTCATAAGCCTGGAGAGTTTTAATTAACCTTCTGATAGAGTTCATAGAAGCATTACTGAAAATGAGTGTATCATCTGCAAACAATAGGTGAGATACATTAGGGCAGCCCCTAGGGACAGCGTACCACCCAACATTTCCAGCAATGAAAGCTTCCTTCAAAGTTCTACTGAGCACTTCTTCTGCTAATATAAAAAGGGCTGGAGCTATGGGATCTCCTTGGCGAATTCCCCTTGAAGATTTGAAAAAGCCTGCCAAATCACCATTCAGTAACACTGAAAACCAGCAATTATTCAACATTTTCTCAATGAGGTTGATGAAATTCAGACTGAATCCAAATTTTCTCAGAACAGCATAGAGGAAATCCCATTCAAGGTGATCATATGCCTTGGCCATATCCAGCTTAAACATAACATTACCCCCTCTGGTCTTTCTGCCCAACTCATGAACCAGTTCTTGAGCTAAAGCAATATTTTCCACTATTTGTCTACCTTGAACAAAAGCTGACTGTTCCAAAGATATAAGTTTTGGCAGAAGTGAAGCCAGCCTGTTATTGAGTATAGTGGAGATAATCTTGTAAAAGAAGTTGCATAAGTTGATTGGGCAAAATTCTGAAATGTCCACAGCATTGTGTTTCTTAGGAATAAGCGCAATGATAGAAGCTGTCACAGTTCTAGGTAGATGCTGTTGAAAGATGAAAAACTCTTGCACTGCACTGACAACCAGGGCATCAATAATATGCCAGGATTTTTGAAAGAAGGCACCAGTGAGCCCATCTGGGCCAGGGGCACTGTCTGCAGACATTTTAAAAACCACATCCCTGATCTCTGATGCACTAGGGACAGCACACAGACACTCATTATCTTCCAAGTTGATCAGTGTAGTAATGCAATCCAGAATGCAATCATCTATGTAATGAACCTGCGAAGAGAAAGCTTTCTGAAAATGTGTGACAGCTATGCTTTTCATTTCTTCATGGTCTGTTGTTAAACTGCCTGTTGGACTCCTCAGCTTGGCAATAAAATTCCTCCTTCAGTTAGAGAGGGTAGACATGTGGAAAAATTTTGTATTCCTATCCCCTTCAAGAAGCCATCAAACCCTTGATTTCTACCTCCAAAAGCACTCATGTTGTATGTATTTTTTCGAGAGGATGGATTTAGCCTCCTCAAGTTTAATGTGATTATCAGTCGAAGGGTCAGAATCATAGCAAAATTCTGCTTGAAGCACTGCATCTTCTACCGAGGCAAAATTCATATGCACATTACCAAAGGTTTCCTTGTTCCATATGCTAAGCATTTTCCTCACATGTTTCAGTTTTAAACAGAGAGTAGTAATGGAGGAAGTAGCAATGGGACTAGTGCGCCAATAAAGTTCAACAGCTGCATTGTAATTATCATGCATAGTCCACATCTTTTGAAAAATAAATCTGCTGTAGAATCTGACCAGGGGAGAAGGTTTGATCAACAAAGGAGCATGATCAGAGGCTTCTCTTGAAAGGTGTTCAATGGTAACAGGAATACTATTTAACCAGGTCGGGTTGATAAGGACTCTGTCCAACCTAGCCCATATGCCTTTACTGCCCATTTGATTATTGTGCCATGTATATTTGGATCCTACAAACCCAGCATCCATTAAGCCGCAGTCAGAAATGCAATCCTTAAAATCAGACATCACAGAAAGGTTGGGATCATTGCCTCCCAATTTTTCATCCATATTCACTATATAGTTGAAATCACCTACTACTAGCCAAGGAAGATTAATAAGGCTGTGTATGTTCTTCAAAGAGTTCCATAGGGGCTTTCTCTCAACAATTGAGCATTTAGCATAGACAATAGATATATAGAATTCAACCATGACAGAGTTTGTTTGAAGTAAAGTGATTTGCTGGTCATCCCTGCTGACAAGGGTGAACTCCAGAGGGTCCCTCCACAGAATCCATATATGAGCTTTCGAATCAATGTTGGCAATAGCATGCTTCATACCAAGTTTTTTACACATACTATCTAGTTTATATGTGTTTTTTTTGTGTAAAATACGGTACATTTCATTTCATACCAAAACCACCGTACAAGGAAGACTAAGATAACACATCAAACATGATGGACCATACCCAGACCCATCCTACCGACCAACCCTGCGTTCTAAAAATTAAAGAACAAGTACTGTAGAAATCATGAACACCGTCCAAAGAGGTTGAAAACTCCCAGAGACGCCGAGGAAGAGCTGCTGCCTTGACTGGAAGGGAGGGTTTGTTTCCTCGTGGAGCACAGAGCTGCCGAACCGCGCGAGTGCATGGCAGAGCACGGGGGACACTCGTTCTTGTACTGTATTAGATGTGTTTATTTTAGGTTCCAGAATAGCCAAGAAATCAATCTTGTAAGAGGTAAGAAGAAATTTTATCCGGCCTTGAGATACTTCATTCCCAACACCTCTAATATTCCAAACAAGCAAACTCATTGACAGGAAGAGGAACTTGCAAGGTTTCCCGTGGAATTAGTCTCAACATGGACCTGGTGGTGATTCTAGGAACTCCATCAAGCATGGTCATAACATTATTTAACTTCGCAACTGCCACAATCTCCTGACATTTGCTATAAATTTCTCCATCAATATGGCCTTCATTCTCCATTATCGGGTCGTTATGATCCACAATAGCTAGCTCAGGGACAGGAACTAAATCCCCAATTGAAGGACTTTGGATTGAAGGGAACTCTTTATGAGAAGGGGCCATAGAGTTCCTCAAACAAAAGGATGCATTGTCTGAAATTTTTGGTATATTCTCCATGACCTGTTTACCAGCATCCAACTGTGGCTCAATACCTGTAGGATCAACATCTGGGGGAATCTCCTGAGCAAGATTATTAGATGGAGTATTGGCAATTGTTAGTGAATCGTGATCCGCCACAAGTATGACTTCATCAATCTTCTCTTCAACTCTGCCTTTAGAAGGAATGACTGGTTGCCAGATGGACTTGGACTTAGAAACCTCACCAGACTGAGGTGGTGGTTCTGATGCTGTATTATCTATACCATTCCGAATATTTGCTTTCAGACCTTTGCAACAGTCCACATTATGACCAATACGAGAACAGTGAAGACAGAACTCAGGAAGTTTGGGATAATAAATCTCTGCCAGGCACCACCCCCTGGGAATCCAATCCACACTCGAGATGGGTGTGGTTTGGAGATATCCAGTTCTATGCAGACACGAGCAGAGCTAGTATGCGACAAGTTCAGAGTAGAAGGATCTAATTTTAAAACCTGGCCAACATTACTAGCAATCGAACGCAGCATATGCTCAATGAAAAAATTGACAGGGAGACCAAGAAAAGTAATCCAAACTGGAATAATAGGGGAATCAACATTCGGAGAGAACTCCATCGTCCATTTGAAAAATTGGAACAAACGACCATGAACATACATCGACTCCCTCAGAAGCAAAATTAGGTAGTCTTCATAGTTCTTGAACCTCAAGAGAAGATGCCGATTGTCGAGGGCGCTGATCAAAAAATCTTCTTTGAAAGGGAATCTTTTGGAAAGATGAGCTCTGATGTCGATGAAGGAAGGACGTCCTTGTGAAGTACGGGCCACCAGAGAGAAGGAGAATGGCTTAAGGGACGCTGCAATCTCCTCCTGACTGAAAAACACCGCCGGCTCCCCATTATCAGTCACCGCAGGTTCGTGGATACGTCCTTAGATAGCCGGGGGAATCATAGACGAAGAGAGAACTTCAGCAAATGATCTGGTCAGCGGAGGGCTAGAAGATGAGGGAGAGGCAATGTTAAGGTTTGCCAAGGAAGCCGGGGGGACCACGAGTGGTCCCCCAGGGACTGCCATAGGTCAAAACACGCCGCCTGGAGAGCACAAGGTCAGTGCCGTCGGGAAGAAGAGGAAATCCCCACCGAAGTTGTGGTGCATTCTTATTGAAGGTTAATTTAATTTTTAAACATGAAAATAATGTTAAAATGATATACAACATGAGCTCGATTTATCACGTGATTATCTTAGAGAATCTCAAATTTTATAATATGTCGTGCACTTCTTAAATGTAACCAGGCATTCATATTTGCATTAAATGACACACATATGTTTTGTTATCATCAAAACTATTATGCCAAAATCAAAGTGGGAAGCTCAATACGGAGTGAGCAAAAACGCTCAGAAAGATTTACAACTCTATCGCCAGACAAAATGTAAGTAATTAATGTCTTTCAATATGCAGTGTGACTATATGCCAATCAGTATAAAGGCATGCACTAAATCAAGAGACAATCAAGGATACAAGATGACACGATCATTCAGAATAGAAATTCTAGAAGTACGAGACAAGTAAAATATCAAGGAATAAGCTTTGACTAGGAAGATAGATCATGAGGGAATCAATAACAAGCAATCAAGGTATATTAAGTAACTGAATGTTACAATGAACATAACATTTGAATTGGTTCAGTATCACTAGAGTTCCAAGCAATAACATACCCATTTCAGGTCAAGAACAATCATGTCATATCAATCAATATCCTATTCAATTTGATCATTCAATCATTCATTCATTCATTCATTGGTAGTTGAAATGTCTAGTATCAATCTTGCGTTGGTTTAGGTGCAATGCCATCACCTCATTTGATCAATACTCTTGCGGTTAACGAGTAATTTGGGTGCTCCTCCTAGGACCTGACCAGGCCCTATCACATAGGCATTAAGGTTGATTGGATCGTGATCCCAAATCCATTAGTTTCCATTCATTCAATAAGGGCCAATCAGATCCAAAAGAAGTTATGTTCTAGTAGAAAGGAATCAAGGTGATACAATTGTAAGTTCTACCAAGAAGCTCATTGAAATGAGAACTAAGCATAGAACTCTACGATAGTTCCATGAACGAATTCAATAAGATCAATCTTGTAGGTATAAGAAACTTAATATTATTGCCAAAAGGTTTAGGGCAACAAGGAAGTATGCCATGCATGATAAATCATGATCATAGGGACATGCAGTCACTCAATCATTACAAAAATATGAATATAGAGGAACTTGGTTAAACGCGGTTGGCTCTAAGGCCACGTTCATAAAGGATGTTGTCAGTCGCGTGGCCATGTTCATTCAGAGACAATCAGACAGGTAAGACAAAATCTGGACCGAACGCGGTTGGCAGACCCAGTGTGATCAACATAGATGCGGTCGGTCAAATGGCCGCGATCTAATCGGGGCTTGAAGAGAACGCGGTCGAGGTCTCATCTGCCTTCTCAAACAGAACTTGAATGCGGTGCCTGTGGAGGCCGCGTTCAGAACTGAGACAACGAAATGCAGACATAACCTCATTTTATCCTTCCAAAGGCTGGTTGAATCCTATCCTACATAGTAAGACATGAATTCTAGTGGTTTTCCGGGTTTTTGGGGTACAATCTGCTCAGCGTCTTAGTGGGAATCTCAAGCTTGCGGAGACTTTCGGAGACCTCGATGAAGATGTTGAGTAGTGACATGCAGATCTAGAGGGGAGGGGTGAATAGATCAGCCCCCTTTTCCCCGTCTTTGCGGAAATACACAATATATAAAAACAAAGAGCAGTAATGCAGGAACACGTTGCTAGCTAATGAACTAAATGCAGAAAAGATGATCAATATCGATCCTACCAAGCATCTAGCGTCAAGACACAGTAAAAGAAAAATCACGGAACACATGTTTTTAAGGTGGTTCGGTCTCTGTCCAAAGACCTACATCCACCCCTCACACAACTTGGTGAGGCTTCACTAGTGCAAAAGTACTACCGCTGATTCATAGCTTCCAAAAAAAAAGACACACTCTCTCAACTATGCTGCCAAATAGCTTGAGGGTACACGACCCAAACTCCACAGACCGGTGAGCACACCGTCTATCTTCCTACACGAAGGTAGGGAACCGATATAGTAGAATGTGTTTAAAAAACAAACTGAAAAAGATAAACCAGATGGAGCATGACTGTAGAAGTCTATAGGAGAGAAGAAATCCTGTCTGTAGAAAGCTGAACGACACCCAGATGGCCTTCTTCTTCTTCTTGAGTCTTTGCCATGAACCCAAGAGAAATGGTGGTCGATCTTCTCAGCTTTCAAGGGTGACTGAGGATGCTGTCACCTTTGCGGTTCAAGGCTCCAGATCGTGAAGAGGAGTTGAACCCTTGAAGCCTTTACGCTAGTAGCAGAAGGATGAAGAGTGCTTCCTTTATCTTGCGTGATGCATTTATTCATCTCCAAGGAGTGACAGCAGTATGTATAGCAGCTTGTTGTTCAGCTCGTTCTCCTTCTATTTTGTACCTCAGCTCACTTTCTCTCTTTTCTAGGACACTTGCAGCAATCCCAAGACTTAGGTGCATGCACTTCTTTTTAGCTCTTAAGGAAGAGGAGACTTTCCCTCAAGAAAGCAGTCCTCTCATTGGTCTAGCAAAAGATGAAAGATATGTATCTTGACTAAGTCCCTTTTTGATTTGCCTAAAGGAGATATGGAATAAGACATTTCACCTGCTCCAAATATGAGCATTTAATAATCCTCAAGGAAAGATGACTTGCGATCTCCTTTTTGTCTGAAGTCCTCTTCTGTCATGAATACTCTGTCTGCACAAAAGTCTTCATTGGGTGACAGCAAAAAGTAGCAGACTAAATTGACCTTTCCCAGCTGTAGTTTCTGACTAAGCTGCTACCAAACAAGTGTTTTGGTAGGGTAATGATGACTAGAACAAAAGTCAACATTGGGTGCTCCATCCAGACCTCAAAATTCATGAATTTGGAGGTTTCCGATATGACTTTACACTCTTTGGTTTGACCTTTGATTTGACAAACAACAGGCTAGAAGGGCTTCTGGGAAACCAATGTGTCGACCTACTGAGAAGGAGGTGTCGACACTTCTTTAAGGAATCTTGCCTTTAACATTTGGAACCATCAAGGTGTCGACATTCTATAAGTGAAGTGTCGACACATCTTTGCAGATGTGCATCGACCTTCTTACGAATTTGCTCAAACCTTTTGTGGTTGGAAGCAGACATTGTATGGACCTTGATTTCATATGTGCTCAGACCTTATCTTGCTATAAGGTAAACATGCATAGACCTTGTAGTGTCATGGGAAAATGTGCACCGACCTTCATTCAAGATGTGCACAGACCTTATCTTGCCAGAGGGTAAACATGCACATACCTTCTAGTGTTGAAAGAAAACATGCACCGACCTTGATTTGTCAAATAGTGAATGTGCACAAGCCTTATAGTGTTGAAACCAAAACATGCACCGACCTGATATTGCCAGAAGGCAGACCTGCATTGACCTTGGTCTTGTATGAACAATATGTGCATTGACCTCACTTCTTCATGAACAATGATGTGCATCAACCTTACTTCTTCACTAACAGAATGTGTGTCGACCTTCCTTTCAGATGTGCTTCAGCCTTAGACGTGCTTCGACCTTCAGTGCAGATGTGCTTCGACCTTCAGTGCAGATGTGCTTCGACTTTGGTCATCATTAACTCGATGTGCATCAACTTTTACTCTGTAGTAACTAAGGTATCCTCGACCTTAGTTCTTTTCTGACTAAGGTAGCAT
The DNA here is from genome assembly GCA_022559845.1 of Amorphophallus konjac. Lineage (NCBI taxonomy): Eukaryota > Viridiplantae > Streptophyta > Magnoliopsida > Alismatales > Araceae > Amorphophallus > Amorphophallus konjac. The sequence continues at coordinate 492,829,036 of CM040121.1, forward strand.
TGACCTTGAACAGTAGCTGCATAGACCTTACTTGCGTGCTAAAAGAAGTAGCATTGACCTTAGAGCACATAGCAAGCAACTTGCATCAACCTTCATTTGCCACAAAGCAGATGTGCATCGACCTTACCTTTTGCATGAACAGTAACGTGCATCGACCTTAGTTACTCTGGCAACTGAACTAGCGTCGACCTTAGTTGCTCTGGCATTGAACAAGCATCGACCTTAGTTCCTCTGGCACTGAACAAGCATCGACCTTAGTCTTGTGAATAGTGACATGCTCGGACCTTGGTCTTCAGGCTAGGCATAATGTGCATCGACCTATACTTGTGTGAACAGTAACCTGCTCGGACCTTGGTCTTCAGGCGAGGCATAATGTGCATCGACCTTTGCTTGTGTGAACAATAACCTGCTCGAACCTTGATGCGGTGTGGCTAGAACGCCAGACAGAACCTTGAAACAAAAGTGTCGACTCTTGGAGTTGACTCTTTCCTGTGGGTTTGCGCCAGATAAAACCTTGATAAAAATGTGTCGACTCCTGGAGTCGGCTCTTTGTCTTTGGTTTTCAGAATTCTATAGAACTTGAGGAACTTGATGCTCTGCATTCAAGGGGGGTTTTCAACAATCTAAACTTTACACCAACCATCAGAATACCTAAAAGGAGTTGAATTGAAGTAGCTTGGGCTCATTCATTGGGCTTCATCTCTTGCATTTTCTAAACTATCTGTTATGAGAGTTTCAATATAGGAATTATTATCAACAGTCTAGAGATGAAAATGCTAATGACTCATAGTGTTAGAGATCATCAAAATCGCAGGGACAGAACATTATCCCCCTTTTTTATGATGGCAACACTGTGAGTCATTAAATGATAATGTGACCTAAATCAAGCAATTTGACATATGCACAAAGAGATAGAACAATTCTCTCCCTTACCATGTGACTCTCCCCCTTTGCCATTAGCAAAAAAGAGGTACTAGAAATGATGGAGAGTTTAGAGCTAGTAGAAGTATGAGGAATGGTGGAGAAATACAACCCATCAGAAAAGGTGAGGATTTGATAATGTAAGAGCTTTCACAATCTGATACTAATTTAATAACATAGAAAGTGGGCATGTGCAGAGTCGACCATTACACAAAACCTGTGATATGTCCTTATTGAATCTTCATGGTTCAAATCTAATGATATCTGAGTGTGTAAAAAGAGTTTGAAAAATATATGCAGGCACGTTTTAATAGAGATGAACCAAAATCACATGTCAAAAGCTTGTTTAACTTTCCTTAGCCTTACACTCCCAGATATAATGGCTTCCTCTAGGATTTACACAAACTAGGATTGAGGTTAAACAAGCATGAAGTTCGTATGGAATTCTAAAGTTTCTACATTTTTCTATTATCTTTTGCTATCAAGCTCATGATTTTCTTTAAGTATAAGGATATTTTTACGAGCAATTAAGTCCAGTCATGCCTTATATCTTTAGGATACACGTTGTTTAGACGCTAGTATCCCTAGGTACTTGGTGTGACTGACTATCATGCCTCAAATAGAACAGAGATAGCATAGTCACCTCATGACTTGTCTGACCTCATTTCTTTGATGAGGGGACATGTGTCTCCATGACTGAGCCATTGCTCTGCCTTAGATTTCTCTTCAACTTTCAGCAGAGGTAACGAAGGCACTTCATGACACAGTCCACTTGTCTTCTTGGACAAGTGACATGGTTTCTCAGTGAACCAACGTCATTGCTCTAGCACAAAATAAATTTAGCAATTAAGAATTCCAGCTATTCATGTTGTTTAAAAACAATACAAGTTTTAGTAACTCAACTAAGGTTGCCTTGAAGAGCGAAGTGTCAGGTATCAGGAAGTATCAATCAGGGCACAACATGTAAACACTGGTTAGGGTCTATTAAAAGCATTGAGTACAGATAATTTCATACCATTTGCTTCAAAACTCAATGAGGTCATTAAACTTGAACCACTTTTATTGGATGGACAAGCACAAGGTCATATAATAGAAGATTCTGAATTTAAAGTCCACTCTGGTTTATGATCATGGTACTCAAATTGGAAACTATTGAAATTCAGGTTATTCATGAAGGAGAGCAAAACAACCAGTAGCAGCAGTGTACCAACATGTATGGCAATTAACTTTCCTTTTCCAGTGTTCCAGAAATTGATGTGAAAATGCATGCCAAAGGTTGTACACTTATTAAAGTTGTCAAAATGAAGACAACATGTATGCAAGTACATCTCAATGGAAATTACACCCCCTGACAATATGGCCTAAGGGCAACATGGACTCATGGTACTCGGCGGAGGTGTGTCCTCACGCATGGTGAATGTTGTCAGACAGGCCAAACCTTTCCTTCCACAATTCAGCATTTTATATACCATGGTCTAATATGGAGGATGCAGTAAGCAATGCAGTGCATTATGAACATGGAGATTTCATGCTTGGCAATGCAAAAAGACATGTATAGTCATATAAAACATATGCATCATATTTTCAATGCAACATAAGTGACATTGGGGAGAGATATTGAACACTTCAGTCCTTATTGACTTGAGGTCTGCATAGACCAAGCTCCCTTCTAAGAGTAGAAAACCTATCATTACACAAGTGTTTGGTAAAGATGTCAGCCACTTGGTTCAAAGTGTCAATAAAGTGCAGTTCAAAATTTTTCTTAAAGACCTCATCTCTAAGGAAGTGATGCCTAATTTCAATATGCTTTGTCCTGGAGTGCTGGACTGGATTTTTAGCAAGATTTATCGAACTTGTGTTATCACACAGAATCGGGACACACCTAAGATCTACTAAGTAGTCTTGAAGTTGGTGTTTAATCCACAACACTTGGGTGCCACAACTCCCCGCAGCAACATATTCTGCCTCTGCGGTAGAAAGGGCAACCGAGTGTTGTTTCTTGGAAGCTCAAGAGACCAAACACCCGCCCAGAAATTGGCAATAGCTACTAGTGCTCTTGCGATCCAGTTTGCATCCAGCATAGTCCGCATCTGAATAAGAAACAAGAGAAAAATCACAAGATGACAGATACCACAATCCCAAATCTTGAGTCCCGGCAAGATATCTAAGGATACGCTTGACAGCACTCAAGTGGGATTCTCTAGGACTAGCTTGAAATCTAGCACATAGGCATACACTAAACTAGATGTCCGGTCTAGATGCAGTCAAATAAAGCAGTGAACCAATCATACCTCTAGAACCAATCATATCCAGTGATGTGTTGGTCCCCATAGAAGTTGCAATGTATTTATAGTTTTTCATGTCAAACCTTTTCAGTAGCTCCTTGATATATTTGGCTTGACTTATAAAACACCCATCTTCGCCTTGGTCAACCTGCAAGCCGAGAACGAATTGAAGTTCACCCATTAAGCTCATCTCAAACTCACTAGTCATAAGTCAGCAAATTCCATACACATTTCAGATTTTGTAGATCCAAAAACAATATCATCAACTTAAATTTGAACAATCAGAATGTTTTTACCTTACTTTTTGGTGAAAAGTGTTTGATCTACTTTACCTATTGTATATCCATTTTTGGTGAGGAAAGAGTTTAACCTTTCATACCAAGCTCTAGGTGCTTGCTTCGAGCCATAGAGAGCCCTGTCCAACTTGTACACATAATCTTCATGATCATAACTTTCAAAGCCGGGTGGCTTCTCCACATAAACTTCCTCTTTGATTAGCCCATTTAAAAAGGCACTTTTAACATCCATTTGATGCAATTTTATTTTGTGTGAACAAGCAAATGCAAGCAGCAACCTAATGGCTTCTAGTCGAGCTACAAGGGCAAAAGATTCTTCGAAATCTATGCAAAATTCTTGAGTGTAACCCTGAGCCACTAGTCTAGCTTTATTTCTAATGATTCTACCATCTTCACTAAGTTTGTTCCTAAAGACCAATTTAGTACGTATGATAGATTTCTCTTGGGGCCTAGGAACTAGATGCCACACATTGTTTCTTTCAAATTGGTTTAATTCTTCATGCATGAAGTTTATCCAGTTTTCATCTTTTAATGCCTCTATAATGTTCTTAGGTTCGGTTTGAGACACAAGAGCTAGTTGTTCAATTTCATCCATAATCTGAAGATGAGACCTAGTTCTAGTTGGGTCATGCAGATTACCTAAGATATTTTCTAAAGGATGGTCTTTTAACACTTTTATTTCAGTCTGAGTGTTACCTCTATCTGCGTCAGTGACCCGAGAAATGCTTGACTCTCCTTGGTCTTCATTTCCTTATGTCTCCTCGTGTGGAAGTTCTTCTTTTCCTTTTTCATTCAGAAATTAGTCTCATCAAAAGTGATGTGAGGTGACTCTTCAACACATAGGGTCTGAAGGTTATAAACTCTGTACGCTCTAGACCTATTTGAATATCCAAGAAATATCCCTTCTTCACTCTTGGGTTCAAACTTGTCTAAGACTCTTTTATCATTATTATGAACAAAACATTTTGAATCAAATACTTTCATGTGAGAGAGAGATGACTTTTTACCTTTAAGCAACTCATAAGGAGTCATTTTAGTGAATGGCCTTACCATTGAGCGGTTGATGATATAACATGTAGTGTTTACCCCTTCTGCCCAAAATCTCCTTGGTAGTTGCTTTTCAGTAAGCATTGTGTGTGCCATCTGTATGAGAGTTCTGTTCCTCCTCTCGACCACCACATTTTGTTCAGGGGTTCTTGGTGATGAAAACATATGATTTATTCCTTCGGTCCTACAAAGATTATCAAAATCAGCATTGTCGAATTCACCACCATGATCTGAGATTATGTTAGAAATTTTGAACTTACCGTCTTGCTTTACTTGCATGAAGAGTGCCTGAAACTCATCAAATGCGTCATTTTTGTGTGCAAGGTAAAACACCTAAGTGAATCTAGTAAAGTCATCTACTAAAACATAGCCATATCTTTTACCACTTAAGCTAGCAGTTTTTGTTGGACCAAACAAGTCCATATGAATTAGATCAAGTGGTTTAGATGAAAGGCTTTCAGTTCTACTTTTAAATGACTTTCTAGTTTATTTTCCTTGTGCACATGCATCACAAATTTTAGAGTTCAGTTTGAATTTAATTTCAGGCAATCCTTTAACAATAGAGTGCTTCACCAATTTATGAAGTGTATTGTAGCTAGCATGACCTAGTCTATGATGCCACAAGCATGCTAATTCAAATTTAGGTGCAGCAAGACAAAGATTTATGTGAGCAGGGTCATCTAAGTCAATCATATACACATTGTTGACTCTTTTTTCAAAAAACTTGGTTTCTTTTGAATTAAGGTTCAAGATCCTACATTCATTAGAGTCAAAGACTACAATATGACTTTTATCACAAAGTTAACTTATGCTCAACAAGTTTTATTCCAGACCATCCACAAGTAAGACATTTTCAATTGAGTTTGAGAGATTCTTACCAACTTTACATGTTCCAATGATCTTTCCTTTGTTGTTCCCTCCAAACATGACATGTCCAGCTTCATTTTCCACCAAGAGACAGAACTTAGTTCTGTCCCCAGTCATGTGTCTTGAGCAGCCACTGTCAATATACCAGCGATTGTGCATGGCTGCAAGACACTCCTGCACAAGAAATTAAGTAACAATGTTTGGAACCCAAGGACATTTGGGTCCCAAAAGTCTTCTCATCTCAGTAAAGCAAGATAACACATGCTTTGAGATCCAGACTTTCTTAACATTATTGTTTTTATTGCTTTGTTGGGGGTTTTGATTCTTCTTTTCTTCATTAACATTCCTTTTCTATCTTTTAGCTTCTTGGGTTATATGAGTTTTAGGAATGTTGAACGAGGATTGTTTTTTGGACCATCTGTTCTTATAGACTGGTCTAGGGGGATAGGAGGTGTCATAGCTCCTGGGGTGTTGAGGTTGGGCAAACCTATGACTGTAAGGTTCATAATTACCCCAGGTCTATGTAGGCGTCCACCTGTGTGAGATAAAATGTCGATCCCTCCCCTGTTCAGACCATCTATAACAGTTTCTATAATCTGGATGTGTCGGCCTCCTGTCATGAAAGTGTCGACCTGTTCTAGCATATGAGCCATTTCTTCCTTTGGGATGTGCATACCTATACTTGGGATGATGTTGGCCAGGTTGGGATTGTTGGTGAACATTTTTAGGTTGATCAGAATTTTTCTTGATAGGTTCTCCTACCTTCTCTTTTCCTTTATTTTTAGCACTTTCCTAGTTTAGGCTAGGTGTTGCTTTAGAAGTTGATGCTTCAGAAGATGAGACAAAAGTTGTTGTTTTTAAGCCAAAAGCCTTTTTCTTAGTTGGCTCATATCCTAGCCCTTCCCTTTTGAAGTTCATTTTAGTCCCTAGCAGAGCATTCAGGTTCTCACTTCCATCAACAAATTTTTCAAGGGCTCCTTGTTTATCTGCTAGGACTTTTTGAAGCTTTTCATTTTTCTTCAACAGTTGAGAGTTGACTTGTTTAAGTGCATCAGATTTTTCATTACATAGATTGTTGTCTTTTACATAGCTTTGCATCTTTAGTTTCAACTCATCAATTTCATCTCTTAGGCTTTCATTCTCATCTTCCAAATCTCTCATTTCCTTTCTTCCCTCTTCTAGGTTTTCATTCATCTTTCTTAAATCCCCAATTTCAGTTTCCAAGGAAGTAATCTTTTTATTAAGGGTTTGACCATGCACAATAGAGTCAATTTTCTTTTTTAGGGCTTTGTTTTCTTTCTTATACAGTTCATATTTATCCATTAACTCAAAGTAAGCTTTGTCACGCCCCGATGCGTAAAAATCGGAACGTAGCAGCTTATATCAATCATGTCAATCAGAGCATACATTGCCACAAGAGACTAAACCAACAAGCTAAATAATAAAGAAACAATTAACCCATCTTTATTAATAATCAAAATAGAAAGTATTCAATTACACTTGACTCCTTATGGACTTCTATCTCATTAATGGAAAATACATCAACTCTAGATAACAACTAATCCAAACTTGACTCGAACATAAACTCTAAATGGCTCGCTGCTGGAATCACTCGTTCCCGTCTCCATCGGAACGCACGTCCTCATCAGAACTACCTGAAAAGGATTGGAAAGTAGGGGTGAGCAAAGCTCCGTAGGAGTTTATATCTCTATCATCAGGCATAATTAAAGTGATTAACCATTTATGAATAACGTTGTAACAAAAGCGATGATAAATAACTGACAAGAGATAGATAGGACAAAGAATATGAGCTTTCAAGTAAAGAGTAAACACAAGTATAATCAAGAACTTTTCATGTCATGAAATGATAAATGGAATTGGCCATATCAAGCATGCATCTCATGTCACACATGAATTTCAAGTAATTGAGTAAAAGTGGAAATGTCATAGATCAATAACGCTAGTCATGCACTTTGGTGCAATGTCACACCTTGTCATTACAAACTCCTCGGGGCACAAGTACTTTCGGGCGCTCCTCCCAGGATCAGACCGGGCCCTTTATGATGCGTTGGCATTGAAGGTTTGGATCAATGATCCTAGTCTAGACATTCATCACATTAAATGGCCAAGAGTTCCAAGGTTAAGCTCACGAACTTACTTCTAAGATCAAGAGAAATTTCAACAAAATGGGAATGACATCAAGTAGAAAGACTATGAGTCTTTAGGTAACAAGGATGTAAACAAGGATCACGCATGATCTCACAGTTCAAGGCCAACCTTGATAACTGCTTCATGATGATAAAATATGAAAAACCTTATTAATATCTTATCTGTAACGGTCTATAACAGGGCCGTTACAGGAACGTGACGGTCATACATAGGGCCGTCATGATTATGTGACGGTCCAATCTTGGGCCGTTACAGGACACAGACCAGTTTAATTGAGCTGGTCCTAAAACACGATTCAAACCACGTTCATGGGTTCAAGTCTCTAAGGTACAACCTGCCCGACGTCCTGGTGGGAATCCCAGGCTCACGGGGTCTTACGGAGGTCTCATAATAGTGGTCCTAATCCGACAGAAGGAATATCCGGCAGAGAGTCCCATCTATTACAAGAATTGAGGCAAATAAACATGGAAACCAAGACGGTGCGGTCAGTCAATCCCACCGGAGTGGCATGACTGTCAAACAATAATGCTAAGATCAAATATATCTTACATAAATCAAATTTTGTACAAGTGTTAACTAAGGGTTTTTATCAAATTCTTCATGATCATTCAACTTAGGATTTTCTAAACATCTTTCATGTAGAATAATGAAAAATTAATGTTTATGATCATACTACAATATTAACATCACGTTCTGCCTTGTTTATAGATCAAGATATCTTACTAACATAGCAAGTTTCTGGTTTTAAGAACGCATAAACAATAGTTTAAAAACACTGTCAAGAGAACGTGACGGTCTAAAGAAGGGGCGTTATAAGAATGTAACAGTCTATAGTAGGTGCGTTACGTACCAAAAAATAAATAGATTAAAATTTACAAATTTTAAAACACAGGGGCATGTGGCGGTCTGTCATGGGGCCGTCAGGCACAGGTGACGGTCTATCGAGCAGCCGTCAGGCTGTAATGGCTTCTGAAAGATGCGTCACATGACCTAGAAACCCGCCAACGATGAACTTCGACATGTTACACTAAAACTTCGATTGCTCATGATAGAATGAATAAAAATTAGGGAAAATGCTACCATTCGAAAGAGCATAAAAATTCGTATAAAATAGCATGCTTTCATTTATATCTTACACAACAAGATTCAATCTTTAACTAATAATCATGAAAGTTGTCCTTTTGATACATCTCGGAGTAAAACGTAAAATTTGAACAGCATGATGAATGAAAATTTGGCACTTAGGTATCAAAAGAAAGAGCTCAGGGAGACGTACAAGATGGTATTATTATAGCTCTATTTGGCCTGAGAGACACCTACCTTTGCTTGAAGAAAAGAAAAATGAAAAAGGAAGGGTCGCCGAAACCCTAGGTACCGCTCCTAGAACGCCCAAATTCTCCCTTGTCCGGTCACGATCGGTCCCGCCGCCTGTTGCTGGTGCAAATAGGGTTCTAGGGTATCGAAATCTCTCTATAAATAGAACCTATAGGGACTCCTAGCGATCGGATTTGGTCGAAGAGTCCTAAGAAGAAACTCCGGTGAAAACTTCAGATAACGTTCTAATCCACCGTCGCCGTCGCCGATAGAAGCATCTAGACTTAAGGTTTTCGAAGAGAAAGCAAAGACCTATCAATGGGCTAGGGTTTGGCTCGAATTGGAGCAAAATTGGGTTAGAATTTGGCCCAAATTGCGATGGTTAAACTAGGTCTTCTAACCCACAAGAAACTGCTAAAAATGTGAAATTGGGCCTCTACGAATTTTATTTTGGGCTCTTACTTGAAGACAAAGTTGTTACAAATTCAATTTAACACTAGTTTCATATTTTTCCAAAATTTTAATAATTTCTTTAGAAGTTGAGCCAATAAATAATTAATTTATATGGAAATATTTTTAGTAGAAAAAGACAGGATGCTACACCCTCCCCCACTTAAGGAATTTGGTCTCCAAATTCACTGAATCTACTCACAACCAACCTTAAAACAATTTGGGATATAGTTTCCTGATCGCATCCTTGGACTCCCATGTTGCTTCTTCCGCTCCACGCCAACTCCACTGGACCTTGACCATCGGAATGGATCGGTTCTTGAGTTGCTGCTGCTTGAAGTCAAATATCTTGATAGGTTTCTCTTCATAAGATAAGTCTTTCTTCAATTCCAAATCAGCATGTTGGATAATGTGCGAAGGGTCATACACATACTTCCAAAGCATAGATACATGGAACACATCGTGAATACCAGCTAACTGTGGTGGTAGGGCTAATTTATAGGCAACTTCGCCTACCCTCTCTAAGATCTCAAATGGGCCAACAAATCTTGGGCTTAACTTGCCTCGAATTCCAAACCTTCTAATTTTTCTTGATGGTGACACTTTCAGAAATACATGATCCCCAATCTGAAATTCTAGCTCCCTTCTTCTATTATATGCATAGCTCTTTTGTCTGGACTGGGTGACCTTCAAACAGTCTCTGATAACTTGAATGTTCTTCGACGATTCTGAGATAAGATCTGGTCCAAGCCATTACTTCTCACCAATTTCTTCCCAACAAAGAGGGGATCTACAACTCCTACCATACAAGGTCTTAAATGGTGCCATCTGAATGCTGGATTGGTAACTATTATTGTATGCAAATTTAATCAAAGGTAAATGTTCATGCCAACCGCCTCCAAAATCAATTATACAGGCTCTCAACATGTCTTCAACAATCTGGTTTGCTCTCTCAGTCTGTTCGTCAGTTTGAGGGTGAAAAGCTGTACTAAAGTTCAAACGAGTGCCTAAAGATGCTTGTAGTCCTTTCCAAAAGTGAGATGTAAACCTGGGGTCTCTGTCAGATATGATGGGCATAGGCACTCCATGTAATCTTATTATTTTCTTCACATACAGGGCAGCCAAAATATCCACGGTCCACGTTGACTTAATGGGCAAAAAGTGTGCAGACTTTGTCAGTCGGTCAATGATCACCCAAATTCCATCGAGGCCTCCTCGTGTTCGGGGTAAACCGATAATAAAATCCATACCGACACTTTTTCGCTTCCACTGTGGTATTTCGAGAGGCTTTAACTTCCCAACAGGTCTGAAATGCTCTGCTTTAACTTGTTGACATACTAAACACCTGCTTACAAAATCGGCCACTTCTCTCTTCATGTTCAGTCACCAGAAAGTCCTCTTCAAATCTCTGTACATCTTTGTAGCTCCTAGATGTACAGTATACTTAAATCTGTGCGCTTCTTCAAGAATCTTCTTCTTTATTTCCATGGAATCAGGGACATATGTTCTCCCTCGAAACAACAATCTCCCATCATTAGCTAATATAAAATCTGGTCGATTAGCCGTCTGTTCTTTAATTTCAACAAGCACTGGGTCATTATCCTGCAACTGCTTAATTTCTGCTATCAATTCTGAACGAAGGTGGACATGAGCCACCAAGATTCGATCTTCCTTTTCTGTAATATCTAAACTGGCAAACTGTTCTAACAACTTCCACTCTTGAATCATCAAACTGGCTAGTCTAGCTGTCGGCTTCCTGCTTAAAGCATCTCTTGCAACATTCCCTTTTCCTGGATGATATTCAATGGAGAAGTCGAAATCCTTTAAGTACTCTAACCACCTTCTCTGTCTCATATTTATCTCCTTTTGAGAAAATAGAGTACACGGTGAAAGTTTCTCCATAAAGATAATGCCTCCATATCTTAAGAGCAAATACAACATCGGCTAATTCCAGATCATGCACATGGTAATTCTCCTCATGTTTTCTCAATTGCCTAGAGGAATAAGCTATCACTCTCCCTCGTTGCATCAATACGCAACCTAAACCGATTCCCTAAGCATCGGTATAAACTTCAAAACCTCCTTCACCTAAGGGTAAGGCCAAAACTGGGGCAGTGGTCAAGCACTCCTTCAAAGTCTGAAAACTACTTTCACAATCATCCGTCCATTCAACATAATTCTCCTTACGAGTTAACCTCGTTAAAGGCATTGCAATCTTGGAAAAATCCTTGATGAACCTTCGATAATAGCCTTCCAAGCCTAAGAAGCTTCTGATCTCAGTTACATTCACAGGTCTTTCCCAATTACGTACAGCCTCAACTTTAGAAGGGTCTACCACAATTCCCTCTTTAGAAATAATGTGGCCTAGAAAAGATACCTCTTGTAACCAGAACTCACATTTACTAAACTTGGCGTATAGCTGATGCTCTTTTAATATTTGCAACGCCATTCTCAAGTGTTGTTCGTGCTCCTCCTTGCTCCTTGAATATATCAGAATATCATCGATAAATACCACGACCCACTGATCCAAGTAGGGCCAAAACACACTATTCATTAGCTGCATAAAAGCTGCAGGAGCATTTGTTAGTCCAAACGGCATCACCACAAATTCAAAATGCCCATACCTGCTACGGAATGTCGTCTTAAAAAATCTTCATCTTTTATCCTCAACTGATGATACCCAGATCTGAGATCGATCTTTGAGAAATACTGGGCTCCTGATATCTGATCAAATAATTCATAGATCCTTGGTAATGGGTACTTGTTCTTCATGGTGAGCTGATTCAACTGACGATAATCGATACACAGCCTCAAGGAACCATCTTTCTTCCTTACAAAAAGAACAGGAGCACCCCACGAGGAAGTACTTGGACGAATGAACCCTCTTTCTAGCAAGTCTAACAACTGCACCTTCAGTTCTCTTAACTCAAGAGGGGACATACGATAGGGGGCTCTCGAAACAGGCGAGGCGCCAGGAATCAGATCAATAGAGAAAACCACCTCCCTTTCAGGGGGAAGACATGGTAATTCATCTGGAAATACCTCCGAAAAATCTTGAATAACAGGGATATCCTTCAACTACACTTCCTTCTTATCAGTTAAAGAAATCAAAGCCAAGAATGCTGGATACCCCTTTCTTAACAACTTATCTGCTCGAAGTGCCGAAATGAGTGGCACGGACTTGGATAGCTTGGAACCAGAGAAAGAAAGCTCCGGACGTCCAGAGAAAGACACTACTCCTGACTTACAATGAACACTAGCACCATGCTTAGATAACCAATCAACCCCTAAGATTACATCATAATCTTTCATCTTCATGCATACTAGATCAGCAGATAAATTACAACCATTGATCAAAACTTCACTAGAAGGATAATAGTATTTAATCTCGGATCCCGAACCAATAGGGGTGGATATCGTAAGGTGAGAATCCAATAACACTGATTCCACAGATAAAGTCTTAGAAAATTTCAGAGATATAAAAGAATGAGTGGCTCCAGTTTCAAAAAGTATGAATGCTGGCTTGGAAAGAATAGTAAGAGTACCTTCGATAATACCTCCTTCCTCGGTAGTTTGGTTCTCGATCTCTGCCTCCTGGAGGGCTTGGAGCCTGCCTTGCCGCTTGTAACTTCCTTGCGACTTATCAGATGCTGCCGGTTCATTAATAAGGGGGCATTTTGGAATTCGGTGGTCCCTGCTACCACACCTTAAGCAAGCGCCTAACTTGCACCAACATTCTTCCATCTTGTGACCTGGACCGTCACAGTACTTGCAAACTGCCTTAGACGGCACAACTGGTCCAACCTTCTTCTCGCCTTCCTTGGGTTTCTTGTTTTTAGAAAAACTCGGCCCGCCATTAGGCCTCTTCTGACCATTACCGGGTTTAAAATTCCCAGAACTTGTAGTCTGTTCCTTCTTCTTATCTCAACCTCTTATCCGGTCAGTCATTTCCATCGTGTCCTCCAAAACTTGTGCTTTCCTTACTATCTCGGCATAGATATGGATTTCTAAGGGTGCTAATTGATTGATATACTGAAGCTTCAAACCATTTAGAAATCTTTTAACCTTCATTTTCTCAGTGGACACCAAGTGTGGGGCATACTTACGTAATCTGGAAAACTGGGTTTCATATTCCGCAACCGACAAGTTTCTTTCTTTCAAAGTAGCAAACTCATCTGCTTTCTTCTCCTGCACCCGATCTGAGAAGTACTTGCTATTGAAAAACTCCTTGAACTCGTCCCACGTGGCACGCCTATTTCCAAGCGTGGCTTCCATGACTTCCCACCAAGCACGAGCATCGCGTTCTAATTAGAAAGTCGCTAGCAAGACGCGATTCTGGTCTCCACACTGCATAACCCTGAAGATTCTCTCCATCTCCTTCAGCCAGTTCTCAGCCTCATCCGAGTCTGAAGATCCACTAAAACGCGGGGGATTCATGCCTTGAAAGTTCAGATGTAGATTGCCTGCTCCTTGCTGTCCGCCGCCTTGGGCAACTTGCTGTAAGGCCTGGGTCAGGCCCTGCACTGTACGTTGCATGTCTCGCCATTGAGTGCGTTCTACCGCCATCACGAAAAATTCCTACAACATAAAAGAAGTAATTAAGAATGTTCTATTGGATCTATCTTCTTATAGCTAGTTAATTAATTAACTAATCTTTGCCCAAGTCTCTAACCAACTCACTGGGTCGGATTCTAACTTTATTAATGTTAAAGGTTCTATAACACTGCTTGTAACCTAGGGTCTAAAAAAACCTAGGCTCTGATACCACAAAAATTGTCACGCCCCGACGCGGAAAAATTGGAACGTAGCAGCATATATCAATCAGAGCATACATTGCCACAAGAGACTAAACCATCAAGACAAATAATAAAGAAACAGTTAACCCATCTTTATTAATAATCAAAATAGAAAGTATTCAATTACACCCGACTCCTTGTGGACTTCTATCTCATTAATGGAAATACATCAACTCTAGATAACAACTAATCCAAACTTGACTCGAACATAAACTCTAAATGGCTCACTGCTGGAATCACTCGTTCCCGTCCCCATCGGAATGCACGTCCTCATCAGAACTGCCTGAAAAGGATTGGAAAGTAGGGGTGAGCAAAGCTCCGTAGGATTTTATATCTCTATCATTAGGCATAATTAAAGTGATTAACCATTTATGAATAATGTTGTAATAAAAGTGATGATAAATAACTGACAAGAGATAGATAGGAAAAAGAACATGAGCTTTCAAGTAAAGAGTAAACACAAGTATAATCAAGAACTTTTCATGTCATGAAATGATAAATGGAATTGGCCATATCAAGCACGCATCTCATGTCACACAAGAATTTCACGTAATTGAGTAAAAGTGGAAATGTCATAGATCAATCACGTTAGTCATGCACTTTGGTGCAATGCCACACCTTGTCATTACAAACTCCCCGGGGCACAAGTACTTTCGCGCGCTCCTCCCAGGACCAGACCGGGCCCTTTATGATGCGTTGGCATTGAAGGTTTGGATCAATGATCCTAGTCTAGACATTCATCACATTAAATGGCCAAGAGTTCCAAGGTTAAGCTCACGAACTTACTTCTAAGATCAAGAGAAATTTCAACAAAATTGGAATGACATCAAGTAGAAAGACTATGAGTCTTTCGGTAACAAGGATGTAAACAAGGATCACGCATGATCTCACAGTTCAAGGCCAACCTTGATAACTGCTTCATGATGATAAAACAAGAAAAACTTTATTAATATCTTATCTGTAACGGTCTATAACAGGGCCATTACAGGAACGTGACGGTCGTACATAGGGCCGTCACGATTATGTGACGGTCCAATCTTGGGCCGTTATAGGACACAGACCAGTTTAATTGAGCTGGTCCTAAAACACGATTCAAACCACGTTCATGGGTTCAAGTCTTTAAGGTACAACCTGCCCGGCGTCCTGGTGGGAATCCCAGGCTCACGGGGTCTTACGGAGGTCTCATAATAGTGGTCCTAATCCGACGGAAGGAATATCTGGCAGAGAGTCCCATCTATTATAAGAATTGAGGCTAATAAACATGGAAACCAAGACGGTGCGGTCAGTCAATCCCACCGGAGTGGCATGACTGTCAAACAATAATGCTAAGATCAAATATATCTTACATAAATCAAAATTTGTACAAGTGTTAACTAAGGGTTTTTATCAAATTCTTCATGATCATTCAACTTAGGATTTTCTAAACATCTTTCATGTAGAATAATGAAAAATTAATGTTTATGATCATACTACAATATTAACATCACGTTCTGCCTTGTTTATAGATCAAGATATCTTACTAACATAGCAAGTTTCTGGTTTTAAGAACGCATAAACAATAGTTTAAAAACACTGTCAGGAGAAGGTGACGGTCTAAAGAAGGGGCGTTATAAGAATGTAACGGTCTATAGTAGGTGCGTTACGTACCATAAAATAAATAGATTAAAATTTCAAAATTTTAAAACACAGGGGCATGTGACGGTTTGTCGTGGGGCCGTCAGGCTCAGGTGACAGTCTATCGAGCGGCCGTCAGGCTGTAACGGCTTCTGAAAGATGCGTCACATGACCTGGAAACCCGCCAACGATGAACTTCGACATGTTACACTAAAACTTCGATTGCTCATGATAGAATGAATAAAAATTAAGGAAAATGCTACCATTCGAAAGAGCATAAAAATTCGTATAAAATAGCATGCTTTCATTTAGATCTAACACAACAAGATTCAATCTTTAACTAATAATCATGAAAGTTGTCCTTTTGATACACCTCGGAGTAAAACGTAAAATTCGAATAGCATAATGAATGAAAATTTGGCACTTAGGTATTAAAAGAAAGAGCTCATGGAGACGCACAAGATGGTATTATTATATCTCTATTTGGCCTGAGAGACACCTACATTTTCTTGAAGGAAAGAAGAACGAAAAAGGAAGGGTCGTCGGAACCCTAGGTACCACTCCTAGAACGCCCAAATTCTCCCTCGTCCAGTCACGATCGGTCCCGCCGCCTGTTGCTGGTGCAAATAGGGTTCTAGGGTGTCAAAAGCCCTCTATAAATAGAACCTATAGGGACTCCTAGCGATCGGATTTGGTCGAAGAGTCCAAGAAGAAACTCCAGTGAAAACTTTGGATAACGTTCTAATCCACTGCCGCCACCGCCGGTAGAAGCATCTAGACTTAGGGTTTTCAAAGAGAAAGCAAAGACCTATCAATGGGCTAGGGTTTGGCTCGAATTGGAGCACAATTGGGCTAGAATTTGGCCCAAATTGCGATGGTTAAACTAGGTCTTCTAACCCACAAGAAACTGCTAAAAATGTGAAATTGGGCCTATACGAATTTTATTTTGGGCTCTTACCTGAAGATAAAGTTGTTACAAATTCAATTTAACACTAGTTTCATATTTTTCCAAAATTTTAATAATTTCTTTAGAAGTTGAGCCAATAAATAATTAATTTATATGGAAATATTTTTAGTAGAAAAAGACAGGATGCTACAAGCTTCCTCCCAATCATCAGTAGTAAAGTGTTCAAATGGAGAACTTACCTCAGTATTCTTGTCTCCTTTGGCCATTAAACACAGATCTTCATTCTCCTCTGCAGTGGAGCTGTTTTCATCTTCTTCCCCTTCTTCATCACTCCAAGTATAGATCATGGCCTGCTTCTTCTTGCCCTTCCACTTGGGCATTATCTTCTTGGCTCCCTCTTGACACTCAGACTTGATGTGTCCTAGTTCCTGCAAGAATAGCAGATAAGCTTGTCAAATTTCTTAGCATTTTTAGATCTTGGCCTGAAACTTCTTTTTACCTGAGGCTTCCTCTTTGTGAAGCCTTTATCTTCCTTTCTTAAAAAATTTCT
Source organism: Amorphophallus konjac (assembly GCA_022559845.1). Lineage (NCBI taxonomy): Eukaryota > Viridiplantae > Streptophyta > Magnoliopsida > Alismatales > Araceae > Amorphophallus > Amorphophallus konjac. Next base: position 492,846,252 of record CM040121.1, read on the forward strand.
AAACTTCCTTGTCAACATGGCAACCTCATCCTCTTCTGAGTTGCTACTTGAAGGCTCTTCATCTTCCGAGATGTCCTTGGTACTTGGCCCAGCTTTGAGAGCCAAAGGCTTCTTCTTACTTACCTCAGCTTCTTTGTTCTTCAAATTCATCTCATAGGTCATCAGGGACCCTATGAGTTCTTCTACCTTAGTGGTAGTCAACTCCTTTGATTCTTCGACTACTGTTGCTTTTGTATGCCATGCAGGAGTTAGAGATCTGAGAATCTTTCTTACAATCTCCTGCTCGGAATAGGTCTTACCTAACTCAGTTAAACCATTAGTGAGCATGGTTAGCCTAGCATACATGTCTGAAATGGACTCATCAGGTTTCATCTTAAATTTTTCATATTCAGACACCAGCATATTTGCTTTAGTTGCACGTACCTGTTGTGTTCCTTCATATATTACCTCAAGACGGTGCCACATTTCTTTTGCAGTAGCGCAAGTTGACACTCTTGAGTACTCTATTGGATGAAGGGAGCACTGCAATATGTACTTGGCCCCCCAGTTCAACGTTGATCTCCTTATCTGCTCCTTGGTCCATGTGTCCTCATCTTCAGGCCGCTCAAATGGACCCTTGCTGATCACTCGCCAGATCTCATGATCCTGGGCTTTGATAAAAACCTGCATGCGATTTTTCCAATAAGGATAATTTGTCCCAGATAAGAACGGAGGTCTATTTATGGAATGCCCTTAAGGCATAGAACTCTTACCAGCCATATCACCAGTTCTCTCAAGGTCGTTAGACCACATTCAGAGAGACTAGCTCTGATACCACGTGTTGAGTAGTGATAGATAGATCTAGAGAGGAGGGGTGAATAGATCAGCCCCCTTTTCCCCTTCTTTGCAAAAATATACAATATATAAAAAGTAAGAGCAGTAAAGCAGGAAAATGAACTAAATGCAGGAAAGATGATCAATATCGTTCCTACCAAGCATCCAGCATCAAGACACAGTAAAAGACAAACCACGGAACACAGGTTTTTAAGGTGGTTCGGTCTCTGTCCAGAGACCTACGTCCACCCCTCACATAACTTGGTGAGACTTCACTAGTGCAAAAGCACTACCGCTGATTCACAGCTTCCAACAGAGAGACACACTCTCTCAACTCTGCTGTCAAACAGCTTGAGGGTGCACGACCCAAAATCCACAGACCGGTGAGCACACCGTCTGTCTTCCTACACGCTGGTAGGGAACTGATGTAGAAGAATGTGTTTAAAAAACAAACTAAAAAAGATAAACCAAACGGAGCTTGACTGTAGAAGTCTATAGGAGAGAAGAACTCCTGTCTGTAGAAAGCTGAACGACGCCCAGATGGCCTTCTTCTTCTTCTTGAGTCTTTGCCACGAACCCAAGAGAAACGATGGTTGATCTTCTCAGCTTTCAAGAGTGACTGAGGATGCTGTCACCTTTGCGGTTCAAGGCTCCAGATCGTGAAAAGGAGCTGAACCCTTGAAGCCTTTACGCTAGTAGCAGAAGGATGAAGAGTGCTTCCTTTCTCTTGCGTGATGCGCCTATTCTTCTCCAAGGAGTGACAACATTATGTACAACAGCTTGTTGTTTAGCTTGTTCTCCTTCTATTTTGTACCTCAGCTCACTTTCTCTCTTTTATAGTACACTTGTAGCAATCCCAAGACTTAGAGGTACGTGTACTTCTTTTTAACTCTTAAGGAAGAGGAGACTTTCCTTCAAAAAATCTATCCTCTCATTGGTCCAGCAAAAGTAGAAAGATATGTATCTTGACTAAGTCCCTTTTTGATTTGCCTAAAGGAGATATGGAATAAGACATTTCACTTGCTCCAAATCTGAGCATTTAATAATTCTCAAGGAAAGATGACTTGCGATCTCCTTTTTGTCTGAAGTCCTCTTCTGTCATGAGTACTCTGTCTGCACAAAAGTCTTCATTAGGTGACAGCAAAAAGAAGCAGACTATATTGACCTTTCCCAACTGTTGTTTTTGACTAAGCTGCTACCAAACAAGTGTTTTGGTAGGGTAATGATGACTGGAACAAAAGTCAACATTGGGTGCTCCATCCAGACCTCAAAATCTGTGAATTTCGAGGTTTCCGATATGACTTTACACTCTTTGGTTTGACCTTTGATTTGATAGACAACAGGCTCAAAGGGCTTCTGGGAAATCAATGTGTCGACCTACTGAGAAGGAGGTGTCGACACTTCTTTAAGGAATCCTGCCTTTAACATTTGGAACCATCAAGGTGTCGACATTCTATAAGTGAAGTTTCGACACTTCTTTGCAGATGTGCATCGACCTTCTTGCAAATATACTCAAACCTTTTGAGGTTGGAAGTAGACATTGCACAGACCTTGATTTCATATGTGCTCAGACCTTATCTTGCCAGAAGGTAAACATGCACAGACATTATAGTGTCAAAGGAAAATGTGCACCGACCTTCATTCAAGATGTGCACAGACCTTATCTTGCCAAAAGGTAAACATGCACAGATCTTGTAGTGTTGAAAGAAAATATGCACCGACCTTGATTTGTCAAATAGTGAATGTGCACAGTTTAACCTTATAGTGTTGACACCAAAACATGCACCGACCTGATATTGCCAGAAGGTAGACCTGCATTGACCTTGGTCTTGTGTGAACAATATGTGCATTGACCTCACTTCTTCATGAATAGTGATTTGCATCGACCTTACTTCTTCACTGATAGAATGTGCGTCGACCTTCCTTTCAGATGTGCTTCGACCTTCAGTGCAGATGTGCTTCGACCTTCAGTGCAGATGTGCTTCGACCTTAGATGTGCTTCGACCTTCAGTGCAGATGTGCTTCGACCTTAGATGTGCTTCGACCTTCAGTGCAGATGTGCTTCGACTTTGGTCATCATTAACTCGATGTGCATCGACTTTTACTCTGCAATAACTTTGGTAGCATCGACCTTAATTCTTTTCTGACTAAGGTAGCATCGACCTTGAACAGTAGCTGCATAGCCCTTACTTGCGTGCTAACAGAAGTAGCATCGACCTTAGAGCACATAGCAAGCAACGTGCATCGACCTTCATTTGCCACAAAGCAGATGTGCATCGACCTTACCTTCTGTATGAACAGTAACGTGCATCGACCTTAGTTACTCTGGCAACTGAACTAGTGTCGACCTTAGTTGCTTTGGCACTGAACAAGCATTGACCTTAGTTCTTCTGGCACTGAACAAGCATCGACCTTAGTCTTGTGAACAGTGACATGCTCGGACCTTGGTCTTCAGGCTAGGCATAATGTGCATCGACCTATGCTTGTGTGAATAGTAACCTGCTCGGACCTTGGTCTTCAGGCTAGGCATAATGTGCATTGACTTTTGCTTATGTGAACAGTAACTTGCTCAGACCTTGATGCAATGAGGCTTGAACGCCAGATAGAACCTTGAAACAAAAGTGTCGACTCTTGGAGTCGACTCTTTCCTGTGGGTTTGCGCCAGATAAAACCTTGATAAAAATGTGTCGACTCCTGGAGTCGACTCTTTGTCTTTGGTTTTCAGACTTCTATAGAACTTGAGGAACTTGATGCTCTGCATTCTAGGGGGGTTTTCAACAATCTAAACTTCACACCAACCATCAGAATACCTGAAAAGGAGTTTAATTGAAGTAGCTTGGGCTCATTCATTGGGCTTCATCTCTTGCATTTTCTGAACTATCTGCTTTGAGAGTTTCAATATAGGAATTATTATCAACAGTCAAGAGATGAAAATGCTAATGACTGATAGTGTTAGAGATCATCAAAATCGCAGGGACACAACAGAAGAAAGTTCTAGTCTGACAGAAGGAATATCTGGCGGAGGGTTCTAACTTCACCAAGAATTAGAGCTCAATCGAGAAACAGAAAATCGATCATTAGTGGTAGGTTAATATCACGGGAGTGACATAACCCTCAAACATTAATATGCCACATGATATATGAAAGCATTGATCATTATAACTAACATGCGGGAATGTTAAAACATGCTTATGATGAGCCAATTTCAGGTTAACAAGAATTATCTACTCTTTTATCACATTGAGGGTAATGGAAACAAGATGAGATCATGGAATCGAAAGAAATGGATGAACGATGATCATAAAAACTTAAGATTTTATGGTTTAATTATACACCCAAGTTACATTTGTTGGTTCAAATGACATGTTGACGTGAAAATCATGCATCCAGATCCATAACTATATAAACAGAAAATGCTGGTACGAATTAGGGCTTTTGGAAAACCCTAGACAGGATGCGGTCATGATGGTGGACGCGATCATAGTCGCAACCATTATGAAAGTCGTGTTCATGTAAGATTTATAATTATATAAGAGATTTTATAGAGAGAGAATCATGATTTCTAATAAAATAACACTTAGGATCGCGGTCTACATGGGAGCCGCGTTCATGGAAAAATTAATAATTTTATAATAAAAGCTCTATAGACAAAAATTGATGATTTAAACAAATACTTAAGATCGTGGTCTGTCGCAAGGTTACGTTCAGGCACGCGGTCTCTGTTAGGGTCGCGATCACGAATAGAAGTCCGTTTCCGACGTGGAACAATATATCATGGTTCAATCATCAAATACATGCAATATGGTTTGTAAAACTTAGGTAAAATACATTCTAGAACTTCTACACATAGAAATTTACATGATTTAGAGCTTTAATCTCTTTGTGTCGAAGAGGAAACCTACCTTAAGTCGCTCAAAGGAAGAAGAGATAAAGCATAAGAACATGAAGAACACGCCTCAAAATCTTTGATTCCTCCTCCTAGATCGCTCCTCCAGCACCCAAAAGTCTTCTCACACGAATTAGGGTCGACTAAGGAGACAATGGGGTCGGTTTTATAGTGTTTAAGGCTCCTATGAGTCCTAATTAGACTAGAAAACCTAGATAGGGAAGAACTCCGAAAAATGAGGTTTTATCTATATCTAGGGCCACCTCCAACTCATCTAGCATGAATTAGGGTTAGGGTTTCTATAGAGAACGACCTAAATATTATTGGGTTTAATTTAATTTCCATTTGAGGCTCATTTGATGGAGTTTTAGCTTGTTTATCCCACTTAAAGCTAGGGTTTACATGAATTATGAATTTTAGGCATTTATTCCCAATTAGCTCAATTAGATCCATCTTTTAAGCCAGTAATTACTAGATATTAGCCTATGTCGAATTATAGAATTTATAATTTTATTTAGCCCATTATAATATTATGAAAATTATCATTTTCTCTTGGCGCATTTCATTATTATACAAATTTTAGTTAGCCTATTTCCTTAATTACAATTATTACCAAATTTCTAATTAGCTCATGATAATCACCATGTGGAAGTTAACATCTATTTTTATCTATGGAAATATGTTTATTTGAACATTAAATTTATTTAAATCCAGGTTGCTAAAATGCAGCTTTATTAATGAAATTACAAGATTTTCCATCAATATTATTCATTACCAAATTATGAAAATATTGGCTAAAGAACATAGTTGATTAACTGAATTAAATGTGACAATTATAATTTCACTCCTCATTCTACTTAAGTATTTGTGGTCCCTTTTCAATCTATTGTTTCTTACATCAATATTTATTCACATGAAATTTATCTAAATGTAATTTATTTAAGCAATTTATCAAACTTAATTACAACATTAATCTATTCTCACTTCAGTTATATATTTTAGTCCTTATCAATTAACTAGGGTATTACAGTTATCTTCTTCCTCGCCATTCAGTCGGCCAAAGAGAAGGGCTTCACGTTTACTTCCTGCATGTGCCTGCAAAGATGAAGAAAACAAAGGAAAACTCAATTAGAACTTTGAATAATGTAATATCTATCCCTTAATGAAATTGAACATGCAAAATGAAGGGGGGATACTTGGAGGGTTGGGAGTTAGGGGTGTGTGTGTATGTGATGTAAAAAATGAAGTAATATGATACGCTATGATGCTAAGAGGAGAAGAGGAAGAAGAACAAAAGTAAAAAACCAAAACAACTAGAAGCACTTTAGAGCAAGGAAAAGTGTTTGTCCCTAGCTGAAGCAATGAGCTAGAAACGTAGTAGCTCTTCGTCCAAAGCTCCAAAATTCATCCTTCCTAACCGTAGGCCCAAGGGGTCTATTTATAGGAGAGGAAAAATCCTAGTTTGGATTTAGATAATAAAGGCCATAAGAGTCCGAGGGGGATAATTTTATCCAAGATAGGTTGGAGAAGGTTTCTAGGGTGGATAGGAGCCTATTTGGATCAAAATCTAGAAGAGAAATCCTTAAACTTGGAATGTTGGGTGATCACTACCGAAAGAGACGTGTTCTGATTGGGCTGCATGAAAACTTGAGAACGTGGTCTATCGTACGATCGTGACTTGGTCGGAACGCGGTCGCATGATAGATTGCATTCAAGCCGAGCCTATCAGAATGTGAAATTCTGTGAAAATTAAAATTGTAGGGCCTTAATGAGCTGAAAAATGAGTTGAATGGGCTCATAATGGATCAAAGGGTGACCCCAAAAAAATGACTAATTCGAGACATCATTTGTAGCAACTCGGGATTTTATATATACATTTAAATGTGAAAAGAAAAAATGAAAGATGAAAAGAAAATAATTTATGAATATTTTTCCTTTATGTCTTTAAAGTATAGAATAAATTAACACAAATTCTAATCCCACGTGATAATGTGAACAGCAAGATTCGTGGCTCGATTCGAAGAGGGGGAAGTCATCGGTACTATAGCAATATTGTAACAATATTGTAGCATCTGATTTAAGAGGGAATTATTAGCTCTAATCTAATCCTAATTAGTGGATGAGGTCATTGGTTATTTAATTGAATCGATGAGGTCATTGGTTTTGTCATGGAGGGGGATTTACTTCAACATTCACATGTTGAAATTTATTTTCAACATAGGTTGGATAGTAACATGGGTTGGTGAAATAGAAAAATTAGGTTAAAATTGACTTAGAATTAAATGGGTAATAGAATAATTACGAGATTTAGCCTATAAAGAGGGTCGTGATCTTCCCTACTCTTTTTTTTGCATGAAATTGCATGGAACATCTGCATCTTTATTTTGACTGGGATCTTCCCTACTCAAAGCACAAGACTATTGGGGAATTGCTGGTCGTAGAGAGGAGGAAAGTTTGAAGTTTGGAGGAGTGTTCGAAATGTTCTTCGTTCTTGTTCTTCTTCCTCTTTGATCTTCAACTAGGTAGGTTTTCTCTCATGTAAAACTTAATTAGATCTTCATATATGTTCCTTTGTATGATTATTTTGATTCTATGTAAAATTTTCATGATCATGTACTAGTGGCTTATTTTAAGATTAAAGTCCAAAAATTAGAGTTTCCACTGTAAGAACGAGTTTCAATTTTCTATCTAAGAGCACAGATCACCCTTGGTGTAGCACCCCTGATAAATACCTTGGAGTAAATTTAAAACTTCTTCCTAAAAGAAATCATACATGAAGGCCTTACATAAAGAATCCAACCTCACAAGGACTACTATATAAATATACAAGCCAATGTCACTTTATGCCATAAAGAAACATGAAGGCCTTATGTAAAGAGCCAAACCTCTTGGGGGCTAGCATATAAATGTACAGCCATCACTTTTTGTATAGTACATAGTGACTTTTCTTAAAAGAATCTTACATGGGAGGTCTTGCACAAAGAACAAAAACATGAGAGGGTGATTATATAAAAGTGCAAGACAAACTTTAACACATGGGCCATGGGTTGTACGTAAGTGCTTTCCACCTTTTCCAACTTCCAAATTGAAGACTATACACCTGGGTGCCATTTACAATATTGAAGACATACATGGAGACGTCATTTTTAATAGGACCCCATCCCATTATAATATTAATATATGTGTGTACATCTTGAATGCTAACACGTGAATGTGGCAGAATTGTCTAAAAATTAACGCCCTCTTGCAAGGGCGTCATTCCCATGAAATAATTCCACCTAAAGTAATGACGTCCTCATGCAAGGCGTCATTTATGTGAATAGTACCACCTAGATTAATGAACGACCCCTTACAAGGGCGTCATTTAAACCTATGTTTCTAGAAGGTTGAGACACGAGCAACCCATTTTAGCTAGCAAAAACAATGCCCACTCAGCAAGACTCACAAGGCATTAAACTTATGTCTTACGATCCCTATATCTAATCCCCTCCATAGCACTAACATAGGCTACTGCCGCGTCAGTGCTGAAGGAGCGTCTTCTTCCTGAGTCTACGTCCTGCTGCGATCCTGCTGCAGCTTCTGAACCTCGTATCACACGTCAAAAGGTAGGTGTTCTCAAATCCTTGCCCAACTAGTAGCTAAATAGGCTAAATAAGGCATGCTTAGAATTCGATTAACTAGTCAACCATGCTATATATATATATATATATATATATATATATATATATATATATATATATATATATATATTCTGGCTTTACCATGACCAAGAATAATACCATGTTATACATATATTAATAGCTTGTTACACCTGATTCTATACATACTATTACCATGATCTTTATGAGTTTGAACTTAATTTGTTAGCATGATTTCATGAGCTTTTGAACGTATTTTATCACACTAGTTTTACACTCTTAATAACCATATTTTAAACCTTAATATATGGCCTCTGTTACACCTAATACGTTCATGTTTTAAAACTAGAGGGACCCAGCTCTTTGGTAAATGGCGCCCCTGACCAGGGCGCCAATTACACAATTGAAGACTCCATGCGAAGTCGTCATTTAAATGAAGACAGCCCCAATGTCGTCAATTCTATTTCTGAAATTTTCAGTACTAGATAATTCAACACATTCAAAAATCCATAACTATTAAACTAAAGCATGAAATTTATGCATCAACATGTTTCTGGAATTCTGATATTTTCCCCTACCTGCACGTACTCTTACTTTCTGATTCGGAGTAACTTTACTCTGGTGAATAGTGCACACTCACCTGTAAATGGCGCCCCTGACCAGGGCGCCAATTACAGAATTGAAGACTCCGTGAGGAGTCGTCAATTAAATGAAGACTTGAGCAATGACATCAATTCTATTTTCTGGAATTTCTAAAAATCAGTAAATTAATGCATTCAAAAATCTATAACTAATAAACTAAACTACGAAAATTTTACCAGAATATACTTCTGTGACCCTGAGATTTTTCTCCACCTGACCATGTCTTCGGATTCTGATTCGGAGAAACTTTGGAGAAATGAATAGTTGCTTATATCACAGAATGTACCATTCTGATACGAAGCACAACTCACTTGTAAAACAACTCAATTGGTGACCCTACACAGTGATATCAATTCGAGTTGAACATGTACTTGAATTGAAGACACTCTGGAGAGTCTTTAATTAAATGAAGACTGTTCATAAAGTCTTCAATTTGTTAAATAGCAGCAGCCAGCAAGTCTTCAATTTGTTAAATAGCAGCAGCCAGCAAGTCTTCAATTAATTGAAGACTGCTTAAAGGTGCACCAATTATTTATATATATATATATATTCAAAAACAAAAAACAAAACAGCCCATGTAATTGGCGCCCCAAGCAAGGGCGCCAATTACAGAATTGACGGTGGCCAGGTCGTCTTCATTAAATGAAGACTTCCTGGGGTGCGCCAATTTGATATATATATATATATATATATATATATATATATATATATATATATATATATAATTTTAAAATTTGAAAGTTTGGCAAACCCCCAAATGTACAGCTTCTGATCTAATCTATCTCGTGATTTGTGCAAACACAGCCCTAATCCATACTCCGGCGTATTGAGTTCTTGAATTTCCTTTCCATGAAAAATCTACTTTGTGTATATCCTTCATGGTCAAACCTTGAACCTCTTAAACCACCATTTGGGAGTGTTGAAGCTAAATGCCATGCAGGGCAAATTGCTATGTTGTGGGAGCCACCTCTTGAGGCCATACGGAGCAAAGTGCTACATGACGGGAGCCACCTCTTGAGCCTGTAGGGGCCACCTCTAGAGTCCTCCATAACCAAATGACTAGTTAATCTCTTCTATAATACTACGTTTCTTAATTCTTGAAATTCCACATTGGCTATAAATGAGAGTGGATGTCAAAGGTAATACATGAAATGCTGTGCATATAGGGCTCGGTCTGGTACTAGGAGGAGCATCCGAAGGTACTTGTGCCCATGGGAGTTTATTGACCACGGTGTTTAGCATTGCACCGGAGTACTTGCTTGACTTGAGACACTCCACCCCTACTCTCTCTCTCTCCTTACTTACTTGACTTGCATGGCCTGGAACATGCACTACTTGACTTGTGGCCCGAGAAATGGCAAAATACTTGCTTGATAATAACCAATTCTACTTATACGTACTTGACATTACTTGCTTGAATTGAATTTTTACTTGCTCGTACCTGAGATGTACTTGTACATGAGTTCCTTCTTGCACTTGAGTTCATACTTATACACGAATCTCTGCTTGCCCCGAAGTGGCATTTACATCTGTAAACTCTTGAAATACTGCTTGTCAAATACTTGAAATCTTGATATACTCTCTTTATACAGTTCTTGACCTCTTACTGTTTATCATGCCTAAATTTACATGTATACCTGATTTTTTTCCTATACGTACATCATGCATACCCATACTGATAATACATGTAAATTGTAAATCATGTAAAGATTGCTCGTATTTGAGATGTAATTATTACTGAGCGATTCGCTCATCCAGTTGCTTCCTAACATTTTTAGGTGATTCGGATAGCGACAAGAATGGGGTTGAAACTGAGTGAAGAGTGCTAGAATGCCAGTCACCTATCATTAGCTAGTCGCGTCCATGAATTTTAATTGAGTCCTACTTTGTATTCCAGTATGTCAGTTTACTTGTCCGAACCATGTTAAGGCACTTAGCCTAGTGTTGTCTTTTTAAATCTAGAATTTGTCATGGACTATCTTTATTTCCTTTAGTCAATCAAATAAATGTCACTTGGACTATTGGGATTATTAGATTTTATTAGTCTTTTGCGCACTCCGTAATTATGTATGGTAAAAATTTTATCGCTCTAATGACACGATCTATATAGACGCATTACGCAACCGAGTATCTTCCGCGCTCGGGACGTGACAGTCTTTGTGGTATCAGAGCCTAGGTTTTTAAACATAGGGAACTAGAAGAAATAAAAGGTTAGAAATTGAAATCTAAGTAAAAACCCGAGTCCAAGGATAGATACATCTTACCCGGTGAGATGGATAGGGCCATGGGTTAAGTTCTATAATGACTTTTGACCTTACAAGTAAACCCGATCTTTATCATACTTAAACTCTTTTGTAGGATCATGGCTGCGGAAAGAGCACAATGGCGCGAGATGCATCGCACCGTGCAGGGCCTTACACAGGCACTACAGCAAGTGACCCAAGGCAGAGCAAACCGTGGAGCGGGTGATCTCCACAGGAGTTTCTATAACATGAACCCACCGAGATTCACGGGTTCATCTGACCCCGAGGATGTCGAGAATTGGCTAAAGGAGATGGAACGAATCTTCCGTGTAATGCAATGCGCGGACGAGGAGAAGGTTTTACTGGCCGTATTCCAACTGGTGCTGGACGCTCGATGCAGGTGGGAATCCATAAAAGCAACACTGCCAGAATACCACGTCACAAGGGATGAATTCACAGAGCATTTCAACAACAAGTACTTCTCCGACCATATCTAGGAGAAGAAGGCCACAGAATTCGCCGTTCTAAAACAACGGGGCTTGAAAGTGGCCGAGTATGAGGCCCAATTTTCCAGATTATCTAGGTATGCATCCCACTTTGTGTGTACAGAAAAGATGAAGGCGAGAAGGTTCCTCAATAGGCTTCGGCCCCACTATATTACACAACTTGCACCGATGGACATCCAAGCTTATTCGGAGATAGTTCGGCGTGCCCAATTGCTAGAAGACGCCACCGAATTATCCGAGAAAATTTGAGGAAGAGACAAGAAGGAACCCATCATAAGCCCGATAAATTCAAACAATCATTCAACAAGAAAAGGTTCTTCATGGGAGGGGAGCCCTCCAAGGCAAAGAAATTCCAGAAGAATGACAGGCCATTCTCCACCGCCACACATTCAAAGGAGATTTGCAAGTATTGTGATAAAGCTGGTCATAAGACCGAGGAATGCTGGAGGAAGTTAGGAGCTTGTCTTCGATGCGGGAGTCGAGAACATCGAATCCCAGACTGCCCACTGATGAAGGAGCAAGACACTAAAGATGAGAAGCGTCCGGTAAAGAAATAAGGCCGTCTGCAAGCTCTCTGAGAGACGGAACCCACAAAAGGTAGAATTATGGAAGATACTCTGATGTGACACAAATCCTCGGACCTAGAATTGCAAGCAACACAATAATTTGGCAATGTCACACAAGCGGACTCACTCGCATTGGCACACTCGGGTCCGTAGGTGGACCGGAGATGGCGGTGAGGGTCTGAGGTTGGACCTCAAGGTTCCAAGGGTATGGCCAGGTAGGGATGGACCCCAATGGGCCAGGGATGCCCAATATCAAGGGCGGCCGGCACGCCGAGGGCGTGGGATGTAGTGTCACTCTCACAGCTCACCCGCGGTAGTCACGCAATTAAACGATAATTCGAGTTCGGGCACTCTCTTAACGCCGACGGTACTAAGATGCAATACTAATTAAGCAAAGGAATCCAGCAAAGAGGAGTGTGAGTGGCTCACCTGATCGGTGTGAAGACACCAATCCCGTTCGGAGACGATGGGCGAGCGGGGAAGTGTGGATTTCCCGCACACTGCGCCGATGAAGCTTCCTATGTTCGAACAATACATACACTACTCCCCACACAGGGGGGTTGGACTAGGGGTGGGGACAATCTTGGTTACAATTAAACACTACCTCCACATAGGGAGGAGTGCTAAGCCGGCCAGGCGGGGAGGGGAGATTAGACACCACTACACACTGTCCTATAGGACAGAACCGTGAGGCTCTGAAAGGTACGCCACGCACGGGACTCCGAACGCAATGCCGCTTGCACCAAAATGTTGCTGGAGAAGTCCAGGGGTGCTCCTGAAAGTTTGGCCTTGTTCTGAGGTTTCTGGAGGGCGTGGCTGGCCGACGAAGGGGTCATGCACGAACCTGTCCTGCTGAACAGATCTGCGCCACCGTGGTGCAGTCGCCGGTACGCTCTCTGTAGAACTCCGAACGAGGCGGAACCAACTCGGTCAGATGGTCGACGAAGATGTCTAAGTACCCTCAAAAGATAGGCTCCATTGGATTACCGAGCCGGGCGTGGTCGCAGATGTAGTAAGCTTCTGATTTATGGGAGAACAGCCAAACAGGGAGACGAAGGCCGTGTTGGAACTCTCTGCACCGAGATCAGAATGAGACGAAACCACCTGGATTGATTTCGTGTCGTCAAGGGGCACAACTTTGCTGAGGACGTCCTGGGCCGACGATGAACAGGTTGGGCGTGGCACGCTCTGCAATGTAGGCACACAGTCTGGGTAGACTGGGTGGCCCCTGATCTGCACAGTAGTGGGAGAACGAACGCCACACACTGTGCCGAAGTCGGAACGAGGCGAGACCACCTCGGGAGCGTTGAGGACTTGGAGAAGAAACAACTCTCAGAAGAGAGTTTAGGCTGAATCGTGATGTTGACGTCGGTGCAGCCTCTGCCAAACGGACCTCAGGTTCTGGCTCAAATCTGGCGTAGCCGCACGAGAATGGGCACCACAATCTGTAGTGAAGTTGAAACGAGACGATTCCACCTCGCCCGTGAAGAGGACTTGAAGGCGCACGAATTCTTTGAAGGGAGCTTGGACTAGTTTGCACTATGGAAGATGGTGTGGACGCTGCAAACTTGACCAACATTTCTGCTCAAGCCTTTGAGCAGCAGAACAAGGAGATCTTCAACGTCGATGACGAAGACGATGCCGTGGGATGCCGGAGTCACCGTGGACGCACCTGGAAGGGAAAGGGGTGAGCTGCAGAGGGGGTGGGTGGGTGGATGGAGGCGCTCTATCTTGGTGGAGGTGGGGTGAGGGGGGGGCGCAAGTGGGCTTGGGGAGGGGTGGTCGGCCAAAGCCAATGGGAGATGGTGGGAGGTGGGTGCACAAATGGCCAAGGGGATGGGGAGGGTTGCCTTTGGACTTGGAGTGGTGGGTTAATGGAGGGTTTAATGGTTGTCTAGGGAATGGGAAGGGGTTGCCTTGGGGAGGGGAAGGGGTGCCTAGGAGAAGGGATTCTCCCTTGGGAAGGTGAAAGGTTGTATGGGGAAGGGGAAGGGTTGCTTGGGAAGTGGAGGCACTAAAGGGGAGTAATGGGTCTTGGGGAGGTGAAAGGGTGGGAGGCTGAGGTGGAGGGTGATGTGGCAGGGGAGGGAGGTGAAGGGGCAGGGTCGCCCAAGGGAGAGAGAGAGGGGAGGAGAGAGAGAGGGGGCCGCCCCCTTTAGAGAGAGAGAGAGGGAGAGAGAGAGAGGGGAATCCACCCCTTAGAGAGAGAGAGAGAGAGAGAGAGAGAGAGAGAGAGACGCACAAATCCTTGTGGCAACTTTTTTTTATCAATACTTCATTAGCTTCCAAATGAGGGATTGGGGTCCTATTTATAGGAGTCCCACATTTTCACATAAGTCCCTGACTTTTGGACTACTAACACTTAACCAAGGGGAAGGGGGCGCCCTTGGGCCTAGCCCATATAATTGGGTCCATTAACCATCATAATGACTCTAGACTTAGTTAAATAGCTACCTAACCTAGGTATTGGACTCAAATAAAAGGAAAAGTACATGATAAGAAAATGAAAATTACATCATATGACTTGAAATATAGTGGCGAACAAGATGTAGCATAGTTGGCGAGTATCGGGATCCTCGAACAAAGGGGATAGCTGGTGATGTCCTCATCATACCCCCGGGGTGCGGAGAACTCAACTCCGTCGAGTATGGGCCCACCGGGGGAGTGGTCCTCTAAAGCAGCTCAGGGCGAACCTCAACCTCCAAACTCAACCCACATCTGCGACTAGGGGACGGTCCTTCATCCTCTCAAGGTGGCTTGGGCACACCCTCTTGTTGGCGATGGAACCCTGCTTGCCTAGTATTGCCCCTATGTGAACACGTCAGGATCTTAAGGCTATTTTGTGGGAGCTCTCCGGGGTGTCCCTCTTAAAGGAAGGTATAGGCTCAAAGCACTCACTAGGATCCACCGCGGTGCCCATATAGGGTGCCGCGTCTGTCACGTGAGAAGTGGGGTATATCCCATAACCCATTGGTAAATTCAATCCATAAGCTGTGTTTGCCAAAGCCACTAGGAACAGGGAAAGGTCCAAGTCCTCATGCCCTCGAATGGGAGGTGACCCTAAGGTAGAGCCACTCCGATGCCATCATCACCAAATCGTCTACTTGAAATTCAAAGTGGCGCTCACGAGCCCTTATCCGCTCTTTGTGAATCTCACCGCTCATTGCGAATTGCTTGCGTGTATGCGTATGCCATGCACTATGATGCGGTGTGGGTGTGAAAAGCTTGGTGTGTAAAGGTGGACCGGGGCAACCGTAAATTGACCTATCATGCTGTGATGCCATGTGGACCTTGATGAACTTAGGTGGACCGGGGCAGCCACAAGTGGCCCTATCATGCATGGGCTTCATAACAATGGTTGGAGGGCCATGGTATCTGTAGGGGAACTTATCACACAAAGTGGTGATGAATGCCGGGGGATCCGGACACCCGTAGATGCTCCTAACATGCATATGGTCAATGATGAATAAGGGAGGACCAGCACATCCAAATGTGAGCCAGTCATGCATTGGGCCTAAAGTGTGTGTGACATGTATGAGATGATTGGGCTTACTAGCCCTACCAAATGATGCAAAATGTAGTGGCACATGCATTCCCATCCAAATGGTTTCTCCTATGTATATGGCTTGGTGTGAGAGTTTCCACTCATAGGGGTCAAAGGGGTCTAGGAAAATGGAGTGGGCTTGGTCCAATAAGGTCGAAGCCGTGAAGAACTGGGAACGACCCACAAATGCAACGGAAATTTGAAGCTTCTTGGGTCTAGCTGGTTACTACCGGCGTTTTATCAAGGACTTCTCCAAGATTGCTGTTCCTCTGACCAGGTTAACCCGCAAGGAAGTGCCTCATGAGTGGAATGAAGACTGTGAAAAGAGTTTCCAAGCTTTAAAGGATCTCTTGACCACTGCTCCAGTCTTATCATTACCAATTGAAGGAGAAAAATACGAGGTATATACCGATGCTTCGGGCATTGGCCTCGGATGTGTATTGATGCAGAATGGAAGAGTCATTGCATACTCTTCCCGACAATTGAAGAAACATGAAGAGACTACCCAGTTCATGACTTAGAACTGGCCGCTGTAGTATTTGCCTTGAAGATCTGGAGACATTATCTCTACGGAGAATAATTCACTGTGTACTCCGATCATAAAAGTCTCAAGTACTTATTCTCCCAAAAGGAGCTGAACATGCGACAAAGGCGTTGGCTCGAGTATCTCAAGGATTTTGACTTCACTATACAGTACCATCCTGGTAAGGGTAATTCCGTAGCTGATGCCCTTAGTCGAAAGCCGAGAATAATATTGGCCAACTGCATGATACAAGAATGGAAGCTGTTGGAGAAATTCTCTGAGCTTGATATTAGCACAGATGAGAAGAACATGTGTATTATTCTATCTCATATGAGCCTACATCCAGATTTGCTACCTGAAATCAAGAAGCTACAAGAAGAAGATCCCTCACTAGTGGAGATAAAGAGCAAGTTGGACGAGAGACTTGATTTCAAGCTAGCACCTGATGGCAGACTGCTATTTCATGAACGGACATGTGTGCCCGACTGTCCCGAGTTGAAGAAGAAGATTCTTGAAGAAGCTCATCGATCGAGATACATGATCCACCCTGGAGCCACTAAGATGTATCAATACTTGAAAAGAACTTTCTGGTGGCCCAACATGAAAAGGGAGGTGGCAGACTTTGTATCTTCTTGCCTCACATGTCAACAAGTGAAGGCGGAACATCAAAAACCCGCCGGAAAGCTTCATCCGCAAGATATCCCCAAGTGGAAGTGGGAAGATATTGGCATGGACTTTATCATGGGTTTACCCAAGTCTAGGAGCGGATATGATGGAATTTGGATAATTATCGATCGGCTAACTAAATCGGCCCATTTCTTACCCATCAAAAGTCGATGGTCAGTTGACGTACTTGCTGCCCTATATATTAAGGAGATGGTAAGATTACATGGAGTTCCCGTCTCGATCGTATCTGACCGAGACCCGCACATCACTTCTCATTTCTGGAAGAGTCTACAACACTCTCTGGGACGAAACTCAGCTACAGTACTGCTTTCCATCCCCAGACAGATGGACAGACTGAGAGGACTAATAAAGTTGTTGAAGATATGTTAAGAGCATGCATTATAGACTTCAGCGGAAGCTGGCATGACCACTTACCACTAGCCGAATTTACATATAGCAACAGCTATCAAGCCAGTATACAAATGGCACCTTTTGAGGCATTATATAGAAGGAGTTGCCGATCTCCTATATGCTGGGATGAAGTCGGTGACAAAGAAATTCTAGGCCCAGACATGGTTCGAGATTCTACCGATAAGATACATCTCATTAGAGAAAGGTTAAAGATAGCACAGTCCAGGTAGAAATCTTATGCTGATAATAGAAGGTGAGACCTAGAATTTCAAGCCGGAGATCATGTTTTCCTCAAGGTATCTCCCGGTCGAGGCATTAGAAGATTCGGTGTTAAGGGCAAACTAACACCAAGGTATATTGGTCCATTCGAAGCGCTGGAAAGAGTAGGCGAGGTGGCTTATCGCATCGTCCTACCTCCGCAACTGTCAGAAGTGCACAACGTGTTTCATGTTTCTATGCTGAAGAAATACGTGCACGATCCTTTCCATGTCATTGACCACAATGATTTAGTGGTACAGAAGGACCTTACCTACGAGCAGAAGCCAATGAAGATCCTCGACTGAGAAGTTCGAGTTCTAAGGAACAAGACGATCCCTATGGTGAAAATTTAATGGAATCGATGCTTAGAACAAGAAGCTACATGGGAAACTGAAGAATCTATGAAGAGGAGATTTCCAGAGTTATTCTAATTGTGAGTACTCTGCACCCTTCCTATTCCTACATGATATAGTTGAATTTTGGGACCAAATTCTTTTAAGTGAGGGAGGTTGTAGCACCCCTGATGAATACCTTGGAGTAAATTTAAAAATTCTTCCTAAAAGAAATCATACATGAAGGCCTTACATAAAGAATACAACCTCACAAGGACTACTATATAAATATACAAGCCAATGTCACTTTATGCCATAAAGAAACATGAAGGCTTTATGTAAAGAGCCAAACCTCTTAGGGGCTAGCATATAAAGTTACAACCATCACTTTTTGTATAATACGTAATGACTTTTCCTAAAAGAATCTTACATGGGAGGTCTTGTACAAAGAACCAAAAAATGAGAGGGTTATTATATAAAAGTGTAAGACAAACTTTAATACATGGGCCATGGGTTGTACGTAAGTGCTTTCCAGCTTTTCCAACTTCCAAATTGAAGACTATACACTTGGGCGCCATTTACAATATTGAAGACATACATGGAGGCGTCATTTTCAATAGGACCCCATCCCATTATAATATTAATATATGTGTGTACATCTTGAATGCTAACACGTGAATGTGGCAAAATTGTCTAAAAATTAACGCCATCTTTCAAGGGTGTCATTCCCATGAAATAATGCCACCTAAACTAATGACGTCCTCATGCAAGGCATCATTTATGTGAATAGTACCACCTAGATTAATGAACGACCCCTTACAAGGGCGTCATTTAAACCTATGTTTCTAGAAGGTTGAGACACGAGCAACCGATTTTAGCTGGCAAAAATAATGCCCACTCAGCAAGACCCACAAGGCAATAAACCAATGTCTTACGATCCCTATATCTAATCCCCCCCGTAGCACTGACATAGGCTACTACCGCGTCAGTGCTGAAGGAGCGTCTTCTTCCCGAGTCTACGCCCTGCTGCGATCCTGCTGCAGCTTCTGAACCACGTATCACACATCAAAAGATAGGTGTTCTCAAATCCTTGCCTAACTAGTAGCTAAATAGGTTAAATAAGGCATGCTTAGAATTCGATTAACTAGTCAACCATGCTATATATATATATATATATATATATATATATTCTGGCTTTACCATGACCAAGAATAATACCATGGTATACATATGCTAATAGCTTGTTACTCTTGATTCTATACATACTGTTACCATGATCTTTATGGGTTTGAACTTAATTTGTTAGCAGTATTTCATGAGCTTTTGAACGTATTTTATCACACTAGTTTTACAGTTTTAATAACCATGTTTTAATCCTTAGTATATGGCCTCTATTACACCTAATACGTTCATGTTTTAAAACTAGAGGGACCCAGCTCTCTGGTAAATGGTGCCCCTGACCAGGGCGCCAATTACACAATTGAAGACTCCATGCGAAGTCGTCATTTAAATGAAGACAGCCCTAGTGTTGTCAATTATATTTCTAAAATTTCCAGTACTAGATAATTCAACACATTCAAAAATCCATAACAATCAAACTAAAGCATGAAATTTATGCATGAACATGTTTCTTGAATCCTAATATTTTTCCCTACCTACACGTACTCTTACTTTCTGATTCGGAGTAACTTTACACTGGTGAATAGTGCACACTCACCTGTAAATGGTGCCCGTGACCAGGGCACCAATTACAGAATTGAAGACTCCGCGAGGAGTCGTCAATTAAATGAAGACTTGAGCAATGACGTCAATTCTATTTTCTAGAATTTCCAGAAATCAGTAAATCAACGCATTCAAAAATCTATAACTAATAAACTGAACCATGAAAATTTTGCCAGAATATACTTCTGTGACCCTGAGATTTTTCTCCACCTGACCATGTCTTCGGATTCTGATTCGGAGAAACTTTGTAGAAATGAATAGTTGCTTGTATCACAGAATGTACCATTCTGATACGAAGCACAACTCACTTGTAAAACAACTCAATTGGTGACCCTACACAGTGATATCAATTCGAGTTGAACATGTACTTAAATTGAAGACACTCCGGAGAGTCTTCAATTAAATGAAGACTGCTCACAAAGTCTTCAATTTGTTAAATAGCGACAGCCAGCAAGTCTTCAATTTGTTAAATAGTGGCAGCCAGCAAGCCTTCAATTTGTTAAATAGCGGCATCAAGCAAGTCTACAATTTGTTAAATAGCGGCAGCCAGCAAGTCTTCAATTAATTGAAGACTACTTAAAGGTGCGCCAATTCTTTATATATATATATTCAAAAAAAAAAAACAACCCCTGTTACAGAATTGACGACGGCCAGGTCGTCTTCATTTAAATGAAGACTTCATGGGGGGCGCCATATATATATATATATAATTCTAAAAATTTAAAATTTGAAAGTTTGGGAAACCCCCAGATGCCAACTCATTGATTACAGCTTCTGATTTGATCTGTCTCATGATTTGTGCAAATACAACCCTAATCCATACTCCTGCATATTGAGTTCTTGAATTTCCATTCCATGAAAAATCTACTTTGTGTATATCCTACATGGTCAAACCTTGAACCTCTTAAACTACCATTTGAGAGTGTTGGAGCTAAGTGCCATGCAGGATAAAGTGCTACGTTGTGGGAGCCACCTCTTGAGACCGTATGGCGCAAAGTGCTACACGATGGGAGCCACCTCTAAAGCCCTCCATAACCAAATGACTAGTTAATCTTGTCTGTAATAGTACGTTTCTTAATTCTTGAAATTCCACATTGGCTATAAATGAGAGTGGATGTCAAAGGTAATACATGAAATGATGTGCATATAGGGCCCGGTCTGGTCCTAGGAGGAGCACCCGAAGGTACTTGTGCCCATAGGAGTTTATTGAGCACGGTGTTTAGCATTGCACCGGAGTACTTGCTTGACTTGAGACACTCCACCCCTACTCTCTCTCTCCTTACTTACTTGACTTGCGTGGCCCGGAACGGGCACTGCTTGACTTGTGGCCCGAGAAAGGGTAAAATACTTGTTTGATAATAGCCAATTTTACTGATACGTACTTGACATTACTTGTTTGAATTGAATTTTTATTTGCTCGTACCTGAGATATACTTGTACATGAGTTCCTTCTTGCACTTGAGTTCATACTTATACCTGCTTGCCCTGAAGTGACATTTACATCTGTAAACTCTTGAAATACTACTTGTCAAATACTTGAAATCTTGATATACTCTCTTTATACAGTTCTTGGCCTCTTACTGTTTATCATGCCTAAATTTACCTGTATACCTGATTTTTTTTTCTTATACGTACATCATGCATAGCCATACTGATAATACATGCAAATTGTAAATCACGTAAAGATTGTTCGTATTTGAGATGTAATTCCTACTGAGCGATTCGTTTATCTAGTTGCTTCCTAACATTTTCAGGTGATTCGGATAGCGACAAGAATGAGGTTGAAACCAAGTGAAGAGTGCTAGAACGCCAATCACCTATCATTAGCTAGTCGCGTCCTTGAATTTTAATTGAGTCCTACTTTGTATTCCAGTATGTCAGTTTACTTATCCGAACCATGTTAAGGCACTTAGCCTAGTGTTGTCTTTTTAAATCTGGAATTTGTCATGGACTATCTTTATTTCCTTTAGTCAATCAAATAAATGTCACTTGGACTATTGGGATTATTTGATTTTATTAGTCTTTTGTACACTTCGTAATTATGTATGGTAAAAAATTTATCGCTCTAATGACACGATCTATATAGACGCGTCACGCAACCGAGTATCTTCCGCACTCGGGACGTAACACTTGGACTGTGACTTAAACGTGTGAACCGCGTTAAGATCGATGTGTCTGATTTGCCTCGTTTAATTGCGTTATTTAAAAAAACTTAAATTTTAAATTTTAAAATCACGTTCTTACATTAAAAATGCTATCGAGAAATAAATAACTTGGTAAATGAACTCGAAATGCTATCGAGAAATAAATAACTTGGTAAATGAACTCGGAATGCTATCATTAATTGTTCAAACAACTATGCTCTAATTTGTGTAAACTTCTTGTACACGATTGACCCTGCCTATTTTATCTAAGCTCTATCTGAAAGCTTGGCATATTCTTTCAATATATTTCCTTCATTGAATTCTTTCACAAATGAACATGTTAGAATACACAAGAATGGTTTCCGTTCGATTTACGTGATTACGTGTTTCTGACAAACCATGTAGCTAGCAAATTTACCAAGAAAGACTGATGTTTAAGGCAAGAGGTCCACAGAAAAATCTCTTAAGTGGATAAGTGATTATTTAATTATGACCTTGTGAATGCGCGGAGAACCTCCCACTATCCCACTACTTACCTGGCTGAGATCTCGTTGATTTTCTACTAAGCTCTCGACTTGACCTAAACACGTTTTACAAGATTTTCACAAAAGTTGATCGTGCCTTGATTGGCAATACATTCTCTTTCTTGTCTTAATGGAGTTGAACATAATACCTTAAATCATCCTTGAACCTCTATTATAAACTTCATTTGTAATTCATACTACATGCCCTTGGAATGAAAATTTTGCTAGATCTGTACTTTAACCATAAACTACCGTTTATGAGTGTAGGAGCTGAGTGTCATGTAGGACAAAGTACTACGTTATGGGAGTCACCTCTTGAGGTCGAAATGGCGCAAAGTGCTACATGACGGGAGCCACCTCTTGAGCTTATAGGGGCCACCTCTAGAGTCCTCCATAACTAAATATCTAGTTGTGCGTTATACTACGCTTCATAAGCTTTTCTTGAAACTCGGAATGGCCATATTTTGAATGAATTTTTTTAAAAATTACACGGAACTCTTGGTCCACCTGAACACTCAATGCTTGGAAATTTTGGGGCTCTAATCTGATCTTAGACGAGCAAAGACTGAAAGTACTTGTGATCTAGGGAGTTGAATGATCAGGTGTGGCATTGCACCAACTGACATGCAAGATTGAACTAGACAATTCACTTGTTACATACTTGACTCATTACATGCTTGACTTCCTGTACATGACATTTTTTATCAGATGTGTTAATATTCTTGTTATATGGAAAAACTTATAATTCTCTACATGCTATTGATCTTCATGCTTACACTTGAGTTCTATGATATCTATTCTTGAATTATTGACTTCCTGATCTTGTTCTCTACTACACTTTTCACTTGTTTTATTACCTATTTTATTTCGAGAGCATATAGATGATCCAAAATTCTAATTACTTAAAGTGACATGGTAAAGAAATATAAGTCATACTGAGCTTTCTAGCTCACCCTGTGTATTGTTGTCAATTTTCAGGAAATCTTGAAGATGATGGGATTGGGCTGGAGTGACGAGAGTGCTGATAGTCTTTCGTAGATTTTTTCCCAATCTGTCTACTTAGAAATGAATGTACTACATTTTAATAGTATCAAAAGTCCTTGAAGGATATTTGTTAGAAATGTCATATTATGAAATAAAGATATGATTTTGTCCATTTGTTGTTCATACTCATCATCTGAGTCTCTTGATCGACCTACTCATATAACTGTTCATGCCTTGATATTTCCTCCTTGTTCGGGGCATGACAGTTTAGTTGGTATCAGAGCCTATGGTTAAAAAGAGTCTAGTGCATCAAGACATAGTTATTAAAAACCCTAGGTTCTTCACACTATAGGTTACAAGTTAGTAATACTTGACCCGTGAGATTGGGTAGAGAATTGGGATAGATAGTAAGACATGTATAGTTAAGTTATTGATCCCATAGCTTATTTTGTAGAAATTCTTAGCTGTTGAAAATGGCAGCTGAGTGTGCTCAATAGAGAGAAATGCAAAAGACTATCCAAGGGTTAACTCAAGCCCTACAACAAGTGGCTCAAGGAGGATCTAATCACCATGGTGAGGGAGACCAACACCGTAACTTTAGGAACATGAATCCCCTGAGATTCAATGGTTCCACTGACCCGGATGAGATCGAACATTGGGTCAAGGAGATAGAACGAATATTTCGACTCATGCAATGCTCGGACCAAGATAGAGTTTTGCTTATGACTTTTCAACTGGAAAGGGA
This sequence comes from Amorphophallus konjac, assembly GCA_022559845.1. NCBI lineage: Eukaryota > Viridiplantae > Streptophyta > Magnoliopsida > Alismatales > Araceae > Amorphophallus > Amorphophallus konjac. Next base: position 492,870,399 of record CM040121.1, read on the forward strand.
CGTGAGAGCTTGGTGGGAATCGGTGGAGGCGACCTTGCCAGATCCCCAGATCACTTGGGAGGACTTTCTAGAATATTTCAATGGCAAGTATTTTTTGGAAAGAGCCCAAGAATGTAAGCCAGTGGAACTTTCCACCCTTAAACAAAGAAGCCTCTATGTAGCTGAATACGAGGCCCAGTTTTCTCGACTGGCCCATTATGCTCCACATCTTATTAGTACGAAGAGGTGAAGGCCAAGCGATTCCTAAATGGGCTAAGGCACTAATATATTCCCCAACTAGCATCTATGGACATCCAAACATCTGCCGAGATGGTCTGTAAGGCCCAACTATTAGAAGATGCCATGGAGATGATAGATAGAACTAAAGGAAGAGTCGTGAAAGAGCAAGTAGTGGGTGCCAGAAACTTTAAGCCAATATTTGGAAAGAAGAGGCCAAACGAAGGAAGAACTCCTCAACAAGATAAAAGGCCTCGAGATGAAAATAGACAAGCCATCCCTGCTGCACCTTCATCATCATCAAAAGATATCTGCAAGTATTGTGATAAGGCTGACCATAAAACTGAAGAGTGTTGGAGAAGGAAATGAGCATGCTTGCATTGTGGAAGTAGGGATCATTAGATTTCTGATTGTCCCCTTATGAAGGAGTCTCCACCGGAGAAGAAAAGTCAAGAAGGACCAAGGCATCAAGGAAGACTCCAAGCTCTGATAGAACCTGCACCGACTGAAGAAGGAGGAGTGGTGGAAGGTACTCTCACTATCAATTCTAGAACTGCTTTCGTTCTATTTGATACTGGAGCTAGCCATTCATTCATATCCCAGAATTTCGCTGCCACCTTACATGAAAAATCTATCCCTTTGAAAACTAAACTTGTCATTTCCACACCTTTAGGAGCAAGTACTGAGCTTGAACATTATTTTCCCTCTAGTGAAGTATTGATTAGTGGCTGTAACTTAGCCGCTAATTTGATATGCATGACATGAAGGGTTATAATGTAATATTAAGTGCTGACTGGTTGGCCAACTATAATACTAAGGTGGATTGTAGACAAGGTAGTGTAATCTTTGGTGAGCCGGGATACCCTGAACTCTCTTTATCTAGAAATAGCCATCCCAAACATCCTCTTCTCATCTCTGCCCTTCAAACTCAAAAAATGATGAAGAAATGATGTGTTGCATTCCTGGCTTCTGTCCTTATAACTGAACCCAAGAAACCCATTCTAGAAGAAATCTCTATTGTTAAGAAATATCCTGATGTATTTCCTGAGTAGTTACCTGGCATACCACCTGAGAGAGAAGTTTCATTCTCAATCAATTTGATACCAGGAGCAGCCCATGTATCCAAAACTCCATATAGAATGTCACCTGCTGAGTTAAAGGAACTAAAATAGCAATTGATGGAATTGTTAGATAAGGGATTCATCAGGCCTAGTACATCATCTTGGGGAGCACCTATTCTCTTTGTGAAGAAGAAAGATGGATCTATAAGGTTATGCATTGATTATAGACAGTTGAACAAATTGACTATCAAGAAAAAATATCATCTACCAAGAATTGATGAACTATTTTATAAAATATCTAGAGCTCATTATTTCTCCAAGATTGACCTCAGGTCGGGTTATCATCAACTGAGAATCAAGGAAGAAGATATTTATAAGACAGCATTCATGAGTAGATATGGACACTATGAATTTGTTATCATGTCTTTTGGGCTAACTAATGCACCTACAGCCTTTATGCAACTTATGAATAGTATATTCTGACCCTATTTAGATCAATTTGTGGTGATATTTATTGATGATATATTATTATACTCCAAAACCAAGGAAGAACATGAAGCACATTTGAGGATCGCCTTACAGATATTAAAGGAGAATCAATAATATGCTAAATTGAGCAAATGTGAGTTCTGGTTGGAGAAAGTTTCATTTCTCGGTCATGTGATCTCTAAGGAAGGTATTTCTGTTAATCCTTTAAAGGTAGAAGCTGTCAATAATTGGGAAAGGCCTACAGATGTGACCGAAATCTAAAGTTTTCTAGGATTGACCGGTTACTACAGGAGATTCATCAAAGACTTCTCTAAAATTGTTGTGTCATTGACTAGATTAACAAGGAAAGAAAATTATTATGTGTGGGCTGAAGAATGTGAGAAGAGTTAACAATTGCACCTGTTCTTACTCTGCCTCTTGCGGGAGGAGGATTTGAGGTATACGCTGATGCTTTAGGAATTGGCCTAGGTTGTGTACTAATACAACAAGGTAAGGTGATAGCCTATGGATCTAGGCAACTGAAGACTCACGAAGTTAATTATCTTGTGCATGATCTAGAATTGGCGGCAATAGTCTTTGCTCTGAAGATATGGAGGCATTATCTATATGGTGAGCAGTTCATTATCTATTCTGACCATAAGAGTCTAAAATATCTATTTTCTCAAAAAGAACTCAACATGAGACAAAGAAGATGGTTAGAATATTTGAAAGATTTTGACTTTTCTATTCAATACCATCCTGGAAAAGACAATACTGTGGCTGATGCTCTTAGTAGGAAGTTGAGGGCTCTATTATCAAGTTTGATGATTAGTGAGTGGCGACTGTTGGAGAAATTTACAAGATTAAATTTAAATGTGGAACCAAAGGAGGAACAAGATTGCCAGTATAAGGGTATAACCTGATATGTTCTCCAAAATAAAGGAGCAACAAGGTAACGATCCTTTATTGGTTAAAATTACGGGGAATCTGAGCCAAAGACCTGGTTTTCAACTGGCTAATGATGGGAGATCATTATTTTGAGGAAGAACTTGTGTGCCTGATAGTGATAAAATTAAGAAGAAGATAATGGAAGAAGCGCACCAATCCAGGTATACCATTCATCTAGGAGTCACTAAAATGCACCAAGATTTGAAAAGAAATTTTTGGTGGCCGAATATGAAAAGATAAGTGGATGAGTTTGTGAGCCGTTGCATGACATGTCAATAGGTAAAGGTAGAGCATCTCAGACCAGCTGGTAAATTGAAAGCACTGGAGATACCGGAATGGAAGTGGAAAAGTATTGGTATAGATTTCATTATGGGATTGCCCAAAACTAGAGCAGGACTTGATGTAATATGGGTAATAGTGGACCGCTTAACCAAGTTTGCTCACTTCTTATCCATCAAAAGTAAGTGGATGGTGGATATACTGGCAACTATATACATCAAGGAAGTGGTAAGATTGTATGGTATTCCTTCATCTATAATTTCTGATAGAGATCCAAGATTTACTTCTCACTTTTGGAAGGGATTGCAATCTTCTCTAGGGATGAAATTAAATTTTACTACAGTTTTTCACCCTCAGACAGATGCTTAGATAGAGAGAACTAATCAGATCATCAAGGATATGCTTATAACTTTCATGAGAGATTTCGGTGGAACTTAGCATGAACATTTACCATTGATTGAGTTCACCTACAATAATAGCTACCAATCAAGTATTCAAATGGCACCTTTTGAAGCTTTATATGGTAGAAGTTGTAGATCACCCATATACTGGGATGAGATTGGGGAGAAGCAGTTAGTAGGTCCTGATATGATTCAAGATACGACTCGGAATATCCAGATGATTAGGGACCGACTGAAAGTTGCTCAATCCCGATAGAAGAGTTATGCTGACAATAGAAGAAGAGATCTGAAATTTCAAATCGGTGACCATATCTTCTTGAAGGTATCACCTATCCGAGGAATCCAAAGATTCAGAGTCAAAGGAAAGTTAAGTTCGAGATTTATTGGTCCCTTTAAGATCTTTGGTAGAGTTGGGGAAGTAACATACAAGCTAGCATTACCCCCGAAGTTGGCAGGAGTGCATGATATTTTCCATGCTTTAATGCTAATGAGGTATGTCCATGATCTTTCACATGTGATCCAACATGATGATCTGGTACTGCAAAAGGATTTATCTTATGAAGATAAACCCATCAAGATACTAGACCGAAAATTGTATCAACTAAGGAATAGAGCAATACCAATGGTTAAAATCTAATTGAGTCATCGTGGACAAGAAGAAGTCACTTGGGAATTGGAGGATACGATTAAGAAGAAGTATCCATAATTATTTTCAGGTTAATATTGTTATTTTGTAAAGAACCAGGTGAATTCGGAGGACAAAATTCTTTTTAAGTGAGGGAGGATGTAGCAACTCGAAATTATATATATACATTTATATGCGAAAAGAAATAATGAAAGATGAAAATAAAATAAATTATGAATATTTTTCCTTTATGTCTTTAAAGTATAGACTACATTAACACAAATTCTAATCCCACGTGATAATGTGAACGGCGAGATTCATGGCTCGATTCGGAGAGGGGGAAGACGTTGGTATTGTAGCAATACTGTAGCGGTATTGTAGCATCCGATTTAAGATGGAATTATTAGCTCTAATCTAATCCTAATTAGTGGATGAGGTCATTGATTATTTCATTAAATAGATGAGGTCATTGGTTATGTCATGGAGGGGGATTTATTTCAACATTCACATGTTGGAATTTATTTTCAGCATAGGTTGGTGTAATAGTAACATGGGTTGGTGAAATAGGAAAATCAGGTGGAAATTGACTTAGAATTAAATGGGTAATAGAATAAATATAGGATTTAACCTATAAATAGGGCTGGAATCTTCCCTACTCAAAGTACAAATCTATTGGGGAATTGCTGGTCATAGAGAGGAGGAAAGCTTGAAGTTTGGAGGAGTGTTCGAAGTGTTCTTCGTTCTTGTTCTTCTTCCTCTTTGATCTTCAACTAGGTAGATTTTCTCTTAGGCAAAACTTAATTAGATCTTCCTATATGTTCCTTTGTAAGAGTATTTCGATTCTATGCAATTTTTTCATGATCATGTATTTGTGGCTTATTTTGAGATTAAAGTCTAAAAAATAGAGTTTTCACTGTAAGAACAGGTTTTGATTTTCTGTCTAAGAGCGCGGATCACACATGGACTGTGACTTAAACGCGACAACCGCGTTAAGATCGATGTGTCTGCTTTGCCTCGTTTATGTGCATTATTTAAAAAAAACTTAAAATCTAAATTTTAAAATCATGTTCTTACCTTAAAAATGCTATCGAGAAATAAATGACTTGGTAAATGAACTCGTAACGTTATCATTAATTATTTAAACAACTATGCTCTAATTTCTGTAAACTTCTTATAAACGATTGACCCTGCCTATTTGATCTAAGCTCTATTTGAAAGCTTGACATATTCTTTCAATATATTTCCTTTATTGAATTCTTTCACAAATGAACATGTTAGAATATGCAAGAATGGTTTCCATTCGATTTACGTGATTACGTGTTTCTGACAAACTGTAGCACCCCCGATAAAACAATTGAGAAAATTTAAAACTTCTTCATAAAGAATCCTACATGAAGGCATTATATAAAAAATAATACCTTATGAGGACTATTGTATAAATGTACAAGCCAACATCACTTTATGCCATCATGGGTAGTACGTAGTGAACTTCTTCCTAAAGAATCCTACATGAAGTCCTTATATAAAGAACCATATCTTAGGAGGACTACTATATAAATGTAGAACCCAACATCACTTTATGCCAACACATGGGTAGTACGTAAGCGGGGTTTCCTTTTTCAACACAAAGGGAATGAGCGACCCTTTACCAGGGCGCCATTCACCAAAATGAAGTCTCCACGGAAGGTGACATTTCCCTTGGGGCCACCATCCCACTAAAGTATATATATATATATATATATATATCTATATATATATATATTCCATGAAGGCCAACACGTGAAGGTTGCATTTTTGTCTAAAGCCATGAAGAATGGACGCCCTCATGCAGAGGCATCATTTACATGAATAGGATCACCGAATTAATGAGCAACCCTTTACCAAGGCGTCATTTCCAAAGTGCTTCTAGAAGGGGGTTAACAATAACAACCTACGTTTGCTAGCAATGGACCCATGAGGGAACATTCACAGTAGGGTTTCGGATCTGGTTTTCCATGGACCCTTACTATTTCCCTATAAACAAATCCCTCCATCAACCGTAGATGACCCTTACTGTCTTACTGCCACGGAAGAGAAGGTTATCCTACTGCTTCTCTGTCTCCACATGCAGAAGAGAGATCTAATATTTCTCTTCATGTGTAGGAGACGTATCCTGCTGCAGAAGCTTTGCTGAGCGTGAAGGGCTTACCGTGGCTGGGATTTCTAATTCTTTCTCTACAGTTATACCTAGTAAACCGCACCCAAAAGGTAGGTTTTCTCAAGATCTAGCCCAACCCGTAGCTAAAATAGGATAATACAACATGCTAGTATACTCCGTATGTCATGCCATGCAGCCTGTTCCTATAGCATGTTACACGGGTTTTAAGTATAACATATTCTATAGCATGTTACACGGGTTTTACTTAAACCAACTATAGCTTGTTACATCAGTTTTAACATGTCTGTTACATAGTCTATTATGTGGATTTTACTGGATTTGAACATATCCTATCATACTAGTTTTTACAGCCTCAAATAATCATGTTTTAGCCCTAGGATATAACCTCTGTTACAATAGATACATACATATTTTAAAAACCCAGAAAGTCCAGCCCTCAGGTGAATAGCGCCCCCAGCCAGGGCGCCATTTCCTGAAGAGGGGCCCCAAGCCAGGGTGCCATTTAATTAAAGACACTATGAAGTGTCGTCAATTCATTTTCCAGCAATTTCCAGAAATTATTAATCAACGCATTCAAACATCTATGTCTATTGAACTAAACCCTACGATTCTTGCATGAATATATTTCTGTGATCCTGATATTTTTCTCTACCTATCTATGTCCTTAATTCCCGATTTGAAGAAACTCTGAAAATATGAACAATAACTTGTATCTCAGAATGTACCTCTCTGATGTGAAGCATGACTCACTTGAAAACGGCTCAATTGGTGACTCTCTGCAGTGACTTCAATTAATTGAAGACACTGCCGAGGGGCGCCAATTACCAGAACCCTTTACTTCAATTAGCGACACCCCAGGTGACTTCAATTAAATGAAGTCACCATGAGGAGGCGCCAATTCCATTTTTGAAAAAAATATAAACACCGCATTAGAAATTTTATATTTATGTAATCAAAACCCAACAATTTTGCATGAGCATGATTCTGAACTCCCGAGAATTTTCTCTACCTGCTCATATCCTTGCTTCATATTTCTGAGAAACTTTTACTATATGAATAGTGTTTTGAGTCACAGAATATACCTGTCCGGTGTAAATCACCTAAATTCAATTGGTGTCCCAAGCCACAATGTCAATTCTTCAAATGAAGTCACCCGAGGAGACTTCAATTAAATGAAGTCACCCTGAGGAGACTACAATTAAATGAAGTCACCCCGAGGAGACTTCAAATTAAATGAAGTCACCCCGAGGAGACTTCAATTAAATGAAGTCACCTGGGAAGACTTCAATTCATTGAATAGTGACACCCGGGAAGACTTCAATTCATTGAATGGTGACACCCGGGAAGACTTCAATTAGCGACACCCTGAGGTGACTTCAATTAAATGAAGACCCCTCAGAGAGACGCTAATTCCAAATATATATATATATTCTAAAAAATGGAAAATTCTGAAAAATTGGCCAACCCCTAGACGCCAATTGCTTGAAAGAGGGGCTAACCCCCAGGCGCCAATTGACTGAAAATTAAATGAAGTCACCCCATGGAGACTTCAATTAAATGAAGTCGCCTAGGAAGACTTCAATTCATTGAATAGTGACACCCGGGAAGACTTCAATTCATTGAATGGTGACACCCGGGAAGACTTCAATTAGCGACACCCTGAGGTGACTTCAATTAAATGAAGACCCCTCAGAGAGACGCTAATTCCATATATATATATATATATATATATATATATATATATATATATATATATATATATATATATATATTCTGAAAAATGGAAAATTCTAAAAAATTGGCCAACCCCTAGACGCCAATTGCTTTAAAGAGGGGCTAACCCCCAGGCGCCAATTGACTGAAACATACCCTGACCCTCAAACGCCAATTGCATGAAAGACTGGGTAACCCCCAGTCGCCAATTGCCTGAAAGCAGGGGCCAACCCCCATACGCCAATTCAGTTAGCTGCCAATCTTCGTTTTGATTCCTGATTTATCTCGTGATTCGTATCGATATAACCCTAGTACATGCTCCTGCATCATATATGCCTTTGAACTCTGTTCCTGGAATCTACCTTATACTCTTACAATGGCAACCATTGAAATTCTATATTGGCTATAAATGAGAGTGAATGTCAAAAGAAATACATGAAATGATGTGCATATAGGGCTCGGTCTTGTCCTGGAAGGAGCACCCTAAGGTACTTGTGCCCATGAAAGTTTATTGACCACGGTGTTTGGCTTTGCACCGAAGTACTTGCTTGACTTGCTTGACTTGAGACACTCCACACGTACTCTCTCTCTACTTTCTTGACTTGACTTTTGTGGCCCGGAATGGGTGATACTTTACTTGCGTGGCTCGAGAATGGGCAAAATACTTGCTTGATTGAAATAGCCAATTCTATTGACACGTACTTGATATTACTTGCTTGAACACAAAGTTTACTTGCTTGAACATGACTCTTACTTGCTTGTACATGAGTTCTTGCTTGCCCGAAAAGTGGCATCAACATCTATAAGTTCTTGATATCCTGCTTGACAAACACTCAAAATCATGCGATACTCTCCTTATACAGTTCTTGATTTCTTATTATTCATCATGCATAGATTTATCGTATACCTGATTTTTCTTACTTGTACATCATGCATAGCTATACTGGTAATACATGTAACATGTAAATCACTTAAAGATTGCTCGAACTTGAGATGTAATTCCTATTGAGCGATTCGCTCATCCAGTTGCTTCCTAACATTTTCAGGTAATTCGGATAGCGACATCCACCTAAATGGAAATGAGACCGAGTGAAGAGTGCTAGAGTCACCGATCATCTACTGCTAGCTAGTCGTGTCTTTTGATTTTCTTGAGTCCTTTTATGTATTTCTAGTTATATCAGTTTAGTTGATTGAAGCTTGTTAAGGCTTGTAGCCCGGTATTTAGTTTTGAATAAGGAATGTCATGGATTAGAATTATCACCATTTGGTTAATTGGATAATTGTCATCTTGGACATTGGTATTATTTGGGAATTTAATCTTAGTTACGATTCAGATAATTTGCGCACTCTATCTTTTGTCAAAAATAAAATAAGTATACTGCTCTGACTGAATGGTTCTATATAAGCTTGCCACGACCTGGGTATCTTCCGCGCTCGGGGAGTGACAACCTTCGTGGTATCAGAGCCTAGGATTTTAGTTTCCTAGGTAAAACCCGAGTCCAAGAATAGGAAAAACCCGAGTCCAAGGACAGAATAGTCTAAGGATAGATTTAGACCTTACTCGGTGAGATTGGTAGAGCCATGGGTTAAGTTTTATAATGACATTTGACCTCACAATAAAGCCCGATATTTATTATACTTAAACTCTTTTGTAGGATCATGGCCGCAGAATGAGCACAATGGCGCAAGATGCAACGCACCGTGCAAGGCCTTACACAGGCGCTACAGCAAGTGGCGCAAGGCAGAGTTAACTGTGGAGCCGGCGATCTCCACAGGGGTTTCCGCAACATGAATCCACCAAGGTTCACGGGTTCATCTGACCCCGAGGATGCCAAAAATTGGTTAAAGGAGATGGAACGGATTTTCCGTGTGATGCAATGCACGGATGAGGAGAAGGTTCTACTAGCCATATTCCAACTGGAGCGGGACGCTCGATGTTGGTGGGAATCCGTGGAAGCAACATTACCAGAAGATCATGTCACATGGGATGAATTCGCGGAGCATTTCAACAACAAGTACTTCTCTGACCATATCTAGGAAAAGAAGACCGCGGAATTTGCCGCACTAAAATAACGAGGCTTGAAAGTGGCAGAGTATGAGGCCCAATATTCAAGACTATCCAAGTATGCACCCCACTTGGTGTGTACGGAAAAGATGAAGGCTAAAAGGTTCCTCAACGGGCTTCGGCCCCACTGTAGACACGCTAAAATCGACACTATGTTGAGTAAATCTCATGTCACGACGTAATGTCCCAAAGTGGACTTCAATAATGGCTTAATATGAAGTTTTTCTAGTTTTTCTATCATATTTGTAATTCACGACCGTCAGTAGGGCGTCATTTAATTGACGGCTATATGGGTGTCGTTGTTTCAACAATTGGTGACCGCGTACGCAGGTGTTATTTTGTGGTATTTCATGATTTTTAAGAATTCCATATAAAATAAAATTCAAGGAATTGACAGTAGTTTCTAAGGCGCTCATTAATTGACGCCATTTCTCGAAGGTGTTATTTCCTATTTTTAAATATGGAAAGTCCTTTCTTTCTAAAAATTAACCCAGGAATTAACGGCTGTGTGCGCGGTTGTCATTTCAAATTCACAACTACCCTGATGTCGTCATTTGAGCTTCCGTCTTCAGTTCGTCTGCAACCTTCCCAGGAAGAGTCCTTCTTCATTTTAAAACCATAATCGATTGAGAAAGAGAGATCATTGTTGGATGATGGCTATCCTTATTTTAATCTTATTAGAATAAGGATCTTTGGCCTTATAAATACCCGCAGTTTCCTGCGCACGCGAGAGGATATACAGACATACGAAGAGAGAGGATCTTTGAGATACTTCTGCTAATAAGAGAGAGAGAGAGTTCCTTTTTCTTGTTAGCAAGCTTCTTGCAGGTTCTTCCTCCGATGGTGGTCTTCCTCTGACGGGGTCTTCTTCCAGGCGGTCTTCTTCCTACGGCCGAAGCACTCCTCTTGTTCCTCTCCCTTAATGCTGCAGCAATAGCAGAAGGCCCCTTTTCTCTTTTTAGTATTATTCATTCATACGCATCTCTCTTTAGTCATCTTGCTAGAATCAATCACATACACTTTCTTTGCATATCATATTACGTGTTGCATCTATAGCACATAACTCCCACCTTTTACTCCTTTTAGGGGTTTTAAACAAACACACAAGGTGTGTTCGTGCCCACTTTGCATAGTTCTATTTTCTTAGAGCATTGATACTACACTTTGGCTAATCCATCTTATTTATTTATCTTTTCTTGTCTTACAAGGGTAATCAAAGTAAAAACCCCCTTCATCGGCCGGCCGGTAGAAGGAGGAAGGAAGGACTCACAATCTCACCCACTTTTTCACAAGGTACATGTGATCATCCCTTAACTTTTGAGGTAACCCCTCTGGCGATCACCCTTCTTAGAGCATCACATGCTTCTTTTTTATTCTTTTTCCTTCATCTCCCACATATCATGCTTAGCTTATCCTCCATCTTTTCTTAATTCCCCCCCTTAAAAAATTTAAATTTTCTTTCTTTTTAATGTCTTTGTGACACATTCATAAATTGGCGATCACGGTGGGACTCTTGATGTTTTTATTTTGATTACCCTTCCTTCGGCACCGACGTGTGCCCCTCCCTTTGGCACTCTCGCGTGCCCCTCCTTTGGCACCGACGTGTGCCCCTCCTTAGTGCTCCACATAGCACACTCCCCTTGTGCACCACGTGCACATCTCCCACTGGATTAGCCAATTTTTTGAACTGTCCATAACATTTTTAAGAAACAAAATTTCATTTCTGTTAGTTTTCATTAATTTTTGTTCTCTAGAATTGATTAGCGGCTGCCCTGCAGCCACTATTTTAACAGTCAGTAACCACTCACAGAGGCATTGTTTGCATTTATTTTCCAATATTTTCATCGTGTTTCTAATCAACGCCCCTCCACAGAGGCGTCATTCTTGAATTCAACTCCTCAAACCAAGGCGTCAATTCTACCGTTACTGTTGATTTTCTTATCCTGATCATTATTCCCTGATATTTGACGCCCCTCCATAGGGGCGTTATTTGCATATTCAGCGCCTCACACCAAGGCGCTATTCTACTTTGTTGTTCATTGTTTGCCACGGTTTACAGTGATTAGCGACTGTCACACAGTCGCGGTTTACTGAAACAGCGACTGCTGTCAGGTCGCCATTTTGTTTTGTTTTCACAGAACCTCGATTGATACTATTATCTGCACATGTTGGCTACATTTATTGTTTGTCTGATTACTATTGATTGATCTACCTGCATTAGCTTGCATTCTAGGGCATTTGGTTGAGAGACCTCCTCTCTCTACACTCCTAGGATTCTACACCCTTTTCTTGGAATTGGAAGGACCCTCCATTAAGCATTCCGTCTCTTTGGACTGGAAATTCCTCTTCCAAGGCCTCCGTAAGTCCTCGCACCCGTGGATTCCCTCACGGACGCCGAGCCGGTTCTACCATTTGAAGTACTCGGAGTTTAGTTAACCCATCCATTGGTGAGGAGAGAGAAAAAACTTAGTTGACCCGGAGATTACACCTAAACTTGCAACTAGGGCCCGCATTGAAAAGTGAGAATTGGTTACACTTTTAAAATCCATTTTAATCTCAAGAAAAACTTTAAAATATTTGGTTCATTACAACTTGAGTGAACAATTTGTTTGATTGGTAGATTATCTCTTACTTATACTTGTTGGTTTGAAATATTTTCCTCTCCTCTAACATGCAACTTCGTTTAGGTAAAATCATTAACATGGCCAACTATGGGTATTCTTATGATGGTTATGAGGAGGGTCAATTTGACCCATCCTATGAGGTCCCCCCTCAAGATTCGACCCATTATGAGGGAAACTATGCTCCCTCTCATGCTTATTATTCCCAAGTTCATGTGGTAGATACTACTACTCAAGAGGTTGAGCCTTCCTCCCAAGCTCAACCTACCACACAAAACACATCTAGGGACGCTACCCCATCTTTTAATCTTAATGATTTGATCCATGCTTTGTCTCAACTGGATGACTCCCAACATCAGGCTGTCCAGGCCGCTTTAAAAGGGAAATCTGTCCCTTCATCTTCAAACCCTCCTCAGGCCGCGGTTGGCCATCCATCTTTTAATGACCAGGCGGTCTCATAGAAAATTCCTTTACGTCCACCAACTCCTATCATGGCTACGCCAGCTCAACCGGCAAGCAATTCAGTGGTTAGGCCCCAATATCCTCCACCTTCCCAACTCTTAAGGAGGCCTATGCCGAATCCGTTCCCTTCCAATCTGGCCCCAGTCGAGTCCGACACCAACACCATACTCCTCCAGAAGATAGCTAGTATGGAGGAGCAGCTTAAGAAGGTCACGACACCGAAGAATGCTCCGGAGATTGATCTCCCCACTTTGCCAGTTTTTCACTTGCCTCCTTCCGAGATGCCTAATTTCCGGTGATACAATGGAACGGGTAACCCGTTCATTCATTTGAAAGATTTTATGTACGAGACTTCATTCTGGAAGGATAATAAGATCTCCTTGGCCTATCTCTTTAGAAGGTCTCTAGATGGTCCGGCACTCGAATGGTTCTATTCCTTGGAGCCGACTGAAGCTAGTGATTTTGACATTGTTTAGCGGAAATTCCTACAGAAATACAATGACCGTGTGGGTCCATCCTTGTCAGTCACGGATCTTGTTGCTGAGAAGATGAAGCTCGAAGAGGACTTCGTCTTGTTTGCCGACAGGTGGAGGGCTTTGGCCGAGAAACTAAAAGATACCCTTTCGGAGACGGAATAGGTTAAGATGATTATATCAAATTCTATTCCACACTTCCGTCATATTCTGGCCATGAATAGGCTGAGCATCATGGAAGAGCTCTATGAGAGAGCTAGATATATACAGACTCAGATGAAAGACTCACCCATTATGGGCATGTTCGAACAAAAACCAAGGTTGGTCAGGAAGAACACTAATGTTAACAATAGTGGTGGCACAACCGATGGCGCCGTGACAAATGAGAAGGTGGGCGTGGTTGGTAACCCCGTACCTTTCTGCCACCCTAACCCAAGACCTCCACCACCTCCGCAACAACTCCCCTTCTTTAATTCCACTCCCCAAACAAATACTCTCCCGCGACCCTTCCATCCTCCGCCACAAAATCAAGCCAGCCACCCAAATCCACCAGTTCCTCAACAATACCACCAAGTTCCGCCACCTACCAACTATGGTCCCTAGCAGCCAAGAAGACCACCAGGCCCCAAAAGGGCCCAATACCCTCCATTACCCGAGAGACTTCCTGATATATTTAACGCACTCATGGCCGCCAACCTGCTCACCTTGCCAAAAGAAAGAATGGCCCTGGCCCTCTAATGTGGATACCTCTTGGTATTGTGCTTTCCACCGTCAGCCTGGTCATAATATAGATCACTGCTTTCATTTTAAGGATTATATCTATGACTTGAATAATCGGGGCGGCATTAATTGGGACGAAATGAGGCAGTTTATTGCCACTTTGAAGACAAGAAGACCTCCTCGGCAGCAACAGGCTCATCATCCGCCTCAGCAGCAAGTTCCACCTCCTCCTCAGTAGCTGCAAGCTCCCGCACCTCAACCGGACATGGGGATTGTCCATAATCCACTGTCGGAGCACCCTCCGAACCAGCAAGTAAGCCATGTTACCTCCTTCCATGAAGTGGAAAGAGGACAAGGGTGGCATGAAGAGAATGCCTCTGTCGGGGCTATAAACCAAACTCCAACTCAACCACCCCGTCTGTTAAGAACACCTCTCCATCCAATGCCTTTTCCCCAACCAACCCGTCCCCTTTTACGCACCACTAACCAAATTCCCTCCACCACCACTAATCCCTTACCAACTGGACCTTTTCTCATCCGCCCTCCACCATCTTCTGTATTGCAACAAACCCCTCCTCCAATCATCAATTCCTTGCCATTACCATCTAGGCCACTCCTCATTCGCCCCTCTCCAACACCTAACCCCTCCACTACCACCAACCCTCCGCCTGTAAGGATTCTGCCACCGCGACCCTCAAACCCTTCATTTTTGCCTAGACCCCTCCTCATTTGGCCTGCTCCTTCTCCAGCCATTCAGGCGCCCCCTATCCCTCCTACTATTGCCTCTCCTGTTACCACTATCCCTCAGCCAACAAGGTCTCTCATAAGGGCTCCTCCTTTAGTCACTCCCCCAACACCTGTCAATCCTAATATCCCCTCTTCATCCACGAACCCTCCACCTACCCACAGCCCGACAGAGGCGCGATCGTCGCAAACCATGGTGCTCCGCAGTGGACGGATGTTCCATCGTGTATTTTGGCAAAGGGAGCCGGAGCCCACACAGGGGCAAGAAGAACGGGAGCCGGAACAGGAATCTATACTGGGCACACAATATGACTTGCTAAAGCACTTAGATGAGACCCTGGCAAGGATTTCCATTTTAGAGCTGATAAAGAGATCCACTACTCACCAGCAAGCTTTGAAAGAATATTTACATAAGGTGATGGTTAATGAGGACATTCCAGCTGAATAGATTACGTCAGTTTTGACACCGACATGTTGTCAGCCAGCTATTGTTTTCCATGAGCATGAGTTAGCTCCGAAGCCAGCCAGGAAATATGCCATATGCATCACAGTTGACATTAACAAGGTGGCAGTTAAACAATGCTTGGTGGATACTGGAGCGTCCATTAATGTGTTGCCGCCAAGCACTTTGAAGATGTGTGACATTCCGGACAGTCAGATTCGGCCATCTACCATTACAGTGACTGCCTATGATAACACGAAGAAGCCACCTTTGGGCATGATTACTTTAAAAATTGGGTTGGGTCCGGTCTCAGTTACAGCGGATTTCCACATTCTGGAAATGGATCCAACTTTCAATGGCATTCTGGGTCGCCCTTATATTCAAGAACTGGATGCCGTGCCCTCCATGAATCACCAATGCATAAAGTTTCCACACAAGGGCGCATCATCAAAGTCACAAGCATGCCTATTTTACCGTCAGAGGATATACATTCAGCAACATCAGTACCTTCCATATGGTCGGCTAATAGGCCCTTGCTATCAGTGTTAAATGTTGCCGACCCGCGGCAGGATTTGTTAAGTCCCTCAACCACAACCCCTGCATCAGCTTTAATGCCTCCCCTACCCTCCAAGGGGAAGAAGAAGAAGAATATGATAAATACCCCAGGGTGGAATATTTTGATGAAAATGGGGTAGAGATCTGGCAAAGGCCTAGGTGTGAACCTCCAGGGTAGGGTAAAGCCCATTAAGAATCACAAGCTTATTCTCCGAGGCGGCCTGGGATACAAAGGGCCGAGCAAAGAGGAACATGGTAAAAATGAAAGAGAGCCATGGGCTGTTATGACCTCCACTCTCAAAATAGATAGACAGCCCCTCGCATGGACCCTGCAAACACACTTTGTGAAGGGAGCTACTCAATATGACGAGCTGACCACATTGGTTACTTCTATGTTAGATCATCAAGATGTACATGCACGTCAGTTTGCTCGCCACATAGCCCCATTAGCCACATATAAAGCTCTGGAGTCTTTGAGGCCGCTCAAAAGAAGAAAGATTGATGACCCGGAATGTGACTGGTATAGATGGTTTGATATGAATGACATTTCCATTGCTCTAAGCCATCTATTCATGCCGACTGATCTGGAATGGCCGCCGCTTATTCATGAGTTAATAGAAAAGCCAGTAGTGATTACAGACACAAGGCAGTTGTTAAGCAGCTACATATATACTGGGGAGCCAGATGCACCGTATGAAGAAGGCTTCACCGTGGATAGGCTGTGGGCCGGCCTTTTCTCTCTTAGTTCAGTGCATCCGTCACTTATCACCTTTTTGTGCTCCAAGCTATTTTTCTCCGATATTCCTAGACCACCTACGGTCTTGATTACTCTTTCTCTAGATTCGTTCCAAGCTTCCCCAAATCTCCCTTTGCTCCTCAAGCAATTTTCTCAATTCTCCATTACGCCCCCGCGTGGGCAGTCTCTTCTCCAATCTTTATCTAATCTTTCACTTTCAACACTACCTCCTAGTCCTTCCTCCCATTGCTTTATTCTTGAAAACGAAAAAAAATGCCAAAATTCAAACTTTCCAATCTTCCATCTCTATTGAAGAGACCTCCTATCTTGCTCCGGAGTGTGCCCCGATCCATGGGCCTCTCTTTCAAGGTTCGGCAGTGGACCACCTTTTCTTCTCTGATGAGGAGCCTTCTTCTGTACCTTCTCCTGTATCCATTGCGTCTTCCTCTTCTTCTCTTCCTCCTCTAGGTCAGGATAGTTCATCTAGCTTGTCATCTTGTTCTTTTCCCTCCTTTTCTAATAAGGGTCTTGGGGTAGCTACTCATAAGAAGGCCAAGGGTAGGCAGATTCCTCGTAGGTTCTTGCTAGAACTAGCTAGAAGATGCCGGGAATGTTGCATCCCTACGGTTTTGATGATGTCTCACACTATAAATCAGTTTGTTTCTATCTCTAGATCAATTCATGCTTCATCACTTGGGACAGTGCAGTTCATGTGGTTGTCATATAGACATGCATTACTAGATCAAGTCTATACACTGCCAGCATACACGTTCAAAGTCTCTGCATTGAAGTCTGTACATTGGCCATCTCTGTACAGAGTCTTTTGCATTCCTTCATATCAAGTCTAGACATTGTGCATTCCTTCATATGAAGTCTATACACTGCATGCTACAAAGTCTGCACATCCCGTTTGCACTAAGTCTACACATTGGCAAAGTCTATACATCGCTTATGCAAGTCTGTACAACCAGTGCATTCATTGATATCAAGTATACACACTACATATAGGCAAAGTCTGCACATCCCGTTTGCACTAAGTCTACACATTGGCAAAGTCTATACATCGCTTATGAAAGTCTATACAGCCAGTGCATTCATTGATATCAAGTCTACACACTGCATATAGGCAAAGTCTGCACATTGGTAAAGTCTATGCATCAGCCTGGCGCTCGCAAAGTCTATACATCGCAGTCTTCAAGCTTTCCAAGTCTGTACATTGGCCTTCAAGATTCTCAAGTCTATACAGCCTGCATTGTTGCTACAAAGTCTGCACATCTCGTTTGCACTAAGTCTGTACATTGTCTGAGCATTCACGTGTCTGGTTGCATGAGTCATTGAAGTCTGTATATCGCTTGGTGCTCACCAAGTCTGTACATCGCTTGGCGTTCACCAAGTCTATACATCGCTTGGCGCTCACCAACTCTGTACATCGCTTGGCGTTCACCAAGTCTCTACATCGCTTGAAGTCTGTACAGCCAATAGATCAAGTGTATTCATTGGTAAAGTCTGCACATTATGCTGTGAAGATGCATTCAAAGTCTATACATCGTGGGGCTTCGAGTCTTCAAAGTCTGTACATTCTTCAAGGGGTAAGTCTATACATCGTTCGCTTAACTCCAGCCTGTGCATCGAAAAGTCTATACATTGGTTATGGGTGTGCATCGTGAAGTCTATACATTGTTTGTCTAACTCAAGTCTTTACATCAAAGTCTATACATTGGTTATGCTTGTGCATCACAAAGTCTGTACATTGCCTTCTCATGCACGCATTCATCAAGTCTATACACTCCCTTGTTTTCATGTCTATACATTCGATTGCTTCATGCATTACACAGAAGTCTACACATTCCCCTCTGTTATGTTAATGCATCATTCTGCAAGTCTGTACATTGGGGTCGCATGAAGGCTTTCAAGTCTATACATTCTCACGTTGTACATACTTGCTTATTTGCTGCTTCTAAAGTCTATACACGATGTGTTAAAAGCCTGAACTAACTAGTTACATTTCTTTTGTCTCTGCCTGCAGATGATTCAGGTTGATGATTGGGCACGTGATCCGAGGATGATGCTTGGCACATGATTCGAGGATGCTCTGGAAAAGGAGGGAACGAGCCCCACTCACGCCACTCGTGTGAAATCATGGTATTAAGGTCGGATGCCATATAAAAGGTGTCTTCTGCGAACAGAAGGACTGAACTGGAGGAAAAAGCTGAGAAGAAGAATCCCTGAGCAGAAGAAGAAAAGAGAGAGCCTCCACGTTCCAGAGAGAAGATAGAGAGAAATGATTTGAGAGTATTGTTCTGAGAGAAAAGTCTGAGTGAGAGAGAAGTGTCTAATTTGCTTCTTCGGCAGCTACATTGTTTTGGTTTTCAGAAACGATTGTCTTCATCGATTGTCTTGTTTTTCAGTTTCTTTCTTCATATTTCTGATTCCATATTGTTACCCTCCAGTGTTTGGAGGAAGGGAGAGATACCCCGGTTTCCCTCTGGGCTGCAGAGGAAGAGAGGTTTGTGATCTCTGGTTTTTCCTGTGACGGGTTGTCACTAGCAGGTTCCCTCCGGTTTGGAGGAAGGGAGATTCATCTCCGGTTCTGGTCTTGCGGGTAGCAGGTCCAGGTGTCAAGCTCTGTGGATAGTAGAGTTTGGGTTGAGGGATTTGTTTCCCTTGGTTGGTCAAGCTGTGTGGCAGCATTTTGTTCGCAGACTGAGTCTGCTGTTTCTAGCCGTGGCTAGTGGAAGCCTCACTCTAGTTGGAGTGAGGGGTGGATGTAGATTGTGGACTACAATCGAACCACCTTAAAAATACTTGTCTCTTCTGTGGTTTGCTGTTATCGTTTGTGCTCTCCATCTGCTTGGCATTTTGTTTGACTGTGAACAGCCTTTTCAATCGCACTTACTTATTCTGTCTTGGTTATTGACTGCGTTAGCAATACTCTTTCGCTGTATCTGAAGGGTTGAAATTCGAAGTAGTGATTTTCAGCTAAAGTTTTTAAATCGGGAGTGATCTATTCATCCCCTCCCCCCTTCTATATCACTCTTCGCTGCGCATAACATTTGGTATCAGAGCAGGTTGGCATCATGTGGGCCAACGGTCAGGGTAATCCTACTGGTCCTCAAAGCTTCATGGCTGAGGGACAATCCATTAGTCGCCCTCCATTCTTTGATGGTAATAACTATCTCTTCTGGAAAAATAGGATGGAGGTGTTCATCAGGGCGCAAAGCCACAAGCTGTGGAGGGTAATTACTACAGGGCCGTATGATCTGCCACCGAACGAGGATGCATGTACAGATGATCATGTCAAGTTGTCTTCACTCAACTGGACGGCCCTGAACATAATCCAGTGCGATGTTCACCCAGAAGAATACGCCCGCATATCAGCCTATAGGACGGCCAAGCGGATGTGGGATGAGCTGAAACTAATCTACGAAGGTACAGCTCAAGTGAAAGCCTCGAAGGTAAATCTCTTCACCTCTGAGTATGAACTATTTAGGATGAAACCAGAGGAGAATGTCACAAAAATGTATGCTAGGTTGTCTTTGATCACGAACACTCTTAAGGGGCTAGGGAAAGAGCTAGCAGAGGCAGATATAGTCAGGAAGATTCTTAGGTCTCTAACCCCAACATGGCACACTAAGGCCATTGTGATAGAGGAGTCAAAGGATCTGTCAACTATGACAGTGAATGAACTCATAGGATCCCTCATGACCTATGAGATGAACTTTAAAAGAGGAGATGAAGGAAGTGACAGGAAGGGAAAGAATGTTGCTCTTAAGGCATCCTGCAACAAGGATAGCAGTAGCGGGAGCAGTAGCCCTGAGTCCGGTTGTTTTTCCGATCTCGACCAGGAGGAGCAAGCAATGCTCACTCGACAATTTAGTAAACTTTTAAGGAATAAGGGGAAGATCTTTTGGAGGAAGAAGCCATACTCCTTCAATAAGAACGTTAAGTCTAGCAATAACAAGGATAGAAATACTAAGAGAATGACTTGCTTTCATTGCAACAGACATGGACACATGAAAGGGGACTACCCGGATCTCCAGAAGAAGGGTCCCTACTTCTAGAAGAAGAGCTCAAAGGTGCAGAAAAAGAAGAAGCCACAGGCAATGGTCTGCACGTGGAGCGATGAGGAAGAAGATCCTGAAGACACTTCCTCAGAGGAGTATGAAGAAGGGATTTGCCTAATGGCAAACAGCGAAGAGGAGGTAACAAATATGATGCGGGACGGGATTGAAATGAGCTAAGACCTACGAATGCAACAAGTGCGGCCAACACTCGCACGCCAAAGGCAAGCCGGGCGGCTGACCACCGTAGCGTTCCTCCGGGTGGAGGCGTCTCTCAACAAGAAACTCAAGCCCAACGACCGTCCCTATGAGGGAAGCGCGGGGATCTCAGCGACTAAGGAGCCGCCGTGCGCCTATGGGAATCTAGTCCGAGCTCGGCGCTTGACTAGGGCCACGGAATGGGTGCTCTCAACTCACAACCACGCGGTGAATAATAAGCTAGCTAGGAACCTACACACACTCACGCGGCATGCTAGAAAGTATACTAGTAAAGCAAAATGCCAATAGTGAGGAGCGTCGCACGTACCTCCACGCCTAGGCGTGGGGAAGGAACCCCGGCCGAGATCGACAACCCCGATACACAATGACGAACAATAGTACAACCCAACCACAAATACCCACTCCTCGCAGGGAGATAACAGGCTACACAAGCAGATTCGGGGCTGCCGATGTACGGGCTGACGGGCAGCACTCGGTGAAGGGTTGGCCGCGAGGAGGATCCGAACAGTGGTCGGCAGATTCGCAGCAATGCGTGACTCGGCGGTGAAAGCTCCCACGACCTGACCCGGCGTCCGAATGAGGCGCCGTCAGCGATGACGCGTAGCTGGGTCATGGGAGGAAGTCTCGGCCAAAGGGGGCGCGCAGATTCCGTCCGTGGAAGCCGGGGGCGCACCTGCAAGTTGCGACTGGATTCTGCTCCCAGAACTGCGCGCTCGAGCGGGAAAATTAAGAAGAATTAGATCCGAAGAGCGAACGGAGCTCCGCTTGTTGGAGGACGAAGAGGACGCAGAGCAGCAGGTCCCGATTGAAGGGTTCGATCAGATCTGGTCGTGTCTGAGAGCAGTAGGCTCTGGAATCCGCCGGTGGTCCTGGCGCCGGGTGGACAGGGCAGACCTGCGCGACCTCACGGGAATGGACGCCACGAACAGCTCGGACGTCGGAACGAGGCGTGGTCGGCGGCGTTGGACAGAGGACGAAGAGAGGTACGACCGGTGAAGATCCCACGTCCAAACTCGCAGACGTCCGTCCCGTGAGATTTCTGCAAGGTGGCGAACAGAACCAGGCGCGCAGGGAGAGGGGGTCCTGCGCGCGCTCACGAAGAAAATCGCCACGGGTGATGCCGAACTCTGAATGAGGCGAGACCACCTCGCACGCGTCGGAGACTCGTAGTAGAATCACCCAAAAATGGGCTGGTCGCCCACAGTCGCCAAGAACAGGGGAGGACGTCGCAGCACTTGGAGACGAAATCTGGTTGCAACGAGATTGAACCTGTGAAGAGATAGAAGAGAGGGGGAACCTCGGCGTCGCACCGAGGGGATGGGGAGTCACACCCCAGGCTTGCTCCCGTCGCAGGAGCAAGGAGGAACAGAGGGGGGCGCAGCCACCTTCAAGAGCACAAGCAATTTCTTTTCCAATTTCATTCAATAATTCCAAAAGAAAAATTACAAGCCTTTATATCGGGGGGGAAAGCTAGGGTTTCACCCTTGCCACATGGAGGGGGGGGGGCGCAAATGGAAGGGGGGGTGCGACCCAGCCCTTCCCCATTCAAGGGGGGGTGCGGCCATCCCTCCTCCAATCAAGGAGGGATCAAAGGGAAGGGGGCGCCCAAGGGGGAAAGGGGAGGGAGATGGAATGGGGCAAGGGGGGCGCCCAAAAAGGCAAGTGGAGGGGGCAAGGGGGGGAAGGTGGCGCAGCCACCCAGGATGAGGGATGAGGGATGCGCCCCAAACCCTAACCCTAGACCAACCAATTATGGGCCAAGGCCAAGCCCAATAATAAAAGAAGACAGCCCACTACTCCCTCTACACATAGTCTGATAATATAAAGAACAAGATAATGTGTCCACGTAGGGACCAAACCTAGGCCCAACATGGCCTCAAATGAGAAGGAAGATCCACTAATAGATGCCGTAGTCGCCTAGCCAAAGAGATGTTGGCGTGCTCCGTGTGCTCCGTCGAGTGATGCGGCGCGTGTCCTCACCAATTCTCCCCGGGTGGGAAGAACTCGACCCCGTCGAGTAAGGGTCACGGTCGCTCAGGTAGCGCTCCAGCAGGTCCGGGTCGATCCTCTCCAGCTCTCCACGTGTGATCCAGGCGTCGTCTGTTCGCAGGGCGCCCTCTCCAACGCACTAGGAAGCGTTGGTAGGCTCCGCTCCTGGTCGTGGTCACCTGCTCATCCAGTATACAATCTATATGCTCGCATTTCTGTAATGGGGCTGGAAGAGGTGGACGCTCAGAAGGTGTAATACTCTCAACAGGAGGGGAGGGCCCAAAAAGCTCACTGGGAATCACCGCGGGATCCTGATATGCCACCAGATCTGAGACATTGAACGTCGAACAGATCCCATAGTCGTCTGGCAGCTCAATCTCATACGCATTCGACCCGATTCGCTTCAAGACTCGAAAGGGTCCAGCACCGCGGGCCTAGAGTTTCTTCACGGCCCCCGAAGGAAACCATTCAGGTCTGACCCTGATCATGACGTACTCTCCCTCTCGGAACTCACGGGTGCGTCGATGCGCATCAGCTAATTCCTTATAACGTGCGTTGCTGGCCTCTATATGACGACGTACATGCTCATGCAACTGCCTAATATGCTCTGCAAAGGACTCAGCTGACTCAGAAACACGGGCCTGGATGGGAGATGGAACCAAGTCTATCGGCTTCCTAGGTCTACGACCAGTAATAATCTCAAAGGGACTCAGAACTGTAGACCTATTGACCGAGTCATTATATGCAAACTCTGCTAGAGGTAGAACCAAGTCCCAATCCCCGACACGGTCACGCACTAAGCACCTAAGAAGATCCCCTAGACTCCTATTGACTACCTCCGTCTGACCATCGGTCTGGGGGTGATAGGCGGTAGAGAACTTCAACTGGGTGCCCATCATGTGCCATAGGGTTTTTCAGAAATAGCTAGTAAAGCGCACATCCCTATCAGACACTATAGTACGTGGAAGCCCAAACCTGGAGACACAGTGAGTAAAGAACAGACGGGCAACTCTAGAGGCGTCTGAAGTCTTGGAACAGGGAATGAACAAAGCCATCTTAGAGAACCTGTCTACCACCACAAAAATGGAGTCATGCCGACGGAGGGTACGCGGCAAACCTAACACGAAGTCCATGCTAATGTCCTGCCATGGACTGTCCGGGACAGGGAGGGGAGTATAAAGGCCGGTGTTCTGCTTCCTCTGCTTGGCCATAGCGCAAGTGCGGCACTGAGCCACTATGCGAGCAACATCCCTCTTCAAACTAGGCCAATAGAACCTGTGCTTAACGGCCTCAATGGTCTTGTTCCGGCCGAAGTGGCCAGCAAGACCCCCTGCGTGCAACTCCCAAGTGAGGAAATCACGAACAGACGTCCGTGGGATGCATAACCTGCCACCTCGAAATAAATGACCCTCCTGAAGGACAAACTCACTATACTCACGGGAGGGACCCGACTGAAGGGCAGCATGAATCGGACCGAAGTCCGGGCAGTCAACATAACCCTCCCTCAGCCTATCCAATCCCACCACCTCGACACTCATGGTGGACAACATCATCATTCGCCGACTCAGCGCGTCGGCCACCTTGTTCTCGGCCCCTGCCTTGTGCCTAAGCACAAAGGTATACTCCTGAAGGTACTCCACCCACCGACTATGACGCGCATTCAGCTTCTTCTGGGTATGGAGAAACCTCAAAGCCTCGTGATCAGAAAAGAGCACAAACTCCTGGTGTAGGAGATAGTGCCGCCAATATCTCAATGCCTGGACGACTGCATAAAACTCCTTGTCATACGTGGAATACCGCAGTTTGGCATCGTTCAGCTTCTCGCTGAAAAAGGCAATGGGATGAGACTCCTGACTCAAGACTCCCCCTATACCCACTCCAGAAGCGTCGCAGGTGACCTCAAACACCTTAGAAAAATCAGGTAAGGTAAGAACAGGTGCCTGGGTCATGCGCTCCTTGATGCTCTGAAAGGCCGTGGCTGCAGCCTTAGTCCATGTGAATGCCCCCTTCCTAATGCAATCCGTGATCGGGGCAGTGATGGAACTGAAGCCACGAATGAAGCGACGATAGAACGTCGCTAGGCCATGGAAGCTCCGAACATCGTGGCGGGTGCGGGGCTCAGGCCATTCCTGAATGGCGCGTATCTTCTCCGGATCAGCGGAGACCCCATCGCGAGACACTATGAACCCAAGGAAGGAAACCTGATCGGTCATGAAAGCACACTTCTTCGGGTTGGCGAATAAGCTCTCTCGCCTCAGAACAATGCAGACCTGCCTGAGGTGGTCTAAGTGGTGCTCCCTAGTGCGGCTATAAATAAGGATGTCATCGAAGTAGACGACCAAAAAGACCCCTATCATAGGGCGCAAGACCTGGGTCATCAACCGCATAAATGTACTAGGGGCATTAGATAGCCCAAAAGGCATCACTAACCACTCATACAGACCATCCTTCGTCTTGAATGCAGTTTTTCACTCATCTCCAGGCCTGATCCTAACCTGGTGATAGCCACTTCGAAGATCAATTTTAGAAAAAATAGTGGCTCCCGACATCATATCTAGCAAATCATCCAGTCGGGGAATAGGAAAACAATATTTCACCGTGATCTTATTGATCGCACGGCTATCGATGCACATCCTCCATGTGCCATCTTTCTTCGGGGCTAGCAAAGCGGGGACAGCGCAAGGGCTCTTGTTGTCCCTGAGGGAACCCCTACTCATCAACTCCTCGACCTGCCTCTGCAACTCGGCATGGTCCGCGGGGCTCATCCTATAGTGAGGGAGGTTAGGCA
Source organism: Amorphophallus konjac (assembly GCA_022559845.1). NCBI lineage: Eukaryota > Viridiplantae > Streptophyta > Magnoliopsida > Alismatales > Araceae > Amorphophallus > Amorphophallus konjac. The sequence continues at coordinate 492,896,143 of CM040121.1, forward strand.
ATGAAGAGCCTGGGACAAGGTCGATCTCATGCTGGATGTCACGCATAGGTGGAAGGCCTCCAGGGAGGTCCTCCGGGAAGATATCAGAAAACTCGCGTAAAATCGCAGCCAACTCGGGGTTTAGCTCACCCTCGGATCCTGGGATGACATCACTCACCTCTCGAACAACAACAGCAAAGAGGGGACTACCACTGGTGAACTCCCTCTCCATCTCACGGGGACTAATCACCATCAACCTCCTAGTGGAAGGCTCTCCTAGGGTGAGGGTAGTGGAGGAGGTAGTGGCTGGCACCAAGGGCGGGGTAGGAGGGTCGGCCTTCCCCTGACGAGGGGTGTTCGTGGCACTGGGGCCGGCTGGCCCGCGGACGGCAGGATCCCTAGGCTGGGTGGGGTGAAGAGTGATCCTATGACCACCATGGTCGAAGATGCAAGTGTTCGATCGGCCATGGAGGGTGGCATCCCTATCGAAGAGCCAAGGCCTACCTAGAATGATACTACCCACCTCCATAGGTAGCACGTCACACCAAATCTCATCATGGTAGGTCTGAAACTGCAATGGCACTAGACAACGAAGCCTGACTGGGATAGAGGTAGAATCTACCCAGGATACCCGATATGGAGCAGGGTGGTCCACAGGTGTCAACCCAAGATGGGTAACCGTACCGGTGGATATGGCATTAATGCAGCTCCCACTGTCAATGATCACCTTGCAGGCTTTCCCTCCAAGTCTACAAAAGGTGTGAAAGATGGTGGTACGACACCAGTCGTCACTCACCTGGGGCTGGGTAAGGATACACCGGACTACCCCTAACTACGCATCACCCTGATACTGAGTACCAGGGACATCGTCCTGCTCTCCCTCAAGCAACTCATCGAAGAACTCCTCCGCTAACTCCTGGTCGGCCTCATAGCTGACTGGCAGAAGCTCAGCCGTGGGATCAGTGGGCGAGGGGTCCGTCACAACAAGAGACTCTCTAGTGGGGCACTTGTTCGCATAATGGCCGACTCCCCCACACCTATAACAGTTGTTTCGCGCCCCTGTGCTAAAAGATGCTCCCCCGGTCATTGGCCCTTTCCCCTTGTCATCATGACGGGCCGGGGGTGGTGGTAGCTGGGGTCGGGTAGGGAACGCGGGCGGCTGAGGGCGTGAGGTGGGGTAAGGTGGCTGCTGGCGAGGAAGAGGGAGAGTGTCCCTCGGCAGGGGAGGGCGAGGCCTAGGAACAGTGGGGTCCTGGCGAGGGGGTTCCGAGGGCCGGGCCGCCGGAAACCGACTATAGGAACTAGGTGCGGTGCGTGGGTCGAACCCCCGCTGACTGGTGGTCCCCTGACGTTGAGTAGGAGTGAACTCCGCCTCAAACTGCTCTAGCTCCATAGCAACCTGATACGCGAGCTCTAAGGTGTTCACATTACGGCGAAATAACTCATACTGGTAATGGGGCCGTAGACCATGACGGAAACGAGAGATGGGCATGGCGCTCTCCTCACTGACTCCACATCGCAAGAAATACTCGTCGAACTCTGTGATGTACTCGGACACGGTCCGATCTCCCTGGCTGAGACTCTGCCATCTGTCAATGAGCCTCTGGCGATATGAGGGAGGCAGGTACTTGTCTCGGAGTTTGACCTTCATCTCACTCAAAGACTCGACCTGGGGGTCCTGACGCTGAAATAGCAGACTCTCCAGATTCCTCCAATATGTTTGTGCCCGACCTAGTAACTTCATCTTGGCAAACTTAACTTGCTGGTGGTCAGACATCTCAACCCACTCAAAGTACCTGTCCATGCTAGCCTCCCAGTCTAGGTAGATCTACGGGTCCAGGGACCCGTCAAAAGTGGGAGAGTCTGCGCGAACGGTCCTAAGGGCCCGATCATCCTCGTCATCCCTCTATGGTCGGTGACCACGGTGGCGTCGGCCATTCCCCTCATAATCATTGTCGATCCGTAATCCTCAAAGTCGGGGACTCGTGGCCGTCGCTCCTCAGCCCGATATGGTGGGGGCTGGGCAGCTGCCGCCTATGGGGCACGATCAACTCTAGGGGGGTCCTGATGGGGCACTTCCTCTACCCTCCCTATCCGCCCGATCAGACCTTGGATAGATCGGTCAGAAACCTCAGCGCGGTCCTCTATGGCCTTGAGTCGGCCCTCCAGATGGTTGGTCAGGTCCTTCGTGGCTTGTTCAGAACTAGCCAAGCGCTCCATGACTTCGTCCATGAAATCCTCTAGAGAGGGGCCTCCCTGGGTGGTACCACGGGGGTCGCCCATAGTGTCCGGGCGATGGTAGTGGGTGCCACCCCGAGTGGGCATGCAAAGGGACCTAAAGGGGCTAAGGGGGACTCACTAAGACCTATATGGGTGGACACATGATAAATGGAATGCAAGACTCAACCCTAGACGCAAACCTATATGCTCTGATACCACTTTGATGCGGAACGAGATTGAAATGAGCTAAGACCTACGAATGCAACAAGTGCGGCCAGTACTCGCACGCCAAAGGCAAGCCGGGCGGCTGACCTCCGTAGCGTTCCTCCGGGTGGAGGCGTCTCTCAACAAGAAACTCAAGCCCAACGACCGTCCCTATGAGGGAAGCGCGGGGATCTCAGCGACTAAGGAGCCGCCGTGCGCCTATGGGAATCTAGTCCGAGCTCGGCGCTCGACTAGGGCCACGGAATGGGTGCTCTCAACTCACAACCACGCGGTGAATAATAAGCTAGCTAGGAACCTACACACACTCACGCGGCATGCTAGAAAGTATACTAGTAAAGCAAAATGCCAACAGTGAGGAGCGTCGCACGTACCTCCACGCCTAGGCGTGGGGAAGGAACCCCGGCCGAGATCGACAACCCCGATACACAATGACGAACAATAGTACAACCCAACCACAAATGCCCACTCCTCACAGGGAGATAACAGGCTACACAAAGAGATTCGGGGCTGCCGATGTACGGGCTGACGGGCAGCACTCGGTGAAGGGTTGGCCGCGAGGAGGATCCGAACAGTGGTCGGCAGATTCGCAGCAATGCGTGACTCGACGGTGAAAGCTCCCACGACCTGACCCGGCGTCCGAATGAGGCGCCGTCAGCGATGACGCATAGCTGGGTCATGGGAGGAAGTCTCGGCCAAAGGGGGCGCGCAGATTCCGTCCGTGGAAGCCGGGGGCGCACCTGCAAGTTGCGACTGGATTCTGCTCCCAGAACTGCGCACTCGAGCGGGAAAATTAAGAAGAATTAGATCCGAAGAGCGAACGGAGCTCCGCTTGTTGGAGGACGAAGAGGACGCAGAGCAGCAGGTCCCAATTGAAGGGTTCGATCAGATCTGGTCGTGTCTGAGAGCAGTAGGCTCTGGAATCCGCCGGTGGTCCTGGCGCCGGGTGGACAGGGCAGACCTGCGCGACCTCACGGGAATGGACGCCACGAACAGCTCGGACGTCGGAACGAGGCGTGGTCGGCGGCGTTGGACAGAGGACGAAGAGAGGTACGACCGGTGAAGATCCCACGTCCAAACTCGCAGACGTCCGTCCCGTGAGATTTCTGCAAGGTGGCGAACAGAACCAGGCGCGCAGCGAGAGGGGGTCCTGCGCGCGCTCACGAAGAAAATCGCCACGGGTGATGCCGAACTCTGAATGAGGCGAGACCACCTCGCACGCGTCGGAGACTCGTAGTAGAATCACCCAAAAATGGGCTGGTCGCCCACAGTCGCCAAGAACAGGGGAGGACGTCGCAGCACTTGGAGACGAAATCTGGTTGCAACGAGATTGAACCTGTGAAGAGATAGAAGAGAGGGGGAACCTCGGCGTCGCACCGAGGGGATGGGGAGTCACACCCCAGGCTTGCTCCCGTCGCAGGAGCAAGGAGGAGCAGAGGGGGGCGCAGCCACCTTCAAGAGCACAAGCAATTTCTTTTCCAATTTCATTCAATAATTCCAAAAGAAAAATTACAAGCATTTATATCGGGGGGGGGGGGGGGGAAGCTAGGGTTTCACCCTTGCCACATGGAGGGGGGGGCGCAAATGGAAGGGGGGGTGCGACCCAGCCCTTCCCCATTCAAGGGGGGGTGCGGCCATCCCTCCTCCAATCAAGGAGGGATCAAAGGGAAGGGGGCGCCCAAGGGGGAAAGGGGAGGGAGATGGAATGGGGCAAGGGGGGCGCCCAAAAAGGCAAGTGGAGGGGGCAAGGGGGGGAAGGTGGCGCAGCCACCCAGGATGAGGGATGAGGGATGCGCCCCAAACCCTAACCCTAGACCAACCAATTATGGGCCAAGGCCAAGCCCAATAATAAAAGAAGACAGCCCACTACTCCCTCTACACATAGTCTGATAATATAAAGAACTAGATAATGTGTCCACGCAGGGACCAAACCTAGGCCCAACATGGCCTCAAATGAGAATGAAGATCCACTAATAGATGCTGTAGTCGCCTAGCCAAAGAGATGTTGGCGTGCTCCGTGTGCTCCATCGAGTGATGCGGCGCGTGTCCTCACCAAAATATCTTTGAGAATTTTTCTATTGATGACTGGGAAGATGCTTATGGTGAATTGTTAGACAAGTTCAATTCTCTCAGTAAAGAGCATAGAGTCCTCAAGAGAAAATTCAATACTAATATTGAAGAACTAACCCAAATCAGTGAGGAAAGACTGACATTAAAGAAAGACTTAGAAGAAATGACATCCTTGAGAAAAGAAAATGAAAAACACAAGGTAGAATACCAGGAGAGTCAAACCCAGCTCAATGAACTCAAAATGAAAATGGAAGAAAGCCTAAAAGAAAATAGAGTAACCTCAGAGAAGTATGAAGCTGTTAAGAAAGTGAATGTTGAACTCTTAAAAAACTCCGAGTCTCTGCAAAAAGAGCTGGAAGACAAACAGAAGGTCTTGGAAAAATTTGTTCAAGGAAAAACAAGTCTAGATGCTATACTAGGAACAAGGGTTAACTTCAATAGGGAAGGTCTAGGCTATGACCCAACTAAGAAGAAACCCTTTCAATTCAAAACCACCACCTTCTGCCCAGAGAAGGGAAAAGAGTAGCTGGACATACCATCTAGCTCAAATAGCAGTCAAGGAGCTCAACGTCCGAAGGAAAATTTACCAAATAGTGCTGGTCAATCAATTAAGAAGGGAATGAACCTTGTGAAGAACTTCACTAAGCCCACTCACCAGAATATAAATGGTAAATGGACCAAGCAAATGGATTAGGATAGAAAATGGAATTACTACAAACAGACAGGTCCAAACAGAAACTACTGGAGAAACAACTATCATTCTCAAAAATCTGTTAATCAACAAGCTCACAGGAGATATCCCAGGAATGGGAAGCCCAATGACTGGAATAGAGCTTACTTCCCCAGACCAGCTGGACACAACCCCGGTTATAATTTCAATAAACCAGAAGTAAAGGTGCCAGAGAAAACAATGTTGAAGCAAATCTGGATTCCTTAACATCTGATTAGAGATTTGAATAATGTCTTTGGACCCAACTCATCTTGGGTTCCAAATCACTTTGCCTGATCTTTAATTGTGTAGGTCGGCCTGGCAGCTGAAGATAACAAGTGGTACCTCGAAAGTGGCTGCTCCAGGCACATGATAGGAGACCAATCCAAGTTCAGCAAGTTAGAGATGAAGGTTGGGGGACTGGTCAAATTTGGAGGAAAGAACAGAGGACACTTGAACAGAATGGAATTGTGGAGAGAAGAAATAGGACTGTTGTGGAGATGGCCCGAACCATGCTGATTGAGAGTCAATTACCAAGGAGGTTTTGGGCAGAGGCGGCCAATACAATAACTTATATAATCAACAGGGCCATGGTAAGACCTATTCACAAGAAAACACCCTATGAGCTACTAAAAGGTAAGAAACCAAACTTGGTTCATTTCAGAATTTTTGGAGCTAAATGCTTTATTCATAACAATGACAAGAAATATTTAGATAAGTTTGAAGCTAAAAGCTCCCCTGGAATATTTTTAGGATACTCTGAAGTGTCAAGGGCATATAGGGTCTGTAACATAATAGACCAGAAAGTTGAAGAGTCTCCACACATTCTTTTTGGTGATAAGAAAGGTGTTGCTAACATTGAAAATATTGACAGGGATTCCAATCATGATGGGGACTTCCTAGAAGACCAAGAAAGAGAGAAGACTCAGCTAAGTGGTACAACAAATCCTCCCAATCAGGAAGGGGCAAGAGAAACAAGTGAGTCTTCAATAAACATTAGATTCCTCAAAGATCACCCAATAGATAAAGTCATAGGCAACCCTGAAGATCCTCTTCGGACTAGGTCTCATTTTAGGAATGTTAATAATCAAGACCTAATTGCTTTGGTCTCACAAATTGAACCCAAATCAGTAGAAGAGGCATTGGCTGATCAATCTTGGGTCAATGCTATGTGTGAGGAATTAGGTCAGTTCGAAAGAAATAATGTCTAGGAGCTTGTTCCGAGACCAGAAAGTGTTAATATCATAGGAACTAAATGGGTGTTTAAAAATAAAATGAATGAAGATGGAATCATTTCCAGGAATAAGGCCAGACTAGTAGCCAAGGGCTACTGTCAGGAATTTGGTGTAGACTTCGATGAATCCTATGCACCTGTTGCTAGGATGGAGGCAATAAGAATATTGCTAGCATTTGCATGCTCTAAGGACATAAAACTCCAGCAAATGGATGTGAAGAGTGCCTTTTTGAATGGCATCATCAAGGAAGAAGTATTTGTTGAACAACTCCCAGGTTTTCAGTTTTCTCCTCAATCTAACCAAGTTTTCAGGTTAAACAAAGCCTTGTATGGTCTAAAGCAAGCCCCTCGAGCTTGGTATGAAAGATTGACTGAATTTCTGATCAGCAAGGGCTACAAGAGTGGTAAAGTTGATCAAACCTTATTTACCAAGAGTACAAATACCGATCTCATCATAGCTCAGGTATATGTAGATGACATTGTGTTTGGATCAACTAGCTGTGAATTATGTGCTGAATTCTCTAAAATGATGTCTGCTGAATTTGAGATGAGTTTGGTAGGTGAACTAAAGTATTTTCTTGGCTTACAGATACAACAATTGGAGGATGGATGCTTCATCAACCAGACCAAATACACAATGAAACAATTCAAGACGTTTGGTATGATCAACCTGAAGCATATAACAACACCTATGAGTACCAACACCTCACTGGATGCAGATGAGACAGGTAAAGAAGTAAATGCCAAACTCTATCGAGGTATGATTGGTTCTTTACTCTACTTGACAGCTTCTAGACCTGATATATAGTTCAGTGTAGGAATGTGTGCAAGGTATCAGTCTAGACCCACTGAATCACACTTAGCTGCAGTGAAAAGAATTTTTAGATATTTGTCAGCTACACCCTCACTTGGTCTATGGTTTCCTGCTACACACTCACTAGATTTAGTTGCATACACAGATGCAGATTATGCAGGGTGTAAACTAGATAGAAAAAGCACTAGTGGTCACTGTGAATTTTTAGGTGGGTGTTTAGTCTCTTGGGGATTCAAGAAACAACACTCTGTGGCCCTCTCCACTGCTGAGGCTGAATATGTGGCTGCAGGGAGTTGTGGTACACAAGTCATTTGGATTAAACACCAGCTACAGGACTACCAAGTAGACCTGGGTTGCACACCTATCTATTGTGATAATACCAGTGCCATCAATCTAGCCAAGAATCCTGTTTTGCATTCAAGCACCAAACACATTGAGATAAGGCCTCATTTCTTAAGAGATGAGGTGTCTAAGAATAATTTTGAACTGATTCATGTAGGCACTGCTAATCAGATTGCTGACATCTTCACCAAACCTCTGGATAGTGAAAAATTTTCTACATTGAGAAGAGAATTAGGCTTATTCAAGTTGTCTTAATTGTGAAGTCTGTTCATTTTGTGAGGGGGAGTTCTGTGTGTATGTTGGTTAGCTTTCAGTAATGCTATGATTAAGGGGGAGCTGGTTGAGCTGTGAGAGGGAGAGTTCTTTGATAGATTCAAAAAGACTGACCAGATGTGTGCCTTTGCTGGTTCTCATGACTGATCTAGTATGGTTCTCTCAGACAGTAGAATCTCACTCATCTCTCAAGTCTATAAGTCTGTGATACTAAGGTCCAGCTAGAATCTTTCCTCTGGTAGTCTTTCAGAGATCTGGATTAATTGTATAAAGTATATCTTCCTACATTGTCAAGTGATTCTGGTTCAGGCAAAAACCTGTATGTCTTGATATCTGACCAAAACAACTTGAAATCTAGACTTCAAGATTCACTTCAAGGAATAGTCCTTCTGGTATTGTTTTCAATTATTCCATCTTCTCAACATAAGGGATAAACTGAATTAACAAAGGTCCTGATTTGTTCACTGAGAAACTGGGAGCTTCATCAATGAAATGAAGTTTTCTCCTATGTCATGAGGTGTCAAATGCTTAACAAAAATTGAAAAGTCATGACATTAATATTCTGACCTTCACAGAGCAATGGTGGCTTGCTGGTGAGTAACTGGGGACTCTGGCCTCTAATCAAGGTGTTTCCTCATGCCAAAAGCCACAGTTACTAACTTTGTTCCTTTAAAAAAAAAGAGGAGGTAATGAGGTACTCACACTGAGTAACTGGGGATTCAGGCCTCTAATCAAGGTGTCTCCCTAATATCAAAAGAGTGAATTACCTACTTACTCATTGGTCTTCTTGAAAATAATCTCAAAAATCCCTTATAGTTATGCACTAATGGATTGCTTGTCCTCAATACCTTGAGAACACCTTCTCTGACTTTGTCTCTTGTTGTCTTCTGGGATAGTTGCTTGTTCAACTATGTCTTGCCATACTTGTTCACCCCTGTTCTAAATCATATACTATGTATGTTGATAAACTTTTCTATCATTCTATTTCTCTATTGTTTACTGGAGTTCAAGAATCTTCACTTGAGTTTAGCACCTCACTTATTCTCTTAAGACTTGTTCGTGCCTTTTTGCACTAAGATGTTACTGTACTTCTTCTTCATGTCTCCAGCACTTTCATATATTCTGCATTTCCTTTTGCTGATGTCAAAGGGGGAGAGAGGTTTTGCAATATCAGTAGATCATGAGTTGTGGGGGAGAATACCTTGTCATGGAAATTTCTGAGAGTGAGTTGTGGGGGAGTGGTTTTGGAGAAAGAAGTGTTTCAGCAGTAGTGTTTAATTTGGCTCTGCATGAGCTTGCCTTGAATTTGCTTTGATTATTAAAGCTACAGTTAATTTCTTGTTAAGCCTTGATATTGCTTGATTCATAGTGTTGCCATCATCAAAAAGGGGGAGATTGTTGCATCCCTACGGTTTTGATGATGTCTCACACTATAAATCAGTCTATTTCTATCTCTAGATCAATTCATGCTTCATCACTTGGGACAGTGCAGTTCATGTGGTTGTCATATAGACATGCATTACTTGATCAAGTCTATACACTGCCAGCATACACGCTCAAAGTCTCTGCATTGAAGTCTATACATTGGCCATCTCTGTACAGAGTCTTTTGCATTCCTTCATATCAAGTCTAGACATTGTGCATTCCTTCATATGAAGTCTATACACTGCATGCTACAAAGTCTACACATCCCGTTTGCACTAAGTCTACACATTGGCAAAGTATATACATTGCTTATGCAAGTCTGTACAGCCAGTGCATTCATTGATATCAAGTCTACACACTGCATATAGGCAAAGCCTGCACATCCCGTTTGCACTAAGTCTACACATTGGCAAAGTCTATACATCGCTTATGCAAGTCTGTACAGCCAGTGCATTCATTGATATCAAGTCTACACACTGCATATAGGCAAAGTCTGCACATTGGTAAAGTCTATGCATCGGCCTGGTGCTCGCAAAGTCTATACATCGCAATCTTCAAGCTTTCCAAGTCTGTACATTGGCCTTCAAGATTCTCAAGTCTGTACAGCCTGCATTGTTGCTACAAAGTCTGCACATCTCGTTTGCACTAAGTCTGTACATTATCTGAGCATTCACGTGTCTGGTTGCATGAGTCATTGAAGTCTGTACATCGCTTGGCGCTCACCAAGTCTGTACATTGCTTGGCGCACACCAAGTCTGTACATCGCTTGGCGTTCACCAAGTCTCTACATCGCTTGGCGCTCACCAAGTCTGTACATCGCTTGGCGTTCACCAAGTCTCTACATCGCTTGAAGTCTGTACAGCCAATAGATCAAGTCTATTCATTGGTAAAGTCTGCACATTGTGCTTTGAAGATGCATTCAAAGTCTATACATCGTGGGGCTTCGAGTCTTCAAAGTCTGTACATTCTTCAAGGGGTAAGTCTATACATCATTCGCTTAACTCTAGCCCGTGCATCGAAAAGTCTATACATTGGTTATGGGTGTGCATCGTGAAGTCTATACATTGTTTGTCTAACTCAAGCCTTTACATCAAAGTCTATACATTGGTTATGCTTGTGCATCACAAAGTCTATACACTGCCTTCTCATGCACGCATTCATCAAGTCTATACACTCCCTTGTTTTCATGTCTATACATTCGATTGCTTCATGCATTACACAGAAGTCTACACATTCCCCTCTGTTATGTTAATGCATCATTCTGTAAGTCTGTACATTGGGGTCGCATGAAGGCTTTCAAGTCTATACATTCTCACGTTGTACATACTTGCTTATTTGCTGCTTCTAAAGTCTATACACGCTGTGTTAAAAGCCTGAACTAACTAGTTACATTTCTTTTGTCTCTGCCTACAGATGATTCAGGTTGATGATTGGGCATGTGATCCGAGGATGATGCTTGGCACGTGATCCGAGGATGCTCTGGAAAAGGAGGGAATGAGCCCCACTCACGCCACTCGTGTGAAATCATGGTATTAATGTCGGATGCCATATAAAAGGTGTCTTCTGCGAACAGAAGGACTGAACTGGAGGAAAAAGCTGAGAAGAAGAATCCCTGAGCAGAAGAAGAAAAGAGAGAGCCTCCACGTTCCAGAGAGAAGACAGAGAGAAATGATTTGAGAGTATTGTTCTGAGAGAAAAGTCTGAGTGAGAGAGAAGTGTCTAATTTGCTTCTTCGGAAGCTACATTGTTTTGGTTTTCAAACGATTATCTTCATCGATTGTCTTGTTTTTCAGTTTCTTTCTTCATATTTCTGATTCCATATTGTTACCCTCCAGTGTTTGGAGGAAGGGAGAGATACTCTGGTTTCCCTCTAGGCTGCAGAGGAAGAGAGATTTGTGATCTCCTGTTTTGCCAGTGACGAGTTGTCACTAGCAGGTTCCCTCCGATTTGGAGGAAGGGAGATTCATCTCCGGTTCTGGTCTTGCGGGTAGCAGGTCCAGGTGTCAAGCTCTGTGGGTAGCAGAGTTTGGGTTGAGGGATTTGTTTTCCTTGGTTGGTCAAGCTGTGTGGCAGCATTTTGTTCGCAGACTGAGTCTGATGTTTCTAGCCGTGGCTAGTGGAAGCCTCACTCTAGTTGGAGTGAGGGGTGGATGTAGATTGTGGACTACAATCGAACCACCTTAAAAATACTTGTCTCTTCTGTGGTTTGCTGTTATCGTTTGTGCTCTCCATCTGCTTGGCATTTTGTTTGACTGTGAACAACCTTTTCAATCGCACTTACTTATTCTATCTTGGTTATTGACTGCGTTAGCAATACTCTTTCATTGTATCTGAAGGGTTGAAATTCGAAGTAGTGATTTTCAGCTGAAGTTTTTAAATTGGGAGTGATCTATTCATCCCCCCCTTCTATATCACTCTTCGCTGCGCATAACACGGAATGTTTGGCCCTTCCCGAGTTTCTAGAGGATCCAGTCCTCCTGCCGGATATAGAATGTGAGGATATAGGTTCTATAGATGAGGGGTTTGGTGTTTATGAGATTATGCATGATGAAGACCCTATTGAAGAGGGGGATGAAGAATACGAAGAATATGAGGACGAGGCTGATGCTTTTGCTAGTGGCATGAGAAAATTTGATGAACCGTCAGCCTCAGTAGAAGTACCCACCAAAGAGATTAATCTTGGTACCGAGGAAAACCCTAGGATTGTCCTCATAAGTAAAAATTTATCGCCTTCTAAAGAAGAGGCGCTCATTCAAGTTCTTCAAGAATATAAGGATACGTTTGCATGGAGTTATGAAGATATGCCGGGTCTTGACCCTGCGCTTGTTGAACACCATCTCACACTTAAGCCATGATCCATCCCGGTCAAGCAGCAGTTAAGACGTTTCCACCCCCATATGGCATTAAATATGAAAGAAGAGGTCGATAAGCTTCAGAAGGCTAGATTTATTAGAGTCGTCCTCTACCCCAATTGGGTGGCTAACATTGTCCCGGTTATGAAGAAGGACGAAAGAGTTAGAATTTGCATAGACTTCCGGGACCTTAACCGCACGTGTCCTAAAGATGATTTCCCCCTCCCTCACATAGACGTGCTGATTGATAATACGGCAGGATACGAGACCCTCTCTTTTATGGATGATTTCTCTGGTGACAATCAGATCCGCTTGGCTGAAGAGGATCAGGATAAAAGCTCGTTCACTACACCTTGGGGCACTTATTGTTATGTGGTCATGCCGTTTGGGCTCAAGAACGCCGGAGCCACCTACCAAAGGGCCATGATGGTTATTTTTCATCACATGATTCACATTTTTATAGAGGTGTATATTGATGATTTGGTAGTAAAGTCGAGAACGAGAATTGAGCATCCCGGGGTTTGGCCAAGGTCTTGCAAAGAGCACGGGAGTATCAGTTAAAGATGAACCCCAAGTAGTGCGTGTTTGGTGTTTCATCGGGAAAATTACTTGGATTCATAGTCAGCAAAAGAGGTATTGAGACTGATTCAATAAGGAAAGGGCAATAAGGGATATGCCTCCTCCCAGGAATTTGAAGAAAGTCCAAGGATTATTCGGGAGGTTGCAGTTCATTCGCCAGTTTGTCTCCTAGCATTCACAAAGGTGTAGGCCGTTTTACGAGCTTACTAAACTGAGAGTTAAATTTAATTGGGATGACAAGTGTCAGGCAACCTTTGATGGACTAAAGGATTATTTGGCTAATCCTCTTGTCTTGAGGCCGCTAGTTCCAGACAAGCCACTTGTTCTTTATGTTTCTATCCTAGATGACTCTGTAGGTGCTGTCTTAGCACAAGTTGATGAAGAAGGAAAAGAGAGGGCAACTTACTACTTGTCTAAGCTTCTTAACCCCTGTGAGCAGAAATACTCAGTTATAGAGAAGACTTGTGTTGCTTTAGTCTGGGTAGTGCAGAAGTTGAAGCATTATTTCTTAGCTCACGAGGTCCATCTTATTGCTCGCATGAATCCTATCAAGTTTCTCTTTGAAAAATTTGTTCTCACTGACCGATTAGCACGATGGCAAAGCTTTCTTTCTCAGTTTGATATCATCTACGTTCATCAAAAAGTAATTAAAGGCTATGTCATAGCAGAACATCTCGCTCATCACTCTCTCCCTAGATTCGACCCTATTCGCTCGGAGTTTCCAGATGAGGAACTAATGTCCGTCAATCAGCCCGATTCGATGTGGACATTACATTTTGATGGAGCTCAGAATTCACAAGGAAAGGGGATCGGCATTGTTCTCCTATCACCTGAGGGTATCACTATTCCACTCGTCTCTCAGCTCGCATTTCCAGTTACAAATAACATAGCTGAGTATGAGGCTCTTCTGGCCGATCTGCAGGCCGCTCATCAATTCGGTGTTACCCAATTGTGAATTGTAGGTGATAGTCAGCTTATTCTTTGCCAAGTGCTTACCAAATGTCGCACGCTCATTCCTAAACTTAAACCCTATCAAGAATTGGCTTCTGCTTATGCCAAGCTTTTCACTAAACTAATCTTTGTCCATGTTCCTCGAGATCAGAACATTCTAGCTGATGCTCTTACCTCCCTTGCCTCCTCTTTGGTTTTCCTTCCCGAAAAGGACTTCCATTCAATCATTGTTCACAAGCGTCTCACTCCTACTATTAAAGATCCAGCGTTCCTTAGTATTAAGGAGGAGGTGCTCAAGAAGTTTAAGGAAGGTGGAATCATTGAGAACAAGGAGATCATGTTATTAGATCTAGAGGAAGAGATGGATGATGAAGAAAAGCCGTGGTATTATGAGATCGCCAAGTATTGTAAAGATCAATCTTATCCTGAAGAGGCCACGGCTGAAGAGAAGAAAGACATTAGAAGAGTTGCTCAGAGATATACCCTGGTTGGAGGTATGCTCTATAGAAGAGGTCTCATTGGAGTTTTGCTTAGATGCTTCGACGATGACAAATCTTGGAAGGTCGTGGAAGAGGCACATTCAGGAGTATGTGGTGGTCATGTCAATAGCCAAATGCTAGCTAAAAAAATCCTTAGATTAGGCTTCTATTGGCCCACTCTAGAAGAGGACTATTCTATCTATATTTGAAGGTGTGTCAAGTGTCAACTGCACGCCGATAAAATTCATTCTTCTGCTTCTTCACTCCATCCTATGTCCTCCTCATGGCCTTTCTCTATGTGGACTTTCGATATCATTGGACCTCTTGGTGATTCAAACCTCCTCACGAAACCGAAAGCATTTATACTCACGGCCACGGAGTACTTCACCAAGTGGGTGGAAGCGGAAGCGTATGCGGAAGTTAAAGCGTCAACCGTCTACAAGTTTATAATGAAGAATATCATTGCAAGATTCAGCATCCCAAGTACCATCGTCACCGACAATGGGCCCCGATTTATCTCTCAAGAGCTCCAGGACCTCTGCAATAGGTATAACATTACATTACATCATTCATCTCCTTATTATCCACAGGGCAATGGACAAGCAGAGGCAACAAATAAAACTTTGATCAAAATCATTAAGAAAACGTGTGAGGCTAATAAATTCACGGATTGGCCGGAAAAGTTGGTAGAAGCTCTTTGGGCCTACCGCACTTCCATTCGTACTCCTACTAGGCAAACCCCTTTCGCCCTCACTTATGGAATGGAGGCGGTAGTCCCTTATGAGATTCTTATTCCTTCTCTTAGAGTACAATTGGACAAGGAGCTCTCTATTGACGAATGCCGTGAATCTCTCCTTGCTTAGTTGGAACTCATGGATGAGAAGCGTCTGGCTGCCGCCGAGCATGCACGTGTTTACCAAAATAGGCTTTCACATTTTTATCAAAAGAAAGTAATTGAGAGGAAATTTAAAGTCGGAGAAATAGTAATCAAAAGAATCTTTGTAAAACCAGGAGGACCTCGCTCAAAACTCCAACCAAATTGGGAATGGCCCTACGTAATAAAAGAAGTTTATCCTGGCAATGCTTACAAACTGGTTAACGCCGAAGGGGAAGAACTGGCTCACCCTTGGAATATATTGTACCTTAAGAAATACTACCCTTAAGTCTTTAAAAATGAAAAAAATGTAAAAGCAAAAGCAAAAAATACAAAAGAAAAGAAAAGAAAAGAAAAGAAAGAAAAAAATGAAAGTAGCAGGCTGGCATGGTGCATAGGTCACGGAACCTGAAAAATCAAAATCTCTAATTCATTCTTCAGTCTTGACGATTTAACATAAGGGTCAATACCTACACACACTACACGTTTTGCTCTTAAACTCAAGTGGTTCAAAATTTGAGGAAAGTCAGAGCCAAACTAAGAGTGTAAAAACTTTACATATTCTCTTCTCTTCGGTTCACGAGAGGGAGTACGAGTCAGGGAATGCTAACCAAACCTACTCGCCGCCCTAGTAGGTGGAAGTCAGGGCCCAAAAGGGAACAACACTGCAAAGCCCAAGTACAATTAGGTTTTTATTTGTTTAAAAGAAAAGAAAAGAAAAGAAGTGCAAAGTTACCAAAGAAAAGCATGACAAGAGGGCAAAGTCCCCGCAGGCAAAACCCTGGTCGTAAGCATGCATGAATAAGGGCAAAAATGTAACAAAAAATTTCCTTAAGCCAAAGACCGAACCCTAACAGGCACTAGGGTAGGGGAGGGAAGTTTCCTAGTCCTTCGAAACCTCTCGTGAGCTTCCTCAATTTATTCTTCACTTCCCCCTCCACGGTATGTTATAAGCTCGAAGGATGGCAAAAACCAACTAAGAAGGATGGGCCGCAAGAGGATATGAGTAAAAATATAAGTCATTAAGCACGTTGACCCTTTGTTAAATCATTTAAGAATGGTTAATGAATTTAAGATGGTGATTGTGTAAGATTTCAAGACCCTTTGGTGCCATGCTAAGTCTCACAAAATAAAAAAAATAAAAAAAATGTTTTTTTACTTAACGCCTTCTTGCGGGGCGTCATTTTCACAATTAGCATCAGTCAACATGTCGTCATTTTTAAAATAAGTAAAAACAAAAAAATGATGATTTTTCAATTCACGCCTGCGTGAGAGGGCGTCATTTATTTGATTCGCGGCGTTATACATGTCATCATTTTCAAATTAGAAAATAAAAAGAAAAAATGGTTATCCAATAAACGCCCGTGCGCATGGGCATCAATTCCATAATTAACGGATTTTGTGGAGTCGTCATTTAAAAGAAAATGAAAGAAGAAAAAAGAGACAAGAAGAAAAATAAAAAGAAGAGGAATTTCTTGAAGAAGCCCATTACTTCTTCCTTTTGCCATGTCATGTGCCTGATTGCATTTTTGTGTGGACATTCTTTTATTTCTAGTTTGCATTTGCTTGTTTACATGTTGCATTTTCCTATATCTTCTATAATTGCCTTGATTAATTAAAGGCTTGGCCCCTTGACCCATCATCAAGGTCAAATAGTGACAACCCCTTGCTTATTGAGCAAGGGGCCAAGCCGAATAGATGAATTAATCTGTTTATTTTAAGTGTGAACTACAGGCATAGGGAAAGAAAGAAAAGAAAAGAGACAAGACAAGTGCTCAACTCAACAACGCAGGTAACATCAAATCTCATATATATAAATAAATATCTGAGTACAAAGCATGCAGGTGGAGGAGTATAAATCTCTCTCTAGCTCTCACCTCCACCCTCCTCTCTCCTGCTCTCTACCTCACCGTCATCCTAGCGATGGGCCTGTGGAGAGGGCATGGACCCCCGGGAAGCGACAGGAGCTGGAGCCTGCTCTTCTGCCTCGTTCCTCTATCTAGTCGAGGAACTGGCTAGGTACTTCGTGCTGGTAAAGGCGCTGGAGTGTCCCGCGGCTCGCGCCCGCTCTCGACCCCTCTGAAGTCACTCCTCTGTGACCCGTAACCACTCCTGTGAGGCGCCCAGCTACGTCCTCAGGTCTGTGAGCTCGTGCTCGCGTGCCATCCGCTCCTCCTTCTCGCGGGCACGCTCACTCCTCTCCATCTCTAAGAGGAGCCTCATCTCTGTCACCTCACGCGGCAACTGTCAGTGCTGCCTCTGCGCCTCCTCTAGCTCCGCCACACGTTGATCCCGGATGGTGACCTCGGTGTACGCTAGCGCTATCTGCCTCCTCGCCTTTGCTAGCTCTGTGACCTGCATGCATCATATCATATTAACATCATTGAATTTGTGAAAGTAAATAATGCACATGGATATTATTTTTATGAACTAACCCGTGCAGCCAGGTCACACTGTCCTGCCTCGACGCAAGTAATCGCGGCTCGAAGCTCCTCAGTCGGTAAAAAACATAAGTTTTTACAAGCACATAATGATATAATCAAATGCATTTATGAGTTTGGTTTTGTACTTACCCGTGATGTAAGGTCGCGCTTCGCCGTCTCGGCCCACGTAACCACTCCTGCAAGTCGCTCCTCTAGTGCGGTGACCTCCGCACTCGGCCCCCTCGAGCTCGAGGCCCCTCCTGTCTCTCTTCCTCCTACCGCCCCCTGCTGGGCACACTGCATTCATTAAGATTATCAGTGGCTAATCATTAATAATTCAGGAATCATTTTGCATATAGGTAATTACACTCACAAAGGTCTCCACATTTGCTCGTGTGGCTGCGAGCTGGGCCTCCAAGCTGTAGAGATGGACCTACATGTCCATCGCCGCCACATCCCGTGCATCCTGCATTCATTACATATTAGTCGCATAATAGACATAAATCATTTACAAAAGGAAAAAAAAGGGAATGCATTCATACATACCCCTGTGACCCTCATCTGGGGTCGGCCGGCGTAAACCTCCCAGTAGCGCCGTAAGTACTCTGAGCTGTCCATCGCCTGGGAAGTGACCCGTGTACCGCCACGCTGCCAGTCGGCGTACTGGTCTGGGAACCGAATCCTCCAGTCGATCACCTTCGTCCACCCTCGGGTCTTCCACCCGATCCCGAGGGGCTCTCCAACCTCGACCCACTCCTGGTGCAGGCCAAGTGTCCTCATCGCCAGCCTAAGCCATAACGGCTCGATCTCGTTCAGGCAGTGAACCCAAAGCTCACGCCCAAAGTGAGGTTGGCCCGCTACGACCCAAAGCTGACCCTCCTCGGTCATCCCCTGGTAGGGCCTCCAAACCACCTGCATTCATATATTCATATCATCATATCATATCATCATATTTCATAAAGTAGAAAATAAAAAAATGCATCATATTTAACATATGTACCAGTAAGGCGGGGTAGTCGCGGAACTCCCGCCGAAGAACACGCAACTCGTAAGCGTGTGGTGCTTCAGTGATGAGAGGCAGCAATCACCGTGCTAGTGGGAAGGCCCCCTCATCTCTGGGTCACAGGTCGGCTCGGCCCATCAGCATGTATAAGTGGCTCCACACCTGCATCCATCAATTGCATCAGCAAATATTCATGTGCATGATCATATTCATAAGCATTTAAATAAACAAAAGGACATGCATACCTGAAGAAAAGGTGAGAAGCCACTGACAGTCATCTCTCGGCCTTTCCCCATGGACAGATCAGCCATCAGGTGGGCCAGTAGGGTGGCTCCCCACGCGTACCTCCCTACTCCCTCCAGGTCCTCAAGAATGCCTAAGAATCTGTAGTTGATGATATCTCCCTTCGTGCTCAATAATAGCCTCCCGAGCATCAGAAATAAAAACCTCCTCAAGTCTCGATCCACCCGCTCCATCTGAGCCGGATCCTGGCAGTAGGCAGCCTGCGCTCTCCATATCAGCCTCTGTGAAAACTGCTCCAGTGACTCTCTCGGTCTCTATCTCGAATCCCCTAATCCCATGGCTAGGGTCAGATATGTGCGGTAGATGGTCCTACACTTCCTAGGCATCTCTGCAATCGTCTCTAGCCCTAACAACCTCTGGGCTAACTCCACATAATCTGGAAGGGTCACTCCACTGACAGCCTCCCCATCTATCCTCAGCCCAGTGATCCGGGCGATGTGCTTCAAACTCGGCACCATGTGCCCCTAGGGTATCAGAAATGCCCGACTAGTCATATCCCACCTCTCTCTAAGAACCTGGATCACAGGTAGGTCGGGGAGGAGGGGCTCAATGCTAAGGAAAGGGCCAAATTCCATTGCCTCTACCCTAGCTCTCTGGAAATCTGGTAACCCATAATATGCTGCCCAGACTTGGACCCATGAGATCCGAGTCCGCATCAATCCTTGTCAAATAAATGGAACATATAAATATTCATATATGCCAAAAGAAAGTTCATTTGCTGGTAAAATACTTCACTGTCTGAATTGACGCCCCTGAGGGGGGCGCTATTTGCTGAGGGTGTTTGTGTCACTAATTTTGTTCATAAAAATAAAAAATTGATGACCACCCAAGTGGCCGTTATTTGTTGAACTGACGCCCCTATGGGGGCCCTATTTCGTGGGGTGTTTTGAACCGACAGTATGTAAAGATAAAAATAAAAAAATGGATATATCAAAAAAATGTATAAAAAAATGGCAGGTTGATATGCTAAACAGAAATGATAAATAAATATGGCGGTTTTAATTAACGACATGGGTCAGGGCGTTATTTCATGAATTATCTATTTTCAGAAAATAAAAAGAAAAATGAATTGACGACCTGCCTTAGGTCGCCATTTGAATTGACGATGCCTCAAGGGGCGTCATTTCTCTGGTTTTCTGGTTCATCGTTTTCCCTTCACAGAGGGCTGTGGCAATTGAAAAAAAATGGAAATAAATAAAAAAAATGAAAGGCTAGGGTTGGGGTACCAACCTTGCTCCGCTCCGGTGCCATTAGGCCTCCGCGCAATGGCCGACGGGGAGGGGGAGCTTCTGCCGCTACCTCTTCTCTTCCTCCTCGTCGTCTTCATCGTCATCATAATCTTCATCCTCCTCGTCTCCTTCTTCATCGTCTCCTTCTTCATCTTCTCCATCTTCGTCTTCTCCTTCTCCTCCTTCTTCAACGTCTCCTTCTTCTCCGCCGTGCTCCACCGGTGGAGCATCTCCGGCCGCCGCGGGAGGAAGTTCCTCGCCGGTGGGTTGATCATCGCCTAAGTCGACGACATCAGGGGCCATGACCCGTTGTCGTTTGTCGGGGCCAGCCATGGGATTAGGGTTTGAGAATGGGAATGGGAATGGAAGAAGGGTTGGAAAAGAATGCAAGGTTAGGGCTATGGTGTGGAAAGTAGCAGAGGAAGAGAAATGGAGGAGGAGGAAGAAGAGTAATGGAAAGGAAGAAGAAAAATGGAAAGGGAGGCCGTTACGTTTGAAAAAAATTGACGCCATGAGGAATGTCGTCAGTTGAATAATTGACGGCTGTGTTCAAGGCGCTATTTAAGGATCTGACGACAACGCGCAAAGTCATCATTTAGCAGTGCATGGGAAATTGTATTTATCATCAGAGCAATGATGGATTTATATGATTGATGTGACAAGAGTAATGATATTTTTTTATGGTTGACGATGAGATGCGAGGTCGATTTGTGGTAAGCACTGGTGAGCCTTGTAGAGGATGAGCTCGGTGGGGCCCACTAGATGAAGTTCCACTCCCGATGAGAGCCTTGTGCAGATGTTTTATATTTTGAGGAATCCCGGTGCACATGTGAAGAGGTTCTTAGGCATCACCTTTAGGTGCTCTCTCCATTCCACTCTCTTCTTCACTTTTGGAACCCGGTTCACCACTCTCTCACACAATCCTAGTGAGCCCGTCATATAGTGGAGTGGACTTCTAGAAAAAATCCTAGATGCTTGTTGAGCTTCCTCACATGGGTCAAACTTTAAATGTAGGTCTACCCAACTAGAAAACAAAAGCATGGATCCATATAAAGGCCTCCCCATAGCCGCCGAGGTGAGCCCACTATAGAGATAGGCTAGCACCGCCGGTCCTAATCTCTCTCCCTCCCAAATGCTAGCAATAGCACTCAATTGTGCTTCCTCTAGAAAATCTTCCAATGAAGGGAAAAGAAGTACTCCCGCCAAGCATATAACAAAAGCTTTCATTACCTTCTCTAATTCATCTTCTTTGGCTTGGTCCATCCTCTTGTAGACCCACGCCGTAAGCTTCATGAGGTTGATTCCTTTTGTAGCTTTGATTTGGTTCACTATATTGAAGCTTGGGATCAAACTTGATATCACTTCATGAGCACTCATGCTCCTTGACATGTTGGCCATTTTCTCTTCAGCTCCTTGATTCATCCTCTTCAAGTCTAGGAGCATTTCCACTTCTTCTAAGAGTATGGTGGCTTCAAAGGTAGAGAATATGAAGGTATGAGTGGTAGGGTGCCATATTTCTATGAGGGCTCCTATGGTGGCCCAATCTAGGTGTACATTGTCATAGTGCTTTGCATGGGTCACTAATCCTAGAAGGTGCCATCTAGAAAGGTAGGTTCTCATGTCTAAAGAAAGTTTGGAAAGAAGGAGGGGTCGCCATTTATTCTTGGTGAATCTTCTTGCCCCCGGAATGTTGGGATAGTCCTGAAAGATTAAAAAAAGAGAAGAGGAAGAGAGAGGAAGAGTATGATAAGAATTTTAGAAAGGGGGTAGTGTAGAAGTCTAAATTCAAAACTTACTTGGTTCATGGCAATTCTTCCATTGATGTGGCCTTCAATTTATGAAATTCAAGGAAATCCAATCTTGGATTTCTTCAAAGGCCTTTGCATTATTCTATCCATCTTCTTCCCTCGGTTGAAAATCTCTATTCTGTTGCGGTTCCATGTTTTGGTCTCGGCAGGCAGCTTTTAGTTTGATATGTATTTAGCACAGGGCGCACTCCTTTTATAATCGTTTGAAGCTATGGCAAGCAGACTCACATCGCAACTTGAGTTCGAACGGAAATAAGCTTCTGGAGCTTTGTTTCCCAACAGGGAACGAAACGCCGGAACTTACAGTAAATTGGCGACGGAGCTGTTGGCGTCATTTTATTGAATGGTGACCCAATCGGTGTCTTCATTTATTTAACGCCCCCTCATGCAGGCGTCATTTGCAGTCCGATTCCAAATTAAATAATGACAGGAATTAGCGACACTGTGTCTGTCGCCATTTTGCTTTATAGTGCCTTTGTGTGAAGTCATCATTTCTTGAGATTCATATATATCAACTTGATGAGGTTATTTGGATGAAACTTGCACTCTTATAGTATTGATCATATAATGAATTTATTGAGCTAATGATCTTTGAGCGTAGAAAAGAACATGTTATGCAAGTCTCGAGGCACTCAGATTTCTTCTTTAGTGATGGCATTTCCTCCTTTGTATCATCTCCTTGTATGCATTGCTATTATAGGGTATCTACTCTATATAACATATCAAGGACCTTGTGGTTCTGATGAATCTGGAATTTGAGTTCCCCTTCATCAAAAACAGTGATAATTATAGGGAAGTCTAAATCACACGGATAGGCCGTTGGGTCATCTAAGGTTTGGGACGACGGTTCCACTTTCTGAGTTGATGCGTGAACAAACGGGCTTCGACTTAGTGTCATCTTAGGGATCTGGATTCCTGACCAAGTATGGATGGTTTAGCAATATTATCCTTGATTATTTTCTATTTTTTAGTTTGTTTTAAAATTTTCTTTTAGCCCAGCATGCATCATGTAGGACTTTGAACTTTAACGATGAAAATCCTCATATTAAGCTAGTAATGAGGGCTGCTTATTCTTGATTTGAGTTGACATGAGATATTCCATTCAAAATCGAGTACTATGTTCTCTTTGAAGCCGCTCAGGCTGGTCCCTTGAAAGCATTCGTTCATTGGATTCCTATCTCGCTTCACTTTATTTTTCTGCAAACTCACCTTGATTTTAGCACGTCCACATTGGCTGGTAACTACTTTCCAATGGTGTCTTTCTTTTCGTGCCCGCGTCCACATTTCATTCATTAGTTTAGTTCTCCATCCAGTTAATCATTGCTTTCTCGTGATCATTCAAGGTTGTTTCATTCAGAATCTGGAAAGATTTCCAACGCTTAGTGTCGGAGGCATGTCACATCACACCTTGACATCTACTTTTCAGTCCGTTCTTACTTCATTCCACTCGTTGCACTTTCACTTCATTACGTCTCACTCTCTTGCAAAGTAGACGCCAAGGCGCGGTAGCTGTAGACACGCTAAAATCGACACTATGTTGAGTAAATCTCATGTCACGACGTAATGCCCCAAAGTGGACTTCAATAATGGCTTAATATGAAGTTTTGCTAGTTTTTCTATCATATTTGTAATTCACGACAGTCAGCAGGGCGTCATTTAATTGACGGCTATATGGGTGTCGTTGTTTCAACACTTGGTGACCGCGTACGCAGGCGTTATTTTGTGGTATTTCATGATTTTTACGAATTCCATATAAAATAAAATTCAAGGAATTGACGGCAGTTTCTAAGGCACTCATTAATTGACGCCATTTCTCGAAGGCGTTATTTACTATTTTTAAATATGGAAAGTCCTTTATTTCTAAAAATTAACCCAGGAATTAACGGCTGTGTGCTCGGTCGTCATTTCAAATTCACGACTACCCTGATGTCATCATTTGAGCTTCCGTCTTCAGTTCGTCTGCAACCTTCCCAGGAAGAGTCCTTCTTCATTTTAACACCATAATCGATTGAGAAAGAGAGATCCTTGCTGGATGATGGCTATCCTTATTTTAATCTTATTAGAATAAGGATCTTTGGCCTTATAAATACCCGCAGTTTCCTGCGCACGTGAGAGGATATACAGACATACGAAGAGAGAGGATCTTTGAGATACTTCTGCTAATAAGAGAGAGAGAGTTTCTTTTTCTTGTTAGCAAGCTTCCTGCAGGTTCTTCCTCCGATGGTGGTCTTCCTCTAGCGAGGTCTTCTTCCAGGCGGTCTTCTTCCTACGGCCGAAGCACTCCTCTTGTTCCTCTCCCTTAATGCTGCAGCAATAGCAGAAGGCCCCTTTTCTCTTTTTAGTATTATTCATTCATACGCATCTCTCTTTAGTCATCTTGCTAGAATCAATCACACACACTTTCTTTGCATATCATATTACGTGTTGCATCTATAGCACATAACTCTTACCTTTTACTCCTTTTAGGGGTTTTAAACAAACACACAAGGTGTGTTCGTGCCCACTTTGCATAGTTCTATTTTCTTAGAGCATTGATACTACACTTTGGCTAATCCATGTTATTTATTTATCTTTGCTTATCTTACAAGGGTAATCAAAGTAAAAACCCCCTTCATCGGCCGGCCGGTAGAAGGAGGAAGGAAGGACTCACAATCTCACCCACTTTTTCACAAGGTACATGCGATCATCCCTTAACTTTTGAGGTAACCCCTCTGGCGATCACCCTTCTTAGAGCATCACAAGCTTCTTTTTTATTCTTTTTCCTTCATCTCCCACATATCATGCTTAGCTTATCCTCCATCTTTTCTTAATTCCCCCCTTAAAAAATTTAAAATTTCTTTTTTTTTAATGTCTTTGTGACACGTTCACACCCACTACATTACACAACTTGCACCGATGGACATCCAAGTCTATTCGGAGATGGTTCGACGTGCCCAATTGTTAGAAGACGCCACCGAATTATCTGAAAGCATCAGAGGAAGGGACAAGAAGGAGCTTGTCACAAGCCTAGAAAAATTCAAACAATCATTCAATAAGAAGCGATTCTTCATGGGAGGGGAGCCCTCCAAGGAAAAGAAATTCCAAAAGAATGACAGGCCATTCTCCACTGCCACACCCTCTAAGGAGATTTACAAGTATTGTGATAAAGTTGGTCATAAGACCGAGGAATGCTGGAGGAAGTTAGTGTTGAGTAGTGGACAGCGGATCTAGAGGGGAGGGGTGAATAGATCTGCCCCTCTTTTTGCAATGCAACCCTCTATATAGCTAGTTAAAAATAATTACAGCATAATACAACTAGCTTAGCGACGTATAAAATGATTTGCTTAGAAATATGATTTCACAATATGGATATTGAACCTAAGCATGCATCTAAAATAAAGCAATCACACAATCAAACCACAACACAAAGGATTTTAAGGTGGTTCGGATTGAATCCCCAGTCCTACGTCCACCCCTC
This sequence comes from Amorphophallus konjac, assembly GCA_022559845.1. Classification (NCBI taxonomy): domain Eukaryota; kingdom Viridiplantae; phylum Streptophyta; class Magnoliopsida; order Alismatales; family Araceae; genus Amorphophallus; species Amorphophallus konjac. The sequence continues at coordinate 492,921,389 of CM040121.1, forward strand.
ACCAAATCCGGTGAGGCTCCACTAGTGCCACGCACTGAACCGCAAATCGGAAAAGCCTCTGATTGCCTTCCTACTAATCACAGGTAGGGACGTCAACACCGCAGATCGGACAACTTCCGATTGCCTTCCTACTAACCACCGGTAGGGACGATCTTCAGTTTCAATCGTTTGTATGAAATGAAAAAGAACAAATATGAAAACACTCAATCATCAAACAAGATATAGAATATACTCAAGAAGAAAAATCTTGTCTGAGATTGCTGGAGCTTGAGTTGGATGCTTCAATGGTGTCTTCTGTTGGGACGCTAAAGGGTGATCTAGAGGGGGGTGAATAGATCAATCACCCGTTAAAAAATTACTGCAACAGAATCAAATGCGGAATGAAAACTTCTACTAAACAGATAGTGGGCATAATGCGAATGCCACCCAGAACAGATGAAGAACCGTCCTAAGCATACATCTACTGTGCGAAGATAGAAATATAGAAGCTAGGCAAACCACAAAACAATCACACAGTAGACAAAGGCTTTTACGTGGTTCGGTCCTCCAGACCTACATCCACCCCACACTCAACCTGAGTGTGGCTTACTGCTGACTCACAGCTTGAACAGCTGGGCATCACAGCTTGCCTTACAACCGCTGGGCAACACAGCTTGCCGTCCGAGGAATCCTCCTCGCCCCGCTGAGCAACACAGCTTGCTGTCTAGTGGAATCCTCCACTGTAATCCGCTGGGCAATACAGCTTAGCCGTCCAGAGGCAACACCTCTGCAATCCGCTGACTAACAGCTTGAAGAAGATGTAAAGTAGAAAATAGAAAATGGAAATAAACAGCAATCTAAAAGCTGTAAACAATGAAGCACAATGTGGCTCTTAAAGAGCTGGATGGCCTGGATTTGATCCACGGTCCATCAAGAACAGATCTCCCTCGATCTCACTCTCTTTCTTCACTCTCTCTCTCTTCTTCTTCTTCACACTCTGCTCGAGCTCTCTATCTCTTTCTCCTTCTTCTTTCTCTTCTTCTTCTTCACACTTCTTTCACTCTCTACTCTTCTCTTCTTTTCTTCTGCTGGATCGTGGAAGCTCTATCTCTTTCTCTCTTATTCTTCTCTCAGCTTCTGCTCCCTGGCTTCGATCACGATCAACCTCCATCTGAAGACAAAGGCTCTATTATATACCAGCAGCAGCAGCAGCAGCAGCAGGGCACGTGTAGCTTCCACAGTTCCCGCCCTAAGAATTCGGACCACGTGGCAGCATCCAGCAGGCTGTCAGTACACGTGTCCTCATCTGGGCACTCTCCTTATCCTCGGATCACGTGCCCAGCACCAGTACGCTCAGCAACTGGAGTTAGATGGCGTCAACCCACTTGCTCCAAGGAGTTGACGCAGCCTTCAGAGATACTTTATCAGCAAAGCTCAAGTCTGCTACGTTGACGCTTCCAACCCGCAGCGTTGACGCATCAGAGTAATCCAGTAAGCTTCTTTCTTGATTGTTTGAACTACAGCGTCCACGCCACTTGATCAAGGCGTTGACGCATTGGTGTCCAGTGATCAATGTCTTCAGTATATAGGCGTGCTGCGTCGACGCTGCTAGCCCATAGCGTTGACGCAGTGGTGTTCCAGCAGCTAATACTTTAGCTTGTTTGCTTGCTGCGTGGACGCTACGAGGCCGTGGCGTTGACGTAGTGATGTGTTCCAGCAGCTAATACTTCTACTAGTATACTTGCTGCGTGGACGATGTGGTCATTCTGTGTCACGCCCCGATGCGGAATCTCGGGACGTACGGTTAGAGGCAAGCGAGCAATATATAATTCCGAACCATTGCAATCCATTGCACTAAAGGTTGGAAAAGTAATAATCAGAGTTTTATTGAAATAAGGTTGAGTACACTGGGTAGAACGACTACAACCAAATAATAAGTAAAATGCTAGAACAATCTCTCACTAATGCTAAGGGTATAAACTGACTCAATAAACTAAAACTATCTCTCGATATCACTCCAGTCCATCCCCGACAAGTTCGTCACCTGGAAAGAGGGGAAACAGTAGGAGTGAGCTAAACACGCTCAGTAGATAACCACAAACAGGTTTAAGTAATTAACTATTGATTTCCAATTTATATGAAATGCAGTAAATAAAGAATGACGATAGAATATCTTGCAAGGTCAAGAAATATAGCAATTTATCAAGTAGTGAACAAGTAAAGTACAATAGAGAATTTGGCCAGCAATATGTTACACATGTAACCAAGTAAATACACACGAGTTGAGTATCAAGAGTTTGTCATAGACGTAACAAGTCAAGTCAAGTATTCGGGTGCAATGCCTCACCCTTGTCATAAACATCCCAATGGGCTCAATATCTTTTCGGGCGCTCTCCCCAGGACCAGACTGGGCCCTTATGATGCGTCGGCATTTCATTTCAATTGGATCACCGATCCCCCGTCTAGACATAGTCAATTATGGCCAATATAATCAGATGAATTTCTGTCGGGTATAAGATGTAAAGGACGACACTTGTCTCCTCTGATTCAAGAGTATAAACACGACGAAAACCCAAAACAAGGTAGTCGTACGGTGAACACCGGGCCGTACTCTCATGAGTAACGAGTCACGGGGTCAAGAATGAACGGTTGACAGTAAGCCGTTCGAGAGAGAGAAGTAAGTTCTGAAGAACGAATATACGAACCACTCGGGTCGTATTTTTAAGAAATACAGTTCAAGAGAATCCGTATTAAGTATAAGGATAATATCTAATTATAAGATAATTTATGCAAAGTAGTTACCGGGTTGCCAATAACAATTAAACCAACTAATTTCAGTTTAATGTCCATTGGTCAATTCCGGGCTCAAATATGACCGAAGGTTATCCAAGGGTAATCGGTCAATTTATCAAGTTAAAACGATAGTTATGATGTAACCGTAATTTACCACGGTAAAATGTCTCACGGTAAAAAAATGTGAAGTTTACCGGATAGAGTGTCCGGTTAATTGGCCAAAGACTTGCCATAAGTCGGCCAGTAATATTTTGATTTACAGTAATTTACAGAAATTACCTATGGTAATTAACCAATTTATCCAAAGTTACAAGTGAATTACAATAGTTTCCACTTTAAACAATTTATCAAAATAGATATTACAAATAACAGAAATTTACTCATGTCATTATCTGTTATTTATATGGATTGTCAAATTTTACTAATTAACATTTTTAATAGGTCAAAATAGTAAAAATCAGGTTTTCTGGAAGTTAAACGGATGACAGTGGGCCGTTAAACCTACTGGCTGTAAAACGGTTATCTATGGGCCGTTTTAAGGGTAAAAGGATACTACGGTTATAGTGGGGCCGTGTATCATGTAAAGCGGTCGTTTTCTAACCGTGTATATAAAATACGATAAAATGATAATACTACTAATTTCATTCTAAAGCGGTCTCTGGTTGACCGTTATTCATGTGAAATGGTTAAAATTGGGCCGCTTAAAGTAATTAAGGCGGTCAGTTCTAAGCCGTCTAAGAGATAAGCGGTCCGGTTGGAACCGTCTTTCTTTGTAACACGGGAACAACGAAAACAGAAGTATAATCCGGCAATGAGGGCTTCAATTCATGGGTTTAAGCATGGAAAATCATGAAATATGCAAGCTAACATGATGCCCTATCATTCCTTTTATTGAATTCAAGTTTGTGCCATGGTTACCTACCTTAACCGATGAAAATAAGAGAAAGCTTGGGGAAGAAGATGAATAGTGGTCTTGCAAAGCTTCACAGCAGCAAGACAGCAGCAAGAAACCCTTAAGTTGCTTAAAAGGAATGCTTAGGAATGCTTCCTCTATTTATAGGTTTGTAGAGAAGTGTTTAAACTTCTCACGCGGGCTGGTCAGAGCTGCAATTCCCTTGGCAGTGTTGAAGACGTGTTTATGCCAACCCAAACACGGTTTCACGTGTTCCACAAGGTAAGGTTACCCTTAATCTAAGCCTAATCCCATAGATTAAGCCATTGTTAACTAAAACCTTCATTTAATGTCACTAAACGATTTTTAATGAAATTGACCCAGAAGACAAAATTGCTAATCAAGACGTGATCTTTCATATTATGATTTTTATGGAATTTTATCATGAGGTTTAATGTTAATCTCCCAATCTTAAGATTAAAATAATAATTTAACCCAATGTTCAACGGTTTAGTCGATAGAGAGAGTTTTTTATTTTTACCGATGAAACTCCAGAAGACAAAGTTGCTAAGAAAAATACTCTCTATCAGATGTGATTTTTGCAGATTTTTCCAAGGTAGTTATATTTTCGGGTGAATAGTGTTTTCCGCGTTTTTAAGTCAGGCTTAAATCACTGATTAAGCCATGTAAATGATTTTATTAGGGTCAGGTACAGGAGACCAAAGTGTTTATCATGGTGTTTACTAATTAACTATCATTTTTCAGAATATTTACATGATAGTCAAAAACATTTACTATTTACTATTTACCTCAGTCACTATTCAACATTTACTATTTACGAAATTTAATATTTGTACAGAAACTCGGGGTCTTACACCCTCCCCCACTTAAAGAATTTGGTCCTCCAAATTCACTGGACCAAAATACAGTAAAGGAAAGATAGCTCACCTAGAATAGGTCGGGATAACGCTTCCGTATAGCGTCCTCGGATTCCCATGTAGCTTCTTCTATTCCACGCCGACTCCATTGGATTTTGACCATCGGTATGGAACGATTTCGAAGTTGTTGCTCCTTTCGATCCAGAATTTTCACTGGTCTTTCTTCATAGGATAGATCCTTTTTAAATTCAAAGTCCACATGTTGAATGATGTGACTAGGGTCGTACACGTATTTCCGAAGCATAGATACATGGAATACGTTATGTACACCAGATAATTGAGGAGGTAAGGCCAATCTATAAGCGACTTCACCCACTCGATCAAGGATCTCAAATGGACCAATATACCTTGGGCTTAACTTGCCATAAATACCAAATCGACGAATACCTCTTGAAGGAGATACTTTTAAGAACACATGCTCGCCAATTTGAAATTCCAAATCTCTTCTCCTATTATCAGCATAACTCTTTTGCCTTGATTGAGCCACAAATAACCGGTCTCGGATAATACGAATATTTTGTGATGACTCCGAGATAAGATCCGGTCCAAGCCATTGCTTCTCGCCAACCTCATCCCAACATAATGGAGAACGACAGCTCCTTCCATACAAAGCCTCGAAAGGTGTCATCTGTATGCTGGCTTGATAACTATTGTTGTAGGCGAATTCTATTAATGCTAAATGATCGCTCCAACTTCCACCGAAGTCGATCATACAAGCTCTCAACATATCTTCCACTATTTGATTAGTTCTCTCGGTCTGTCCATCTGTTTGCGGATGAAATGCAGTGCTAAAATTCAGACGGGTACCAAGAGATTCTTGCAATCCCTTCCAGAAATGAGATGTAAATCTCGGGTCTCGGTCAGACACAATGCTGACTGGAATACCATGAAGTCTAACCACTTCCTTCAGATATAATGCTGCTAGCACATCAACTGTCCACTTGGACTTAATGGATAGGAAATGGGCTGACTTAGTCAGTCGATCCACGATTACCCATATTGCATCATGACCACTTCGAGTCTTAGGAAGACTCATAATAAAATCCATGCCAATACTCTCCCACTTCCATTGGGGAATGTCAAGTGGTTTCAATTTACCTGCCGGTCTGAAATGCTCGGCCTTTACTTGTTGACAAACCAGACATCTACTCACAAAATCTGTAATTTCCCTTTTCATGTTCGGCCACCAAAATGTCCTTTTTAAATCTTTGAACATCTTAGTGCCTCCCGGATGGATAGTATATCGAGATCTATGTGCTTCTTCAAGAATCCGATTCTTTATATTACCCTCATCCGGTACACAAGTTCGACCTTGAAATACTAATCTTCCATCATCGGCTATCGAGAATTCAGGTCTGCTACTCAGGCTTTCCTTAATCTCGACTAGCTCGGGATCAATATCTTGCAATAACTTGATTTCTACCAATAATTCGGGCTTAAGTTGCAACTGGGAAATCAATATCCGATCATTATCAATATTGATATCCAGACTAGCCATTTGCTCCAGTAATTTCCATTCTTGTAACATAAGACTAGATATCTTAGCCACAGGTTTCCGACTTAAAGCGTCAGCAACCACATTGCCTTTGCCCGGGTGATACTTAATAGAAAAGTCGAAATCCTTTATATACTCCAACCATCTCCTTTGTCTCATGTTCAATTCCTTTTGAGAAAATAAGTATTTCAGACTTTTGTGATCCGAAAATACAGTGAATGTTTCACCATATAAGTAGTGCCTCCAAATCTTCAAAGCAAATACCACGGCTGCCAATTCCAAATCATGAACTGGATAATTAACTTCATGCTTTCTTAGCTGCCTAGAAGAATAGGCAATCACCTTGCCGTGCTGCATAAGCACACAGCCTAAGCCAATACCAGAAGCATCAGTGTAAACCACAAAACCGCCCTCACCAGAAGGTAAGGTCAAAATAGGAGCAGTAGTCAAACAATCCTTCAGAGTTTGGAAACTCCGTTGGCATTCAGTTGACCACTCAAACTTGATCTCCTTGCGGGTTAATTTTGTCAGAGGTACCGCAATCTTAGAGAAATCTTGAATGAACCTTCGATAATAACCAGCCAGGCCAAGAAAACTCCTTACTTCAGTAACATTAGTAGGCTGTTCCCAATTCTTTACCGCTTCCACTTTAGATGGATCCACAGAAATTCCATCCTTAGTAATAATATGTCCTAGAAAGGACACCTCACTTAGCCAAAATTCACACTTGCTGAACTTGGCATATAATTGGTGATCTCTCAATAATTGCAAAGCCATCCTCAGATGCTCGGCATGTTCTTTTTCACTCTTGGAATATATCAAAATATCATCTATGAATACCACAACCCATTGATCAAGGTAGGGTCGGAACACACTGTTCATTAACTGCATGAAAGCTGCCGGTGCATTCGTTAACCCAAAAGGCATAACGACAAACTCATAATGACCATACCGGCTACGGAAAGCTGATTTATAAATATCCTCTTCTTTAATCCGTAACTGGTGATATCCAGATCGAAGATCGATCTTAGAAAAATAAGAAGCTCCAGTAATCTGGTCAAATAACTCATCAATCCTTGGCAAAGGATACTTGTTCTTGACAGTCAACTGGTTGAGTTGCCGATAATCGATGCATAATCTCATCGAACCATCTTTCTTCCGAACAAACAATACAGGAGCTCCCCAAGGGGAAACACTCGGGCGAATAAAACCCTTCTCGAGTAATTCCAACAATTGCTGCTTCAATTCCCGCAATTCCGCATGAGACATTCGATAAGGGGCTCTAGAAATAGGAGACGATCCAGGAATAAGATCAATAGAAAATGTAACTTCACGCTGAGGCGGAAGTCCTGGTAACTCCTCTGGAAATACGTCCGGAAATTCTCGGACAATAGCAATATCCTTAATCTCGATCTGCTGTTCAGGGGACGCATGAACAAAAGCCAGAAAAGCTTCGCATCCACGCCTCAATAACTTATCAGCACGAAGAGTCGAGATAAGAGAGATAGAACTAGGATGTTTCACTCCCTTGAAGGATAATCCGGGGTGTCTAGAAAAAGACACGGAACAAGAACTACAATGGACATTGGCCTCATATCGAGCCAACCAATCGGCTCCTAGGATTACATCGTAATCCTTCATGTCCATACAAATCAAATCAGCTGGAAAATTCTGATCATTCACCATAACCTTACTAGAAGGATAGTAATGCTGAATTGCTGAATTAGAACCAATAGGGGTTGATATTTCTAACGGAGAACTCAATAAAACAGGTTCCATAGCTAAAGATTTAGCAAATCTCCGTGAAAGAAAAGAATGTGTTGCACCAATATCAAATAGAACAAAAGCTGGCAAGTCGAATATAGCAAGAGTACCTTCGACGAGTCCACCATCCTCGGCGATATCTTTTTCCTTCGCATGAAGAGCCTGGAGCCTGCCTTGAGGCTTCTTGAAATTCAGGGGTTTTGCCGGGATAGCTTGTTCCGATAATAAAGGGCAGTTGGGTATACGGTGCTCTTTGCTTCCACACCGCAGACATGCACCTAGCTTGCGCCAACAATCTTCCATCTTGTGACCAGGACGATCACAATATCGGCATACGCCCTTGAATGGAATCATAGAATCAGGTTTCTTGTCTTCTTATCGCGGCATTTTGCCTCTCCACGAACCAGAACCAGAACTTGAACCAGAACTAATAAATGGTCTTTTCTTGCTCGGGTCAGTGACAAATCCAGGTTTAACATTCTTGAGTGCCTTCGGTTGCTCTTTCTTGTTACCTTGACCACGAATCCTTTCAGTCATTTCCAAAGTATCTTCTAATATTTGTGCCTTTCTTACCATCTCAGAATATGTAGAAATTTCCAGTGGTGCAAGTTGATTGATATAATGAAGTCGAAGACCATTGAGGAAACGCTTCGCCTTCATTCTCTCAGTCGAAATAAGATGTCTTGCATAACGAGAGAGTCGTGAAAACTGAGCCTCATATTCTGATACCGATAAACTTCGCTGCTTCAAAGCTGCGAATTCTGCTCCCTTCTTTTCTTGCACGCGGTCAGAAAAATATTTATCATTGAAATATTCCTCGAATTCCTCCCACGAGACTTGTTGATCTCCGAGAGTCGGCTTAACAGACTCCCACCAAGCACGTGCATCCCGTTCCAGTTGGAAAACAGATAAAAGAACACGTTCTTGGTCAGTGCATTGCATGACCTCAAAAATTCTTGCCATCTCGTCGAGCCAATTCTCGGCTTCATCGGGATCAGTTGAACCAGCGAATCTAGGCGGGTTCATTCCTCGAAAATTCCGATATAAATCACCAGTGCCATGAGCTGCGCCATGAGGTGCCGCTCCAGCTCCAGCTTGAGCCAGTGCGTTCAAGGCTTGCGTAAGTCCTTGAACTGTACGATGTAAATTCCTCATCTCAGCACGATTGGCTGCCATTTCGAGTTAAGTGCCTATATAAAATAGTTACTCGGATTATTTATGAGAGAAGAACTTCTTAGATGAGAAGATAAGAACTAGATAAGAAGATCATGATTATGGTTAAATAACTTAACCCAAATTTCTACCCAAATTCTCACAAGGTTGTTTTCTTAAGCCTATAACCAATAGACCTATAACCTTAAAGTGAAATACCTAGGACAAATTGACCTAGGCTCTGATACCAACTAAACTGTCACGCCCCGATGCGGAATCTCGGGACGTACGGTTAGAGGCAAGCGAGCAATATATAATTCCGAACCATTGCAATCCATTGCACTAAAGGTTGGAAAAGTAATAATCAGAGTTTTATTGAAATAAGGTTGAGTACACTGGGTAGAACGACTACAACCAAATAATAATTAAAATGCTAGAACAATCTCTCACTAATGCTAAGGGTACAAACTGACTCAATAAACTAAAACTATCTCTCGATATCACTCCAGTCCATCCCCGACAAGTTCGTCACCTGGAAAGAGGGGAAACAGTAGGAGTGAGCTAAACACGCTCAGTAGATAACCACAAACAGGTTTAAGTAATTAACTATTGATTTTCAATTTATATGAAATGCAGTAAATAAAGAATGACGATAGAATATCTTACAAGGTCAAGAAATATAGCAATTTATCAAGTAGTGAACAAGTAAAGTACAATAGAGAATTTGGCCAGCAATATGTTACACATGTAACCAAGTAAATACACACGAGTTGAGTATCAAGAGTTTGTCATAGACGTAACAAGTCAAGTCAAGTATTCGGGTGCAATGCCTCACCCTTGTCATAAACATCCCAATGGGCTCAATATCTTTTCGGGCGCTCTCCCCAGGACCAGACTGGGCCCTTATGATGCGTCGGCATTTCATTTCAATTGGATCACCGATCCCCCGTCTAGACATAGTCAATTATGGCCAATATAATCAGATGAATTTTTGTCGGGTATAAGATGTAAAGGACGACACTTGTCTCCTCTGATTCAAGAGTATAAACACGACGAAAACCCAAAACAAGGTAGTCGTACGGCGAACACCGGGCCGTACTCTCATGAGTAACGAGTCACGGGGTCAAGAATGAACAGTTGACAGTAAGCCGTTCGAGAGAGAGAAGTAAGTTCTGAAGAACGAATATACGAACCACTCGGGTCGTATTTTTAAGAAATACGGTTCAAGAGAATCCGTATTAAGTATAACGATAATATCTAATTATAAGATAATTTATGCAAAGTAGTTACCGGGTTGCCAATAACAATTAAACCAACTAATTTCAGTTTAATGTCCATTGGTCAATTCCGGGCTCAAATATGACCGAAGGTTATCCAAGGGTAATCGGTCAATTTATCAAGTTAAAACGATAGTTATGATGTAACCGTAATTTACCACGGTAAAATGTCTCACGGTAAAAAAATGTGAAGTTTACCGGATAGAGTGTCCGGTTAATTGGCCAAAGACTTGCCATAAGTCGGCCAGTAATATTTTGATTTACAGTAATTTACAGAAATTATCTATGGTAATTAACCAATTTATCCAAAGTTACAAGTGAATTACAATAGTTTCCACTTTAAACAATTTATCAAAATAGATATTGCAAATAACAGAAATTTACTCATGTCATTATCTGTTATTTATATGGATTGTCAAATTTTACTAATTAACATTTTTAATAGGTCAAAATAGTAAAAATCAGGTTTTCTGGAAGTTAAACGGATGACAGTGGGCCGTTAAACCTACTGGCTGTAAAACGATTATCTATGGGCCGTTTTAAGGGTAAAAGGATACTACGGTTATAGTGGGGCCGTGTATCATGTAAAGCGGTCGTTTTCTAACCGTGTATATAAAATACGATAAAATGATAATACTACTAATTTCATTCTAAAGCGGTCTCTGGTTGACCGTTATTCATGTGAAATGGTTAAAATTGGGCCGCTTAAAGCAATTAAGGCGGTCAGTTCTAAGCCGTCTAAGAGATAAGCGGTCCGGTTGGAACCGTCTTTCTTTGTAACACGGGAACAACGAAAACAGAAGTATAATCCGGCAATGAGGGCTTCAATTCATGGGTTTAAGCATGGAAAATCATGAAATATGCAAGCTAACATGATGCCCTATCATTCCTTTTATTGAATTCAAGTTTGTGCCATGGTTACCTACCTTAACCGATGAAAATAAGAGAAAGCTTGGGGAAGAAGATGAATAGTGGTCTTGCAAAACTTCACAGCAGCAAGAAATCCTTAAGTTGCTTAAGAGGAATGCTTAGGAATGCTTCCTCTATTTATAGGTTTGTAGAGAAGTGTTTAAACTTCTCACGCGGGCTGGTCAGAGCCGCAATTCCCTTGGCAGTGTTGAAGACGTGTTTATGCCAACCCAAACACGGTTTCACGTGTTCCACAAGATAAGGTTACCCTTAATCTAAGCCTAATCCCATAGATTAAGCCATTGTTAACTAAAACCTTCATTTAATGTCACTAAACGATTTTTAATGAAATTGACCCAGAAGACAAAATTGCTAATCAAGACGTGATCTTTCAGATTATGATTTTTATGGAATTTTATCACGAGGTTTAATGTTAATCTCCCAATCTTAAGATTAAAATAATAATTTAACCCAATGTTCAACGGTTTAGTCGATAGAGAGAGTTTTTTATTTTTACGGATGAAACTCCAGAAGACAAAGTTGCTAAGAAAAATACTCTCTATCAGATGTGATTTTTGCAGATTTTTCCAAGGTAGTTATATTTTCGGGTGAATAGTGTTTTCCGCGTTTTTAAGTCAGGCTTAAATCACTGATTAAGCCATGTAAATGATTTTATTAGGGTCAGGTACAGGAGACCAAAGTGTTTATCATGGTGTTTACTAATTAACTATCATTTTTCAGAATATTTACACGATAGTCAAAAACATTTACTATTTACTATTTACCTCAGTCACTATTCAACATTTACTATTACGAAATTTAATATTTGTACAGAAACTCGGGGTCTTACATTCTGCGTTAACCCTGCACACACAAAAATCTTATAATCATATCATAGAACAAGTGGTTATTTAAATCATATAACACTGAGTGTATATATTCTGAAACAGCAAATGGGCAAGTATGTACACTGAGAGAGTGTATAGACTTGGAAGTCTTCTTGTGAGCTCAGTGTATATACTTTCCAATGTCTAGACTACAGGAGATGAAGACCAATGTGCAGACATGAGCTATGCAAGCTACAGTGTCATTGTATGGACATGGGGTTCAGTTGAGGATGTATGGACTTGCAATGCAAACAACAATATATAGACTTCATGTAAAAGCCCAATGTATAGACATTGAAATCGAAGACCAATGTGCAGACTTTGGATTTCACTGTGGATGTACAGACTCTGAGGAAATGAAACGAGTCAGTGTACAGACTTCAAATTGAAGACAGCTGTTGTAGACTTTGAAGACGGAAGCCAGTGTACAGACTTTCCACCGACCAGTGTATGGACTTCAACAGTGAACGGCTGTACATACTTCATGTGAAAACCCAATGTGTAGACTTGAAGAATGTGAGACGATGGCTAAGACACTGCACAATCGGATGTATAGACTTTCGTTACTGTAGCAACGTGTAGACTTTGCCTTAGACGCTAAGTGAGACGCTCAATGTACACACTTCAAGTCCAGAGTATGGACATTGCCTTAGACTCTAAATGAAACGGACTTTAGCCAATGCAATGTATAGGCTTGAATGAAAGTCCAATGTATAGACTTGCATGATGCACAATGACACAGTCCAGTGTATAGACTCTTAGCCATGAATAAATGCAATGCAGTCTGATGTGTAGACTATGCAACCGGCAGCCAATGTTCTGATGGGTCGACGCATCAGCAAGGGTGGGTCGACCCACTACAGTTCAGACTGTAGATACATGCAGAGACATGATATCTGACAGAATGCAATGCATATGTATAAAGAACAAATACCATCAATGCTAAACATCATCATTCATGTTGCTATCATATGCAGAGTGCTCAAGAATAAGAATGCACAGAAATGCACTTTGTTTATTGCAATCATCAAAACACAATAACATTGCTATCATCAAGATATAATATCAAAAGCACTCAAATGCACTCACTATCTTGCTATCATCAAAACCAAATAGCATTGCTATCATCAAAGCAACATAGCACATGCTTGTGCCTAAGAGGCACAACATTCTCCCCCTTTTTGATGATGGCAACACAATGTGACAGTGAGTCACACACAAGATTTTCTCCCCCTTTGACATGATCAAAAAGAGAAAAACATGAAAAACAAGAGTGCACAGTGCATTATGCATGCAAATTCCTCTAGAACATTCTCCCCCTGAATGTAAGACTGCCTTGAATTATTTCTCCCCCTAAATAATAGCTCCCCCTTTGAGAAGGAATATGAACAGATAAACAAGGAAGAGAAGGTAGGAGGGTCACATGACAACAGCTGAATCATAGGTTCAGAAAGGAAGCATGATTATAAACAACTGTTAAAGTATAAGAATCAGCAACATACAATTTTTAAAAATTCAGGTTGAACAGTGATAAATCTAGAGTAAAGCACCTGACCCCTGGAAAAAGAGTTTATAGACTCCATTTATAGCAATTAATCTAGGGCACATGGTATTAATAGATAAGTCAGAAATAATACCCTTTTGTGATTAAACAAAGAAATTCAAGAGAGGCAACTTGAACATGTATTGATAAAAACAATTTTCACTCATTGACTTTTGATTTTTCGAAAGGTTACAGCAGTTTGATTTTCACTTTTGAATTTTTCAGAACCTGAACTAAGTAAATAGATCAGTGGCATTTATGCTGTTGACATTAGGTGTACACCTTGATCAGAGGCAGATACCCCCAGTTACTAGGCATAAACTACTAGACCTATTTCAGATCAGAACCCACAAAGGATAGTCTTCACTTTTGACATTAAGGGTACACCTTGATTAGAGGCCAGTACCCTCAGTTACTTGGTGAGGACTCCCCCTATAGATTTGACCCTATGAACAGAGATATTCTGAAGCACCTCATGACATGTGAATTCTCCTGCTTCTTTGGGGGAGTTCACAGTTTCTCAGTGCAATCAGCCATTGCTCTGTCACTATGTTCAGCTCATAGCATTTATGATCTTATTTACTGCTGCCTTTAACTCTTTTAGAGTGATTGTTTGAAAAACAGTACACACTCTTATTCACCTTTTCTAGAAATTTCCAGATCAACACATTAGGCATTACAAAAACTTTTTCTATTTTAGCCATGAGACAAAGATTAAGAGCTATAAAAGTTTTCTTTTATCTCAAATTCTGAAGTGCAGACACTTAACTCTCCAATTTATAAAGGTTAAACCTATAGTTCCTTTCAATTTGTAAGTGTGATTCTTATAAAAGAACAATTGAGATAATCACAACTCAATGTACTAAACCAGATACAGAACTGTTGTTCAGTGAAGGTTAGGGAAATGATAGCAATATGCATTGAGTTCCAGGAGCATCTGATGTCAAAATATATGAAAGAACTAAATGGGGACAATGAGGAGTAGCAAGGATTCAATGAATTGAACTAAACTCTCAGCTCCCCCTTGACAACATGATGCAAGGGATATGCTATGCAACACACTGTTCTACATGCAGACTATGCACCAATGATATATGAGGCAAGTATGCACTCAGTTCAAGTTTATGCATCCAAATTCAGTTCAACATATAGCAAGAGAAGAGCATCAGATATGCAGACTGATCAGCTAGACAAGAATAGAATATCAGACATCAAACAATCAAATCAACATGACTTTCTCAATTCAGTTCTGAAGGTAAATCACTTACCTGCTTTACCAGATTGATTTATTTTTACCCTTGATATTTTGACAAGGCCTCCAATTTCTTTCAGCTCTTAGGATTTTGGCCCTGTCTCTTGTCATATGCCTGAAGTAGCTTTTCCTGTTTCATCAGTTTGTTCCCGGCTACCAGACATACCTGCAAACACACTTAGGGAGCAGGTTTTGGAACCCAAGATATTTTGGACTCCAAGACAGAACCAGATACTTGAGAGTGAAAACAAGACAACAGCTGTTTAGGGATCCACATTTGTGTAAAGATGGAAGGTTTAGTGGATTCTACAGCTTGAGAGTTCTTTTGGTTATTTTTCGTTTTCTCAGCACCAACAGGTTTAGTTTTCTTTTTCTGGTGCTTTGATGGTTGTTGTGTAGTCCTGGCATTCATTTTATTAAAAACGTTTTTGTTTTTTTGCCAGTGCCTTGGCCAATGAATGTACTGAAGGTTATGGCCCAAATTGGTCCTAGGCTGACCAAAAAACCTTTGGTGGCTAGGACTCCATGTCCTAAACTGACTATCCCATCTCCTAGCTGGCTGAGGTCTATATGGCTGATACCAAGTAGGGAAATTCTGATACCCGAACCTCATGTGTACAGGGTTCCACCCAAGCCTATTAAGTGGTTGAGGATGAAAGTTATGATAGACTTGGGCTCTAGGGAAATAGGGATGAGCAAATGGGTTCCTAGCTGCACTTGGTCTCCCTGCCACCTTTGACCCTCTAGGTTTCTGAACTGACTTATATTGGGTCTTTTTCTGAGCAGTTGATAGTGATGGAGACTTAGCAGCCTTGGGCTGGGGTTTTGATGTGTTAGCTGGCTGACCCCTAGCCTTGGACTTATCCTTGGAAGAAGAGCATGCAGCTCTAGGCTCTACAACTTTCTGCTTTCCCTTGTCCTTAGCATTGGACACTTTTGATTTAACATTATTGAAGGCAAATTTTTCATTGACCATTTTTATGAGTGGTCCTCTATTCTTTTCTCCCACACATGAAATGGTTTTCAATTCAAAGCTCTCTTTAGCTGAGGGATTAAAATCAAGACCCTCCTTTCTGAAATTAACTTTTGACCCTAGTAAGGCATTTAGATTTTCAGTTCCTTGGGTCATGCTTTCAATGATTTTCATTTTGTCAGAATTTTCATTTTCCAGATTTTCAATAGTTTTCTTTAATTCAGCATTCACTGACAAAACAGCTTCATATTTTTCATTTGAAGTCTTTATTTCATTTTCAGACTTCTGAATTTTCAATTTCAACTCATCAACAACATTTTTCAGCAAATTATTTTCTTTCCTACAATCAATCACAACATGCTTTAATTCATCAAAATCAGAACATGCATTTTTCAATTTGTCATTCTCTGATTGTAAGCATGCAACTATATCAGAGAGAGATTTATCATTAACCAGAGAGTTCATTTTCTTCTTTAAGAGTCTGTTTTCCTTCTTAATATCATTAGCTTTATCTAACAGGTCTCCATAAGCATCTGCCCAATCAGAAATAGTGTAATGTTCGAAAAGGGATGATACCTGATCAGACTCTTCTTCTTCATCTCCATTTCTAGCCATCAAATAGATGTCCTTTTCTGATTTTCCACTATCTGAAGAAGTGCTCAGCGTGCCTTCTTCCTTATCACTCCATGTACTGACCATGGCCTTTCCCTTTGGCGCCTTCTTCCATGGTCTTCCTTTCATTTTCTGTAACTCTGGACAATCAGCCTTCATATGACCTGTCTTCCTGCAATGATAACAAGCATTAACATCAGATTTTTCAGCAGGGTTAAATTTATACCTATTTTGCTTCCTGCTGTGGTATTTTCTGTAGAGATTCTTCCCTTCTCTTCTAAGAAATCTACTGAACTCTTTTGTGATCATAGCTATTTCATCCTTTTCAAGATCTGATCCAGATGAATTCCGATCACTGGATGATCCAATGCTGCTGGACTGTTTTGAGCAGCCATGCTTGGCCTTCAGAGCAATAGGCTTCCTGTTTTCAAGCTCTTCAGCTTGTAGTAAATTCATCTCGTACGCCATCAAGGAACCTATCAGCTCATTGGGTTTCATCTTTTGTAGATCTTTTGACTCCTCAACCACAATTGCTTTGGTATGCCATATAGGAGTCAACGATCGAAGATCTTCCTTACAACTTCATGATCAGTATAACTCTTTCCCAGATTTCTTAGACCATTTGTGATGATGGTCAGACGAGCATACATTTCGGTCACTATCTTACCAGGCTTCATCCGAAATGCTTCATACTTTGACACTAGCATATTTGCCCTCGTCTCTCTCACTTCAGATGTTCCCTCATAGATAACTTCGAGGGTATCCCACATCTCCTTCGCTGTCTTGCAGGATGACACTCTGTCAAATTCAGTGGAATGGAGTGCACACTGAATGGCGTTGATAGCGCTCCAATTCAGAGTAGATTTCTGGACTTCTTCTCTTGTCCATAATTCCTCATTCTCATGTAGCTCATAAGGACCTTTGCTCACAATTTTCCATACCTCATAATCTTTGGCTCTGAGGAAGACCTGCATCCGGTTCTTCCAATATGGGAAGTTGGAACCATCGAAGAATGGTGGCTTCGTAGTGGACTGACCCTCGGTTGTTAGCCCTCTAGCATCCATGGCCGATCCTCTTTAGGATGTTAGTCCTGCACAAAGAGTTAGGCCCTGATACCAATTGTTGGGACGCTAAAGGGTGATCTAGAGGGGGGTGAATAGATCAATCACCCGTTAAAAAATTACTGCAGCAGAATCAAATGCGGAATGAAAACTTCTACTAAACAGATAGTGGGCATAATGCGAATGCCACCCAGAACAGATGAAGAACCGTCCTAAGCATACATCTACTGTGCGAAGATAGAAATATAGAAGCTAGGCAAACCACAAAACAATCACACAGTAGACAAAGGCTTTTACGTGGTTCGGTCCTCCAGACCTACATCCACCCCACACTCAACCCGAGTGTGGCTTACTGCTGACTCACAGCATGAACAGCTGGGCATCACAGCTTGCCTTACAACCGCTGGGCAACACAGCTTACCGTCCGAGGAATCCTCCTTGCCCCGCTGAGCAACACAGCTTGCTGTCCAGTGGAATCCTCCACTGCAATCCACTGGGCAATACAGCTTAGCCGTCCAGAGGCAACACCTCTGCAATCCGCTGACTAACAGCTTGAAGAAGATGTAAAGTAGAAAATAGAAAATGAAAATAAACAGCAATCTGAAAGCTGTAAACAATGAAGCACAATGTGGCTCTTAAAGAGCTGGATGGCCTGGATTTGATCCACGGTCCATCAAGAATAGATCTCCCTCGATCTCACTCTCTTTCTTCACTCTCTCTCTTCTTCTTCTTCACACTCTGCTCGAGCTCTCTATCTCTTTCTCCTTCTTCTTTCTCTTCTTCTTCTTCACACTTTTTTCACTCTCTACTCTTCTCTTCTTTTCTTCTGCTGGATCGTGGAAGCTCTCTCTCTTTCTCTCTTATTCTTCTCTCAGCTTCTGCTCCCTGGCTTCGATCACGATCAACCTCCATCTGAAGATAAAGGCTCTATTATATACCAGCAGCAGCAGCAGGGCACGTGTGGCTTCCACAGTTCCCGCCCTAAGAATTCGGACCACGTGGCAGCATCCAGCAGGCTGTCAGTACATGTGTCCTCATCTGGGCACTCTCCTTATCCTCGGATCACGTGCCCAGCACCAGTACGCTCAGTAACTGGAGTTAGATGGCGTCAACCCACTTGCTCCAAGGAGTTGACGCAGCCTTCAGAGATACTTTATCAGCAAAGCTCAAGTCTGCTACGTTGACGCTTCCAACCCGCAGCGTTGACGCATCAGAGTAATCCAGTAAGCTTCTTTCTTGATTGTTTGAACTACAGCGTCCACGCCACTTGATTAAGGCGTTGACGCATTGGTGTCCAGTGATCAATGTCTTCAGTATATAGGCGTGCTGCGTCGACGCTGCTAGCCCATAGCGTTGACGCAGTGGTGTTCCAGCAGCTAATACTTTAGCTTGTTTGCTTGCTGCGTGGACGCTACCAGGCCGTGGCGTTGACGCAGTGATGTGTTCCAGCAGCTAATACTTCTACTAGTATACTTGCTGCGTGGACGCTGTGGTCATTCTGCGTTAACCCTGCACACACAAAAATCTTATAATCATATCATAGAACAAGTGGTTATTTAAATCATATAACACTGAGTGTATATATTCTGAAATAGCAAATGGGCAAGTATGTACACTGAGAGAGTGTATAGACTTGGAAGTCTTCTTGTGAGCTCAGTGTATATACTTTCCAATGTCTAGACTACAGGAGATGAAGACCAATGTGCAGACATGAGCTATGCAAGCTACAGTGTCGTTGTATGGACATGGGGTTCAGCTGAGGATGTATGGACTTACAATGCAAACAATAATGTATAGACTTCATGTAAAAGCCCAATGTATAGACATTGAAATCGAAGACCAATGTGCAGACTTTGGATTTCACTGTGGATGTACAGACTCTGAGGAAATGAAACGAGTCAGTGTACAGACTTCAAATTGAAGACAGCTGCTGTAGACTTTGAAGACGGAAGCCAGTGTACAGACTTTCCACCGACCAGTGTATGGACTTCAACAGTGAACGGCTGTACATACTTCATGTGAAAACCCAATGTGTAGACTTGAAGAATGTGAGACGATGGCTAAGACACTGCACAATCGGATGTATAGACTTTCGTTACTGTAGCAACGTGTAGACTTTGCCTTAGACGCTAAGTGAGACGCTCAATGTACACACTTCAGATCCAGAGTATGGACATTGCTTTAGACTCTAAATGAAATGGACTTTAACCAATGCAATGTATAGGCTTGAATGAAAGTCCAATGTATAGACTTGCATGATGCACAATGACACAGTCCAGTGTATAGACTCTTAGCCATGAATAAATGCAATGCAGTCTGATGTGTAGACTATGCAACCGGCAGCCAATGTTCTGATGGGTCGACGCATCAGCAAGGGTGGGTCGACCCACTACAGTTCAGACTGTAGATACATGCAGAGACATGATATCTGACAGAATGCAATGCATATGTATAAAGAACAAATGCCATCAATGCTAAACATCATCATTCATGTTGCTATCATATGCAGAGTGCTCAAGAATAAGAATGCACAGAAATGCACTTTGTTTATTGCAATCATCAAAACACAATAACATTGCTATCATCAAGATATAATATCAAATGCACTCACTATCTTGCTATCATCAAAACCAAATAGCATTGCTATCATCAAAGCAACATAGCATATGCTTGTGCCTAAGAGGCACAACATCTTCTTCCTTGAGAGATGATCTTCCTTGAATCTCTTCTAGTTGATGAGGAAGACTATGGATGTAGCTTGGATCTTCCTTTTGATCTTCTTGAGTTGATGAAGAGGTTTGAGGATGTAGTTTAGATCACCCTTGAGATGATGAAGAGGATGAAGGATGCAGCTTTATCTTCTCTTGGCTTGGGGTTGATCTCCTCTTCAAGTATCTTGAATCACTTGAGGATTTGATGAAGAACTTCTTCCCGGAGTACTGTTCACGGCTATAGTACTCGAACTCCTCTCACCCTTGTAGCCTCCTTTGATCTCCCTTGGATTCACAAATGATCAACTAGGATTTCTAACCCTCTTGCATGTGTTTTATAACCTTTGAATGGTCCTTAGACATCTCCCAGACCAGATCCATAATCTATGGAAGATTGGGTGACTTTGGGGTTAAACAAATACAAGGAAAGGGGCTCTTCTTGAAGTGGAAAATAAAGTCAACATTGAAGGCTCGGGACTGGCGGTCGACCTGCAACTTCTGGCAGTCGACCGCTACTGAGAAACCTACAAACAGGCAGTTCCTGGAATTTCTGGTCGACCGCTACTGGGCTGGCGGTCGACCGCCACTGAGAGAGCTGCCGCCTACAGGTTGCTGGTAGGGGCGGTCGACCGCCCCTGTGCTGGCGGTCGACCGCCAGCTGGGCAGACCCCGGGCTTTCCCGGGTCGGTCCGTTAACTGCTTTAGCTCCATCGCTTGACTCCTTTAGTAGCCCATTCATGTCTGTGGCATCACCCTTGACAATCTTGAAGATTTATGTTGATTATATCGCTCCTATAATCAAATTTTTGTTCCGAGGGCTCCGTCCCCGGAAACCCCCGCAAGGGGCGCTGCCCCCTTGACCCCCTGCGACCTGACCAGGCAGGTCGATCCCCGCGACCTTACCGAGCGAGTTGATCCGCGTGCGAGGGCGCAACATTGAGCTTTCACATTTGCCATCTCCACTTCATTCCTTGGCATATCTGTCATGAACAAAACATCACGTATGTCAGTCATAGGAGAGTTAAAACAATAATGACTTATAGTGTTTAGCTATTATCAAAACCAAGAATATCAAATAACTCAAATGACCACAAGCCGATGTCGAATGACCCAAACCACAGGAAGACTCAAATGATCACAGGGGCACAACATTCTCTCCATTTTTGATGATGGCAACACTGTGAGTCATTATGTGGTAGGAATATCCAAAATGGTAAAGTTTATGACATATGCGACATGTGCAGCTCAAGATCCATTATAGGGAAAGCATGTGAATGTGGATATGTATGCATGGATGATCAAAGCATGTGAAAGCTATGCACAAACCCCTAGCACATATGTAGACTCAAAGCTCACAAGGTTCTCTCCCCCATGGACTCTCTCTCGTCTACAATTCACTCTCCCCCTTTGACAACTCACAAAGGCCGCATAAAGGATGGACAAAGGTATCAAAGGACTCACAATAAGACATTTTCTCCCCCTTTGACAGTAGCAAAAAGGAGGGATAAGATAGAGAAGGTGACTAATGTCTGAGAGACAAGAGGTGAATGAGAGTGCAGAGCAAGCCATTATATGCAAACCTGAAACATACCGCGAGCAACATATATGGTTCAAAGCTAATGAAATCCGAGATCATCAACAGAGTTCGAAAGGCATCTACATCCATGTTGTAATAGAAATGAACTAAAAGTACATATCATGGCAGTGTTTAACCTTCCCTTGTCTTATATATCCATATTCAATAACTACAAAGGGAATAACACAAAAACTAGTATTGAGGCTAAACAATCATGACTAAAGCATGGAATTTGATGAGTTCAACAAATTTGATTTTTAATATCTTTTGAATTTGATGGCACATGACTCATATTTTACGAGCAATCAAGTATAGTACATGCCTCCTAGCCGTAAGAATACACGTTGTTTAGACGCCAGTATCCCTAGGTATTTGGCAAGACTGACGGTTATGCTACAGAATGAACAGAGACAGCAAAGTCACGTCATGACATATCCAATCTTATTTCTGTGATGAGAAGATATATTTCTCAGCAATTATGCCAGTGCTCTGCCTAGAGTCCAAATATAATTAAGAGAGAGATAACAGGGACACATCATGACATATCATTCATCACTTGATTTTATGACGTGACATATTTCTCCGTGCAAAAATATCATTGCTCTGTCAAATTGATTTCTAAGAATCCCAGCTCATCAAGATGTTTAGAAACAATACTAAGCTCTAGAGTATCACCAAAATTATCATGACATTTGGATTTTCATATTTCAGGACAGTCATGAAAAGCACAATATGTAATCTCTAGTTAAGGTCTATTAAAACCATAGAACATAGATGATTTAAGAATAAATATTTTTGAACTTCAAGGAAATCATTAAATCTGAACCATTTTCATTGGATGGACAATCATCAGGGCATATAATAGAAAGCTCTTACGCCATAGTTCAGTCGGTCTCATGATCTCATATTCAGACTATAATCCATGAAGTTCAGATTGCAAGAGAGTAAGAATAGCAGCAGGACTCCCCCTAAGGATATGCAGTGAATGCACTCAAGGAGTTATGTTTGCAATCAAGTGGAATGACGAATGTCAAGGAGAGGTTGACTAGAACCATACAGGGGTTGACCTGATCAAACATGAATTTGGCAGACATGAAATGCATGACCAAACACATGGTTGTACACTTATTAAATGCAATAAAATGAAGATGAAACATATGCATGAGTACAGCAAAGAGACAACTCCCCCTTACTATATGGCCTATATGCGATAGTGACACATGGTACTTGGCGGAGGTGAAACCTCACGCATATTGAGTGCTTCTAGGTAAGTATAACATGCCTTTCCATACATCAATATTTAATATACCATGACCATGCAAGAAGGATGCTACACAAACCATGCAATACATTATGAGCATGAATTCAATTTTATTATGCATCATGACTACATGCAATGCTACACCAGATGCAAAATGACATATTTACATATAAACAATGCATGGACACCAATCTGCAAAAAAAAAAACACACAACTAAATTGAACAAAGTCATCATTTCAATTTTTATTGGACTAAGGTCGGCAAAGATCAAGCTCCCTTCTGAGTGTTGAAAACCTATCATTACACAAGAGCTTGGTGAAAATATCAGCAATTTGATTTAGAATATCAACAAAATACAGTTCAAAATTTTTCTTAACGACCTCATCTCTAATGAAGTGATGCCTAATCTCAATATGCTTAGTCTTAGTGTGCTGGACTGGATTTTTTGCAAGGTTGATAGCACTAGTGTTATCACACAGAATCGGGACACAACCAAGATCCACTAGGTAGTCTTGGAGCTTGTGTTTAATCTACAACACTTGGGTGCCACAGCTCCCTGCAATAACATATTCTGCCTCTGCGGTTGAGAGGGCAACCGAGTGTTGTTTCTTGGAGGCCCAATAAAGTAAACACCCACCTAGAAACTGGCAATAGCCACTAGTACTCTTACGATCCAGCTTGCATCCAGTGTAGTCCGCATCAGAATAAGATATAAGAGATAAGTCATATGATGATGGATACAACAATCCTAAATCTTGAGTGCCGGCAAGATATCTAAGGATACGTTTGACGATAGTCAAGTGAGATTCTCTAGAACTATTTTGAAATCTAACATAAAGGCATACACTAAACTGGATATCTGGTCGGGATGCAGTCAAGTAAAGCAAAGAGCCGATCATACCTCTATAGATCTTTGCATTCACTAATTTACCATTTTCATCCCAATCCAGTGATGTTATGGTGCTCATAGTACTTGCAATGATTTTGTTGTTCGTCATGTCAAATCTTTTCAGCAGCTCCTTGATGTATTTGGCTTGACTTATGAAGCAACCATCTTGTCCTTGGTTGACCTGCAAACCGAGAAAGAATTGGAGTTCTCCCATTAGACTCATCTCAAATTCGCTAGTCATGAGGTTAGTAAATTCCTCACACATTTCAGATTTAGTAGAACCAAACACAATATCATCAACATAAATTTGAACAATCAAGATGTTCTTACCTTCATTCTTGGTGAAAAGTGTTTGATCTACCTTACCTCGTGTGTACCCTTTTTCAATGAGGAACGAGCTTAGTCTCTCATACCAAGCTCTTGGTGCTTGCTTAAGTCCATAAAGTGCCATGTCTAGCTTGTATACAAAATCTACATGGTTAGAATTTTCAAAGCCTAGGGGCTGCTCAACATAGACTTCTTCTTTGATCAAGCCATTCAAGAAAGTACTTTTCACATCCATTTGGTACAACTTTATTCTAAGGGAGCAAGCAAAGGTAAGTAAAATTCTAATGGCTTCGAGTCTAACAAATGGGGCATAAGATTCATCAAAGTCTACCTCAAACTCTTGATTATATCCTTGAGCCACCAATCTAGCCTTGTTTCTTATTATCTTGCCATCCTCACTTAGTTTGTTCCTAAAAACCTATTTAGTGCGTATGACAGATTTAGATGAAGGTCTACGAACAAGATGCCAAACTTTGTTTCTCTCAAACTGGTTTAACTCGTCTTGCATTGAATTTATCCAGTTTTCATCCTTTAATACTTCATCAATATTTTTAGGTTCAAGCTGAGAGACAAGAGCAAGTTGATCTAATTCTTCCACAATTTTAAAATGTGACATTGCTCTAGATGGGTCATTCAAGCTACCAATGATATTTTCTAAATGATGATCCTTAAGAATTCTAATGTTTGTAGAATCATTACCTTCTCCTGGAGCTTGATTCCTAGCATTGCTTGATTCAGCTCAGTCACCATCTTCTTTTGTTTCTTCTTGTGGAGAATCACTCTTGTCCTTCATGCTTAGGAATTCCCCATCTTCATCATTTTTCCTGTAAGAGTTATCATTGTTAGAATCATCATAATATTCATCAAAGGAAACATGGGGTGATTCTTCCACAGTTTGACTCTTGATGTTATAAATTCTATAAACCCTAGATCTATCACAATATCCAAGGAATATACCTTCATCGCTCTTGGGCTTGAATTTATCTAAGTCTCTTTTGTCATTGTTGTGGATGAAGCATTTTGACCCTAACACTTTCATATGTGAGAGAGAGGGCTTTTTACCTTTCAACACCTCATAAGGAGTCTTTTTGGTGTGTGATCTTACCATAGAGCAGTTGATAATGTAACATGCTGAGTTTACCGCTTCAGTCATGACTAAAGCATGGAATTTGATGAGTTCAACAAATTTGATTTTTAATATCTTTTGAATTTGATGGCACATGACTCATATTTTACGAGCAATCAAGTATAGTACATGCCTCCTAGCCGTAAGAATACACGTTGTTTAGACACCAGTATCCCTAGGTATTTGGCAAGACTGGCGGTTATGCTACAGAATGAACAGAGACAGCAAAGTCACGTCATGACATATCCAATCTTATTTCTGTGATGAGAAGATATATTTCTCAGCAATTATGCCAGTACTCTGCCTAGAGTCTAAATATAATTAAGAGAGAGATAACAGGGACACATCATGACATATCATTCATCACTTGATTTGATGACGTGACATATTTCTCCGTGCAAAAATATCATTGCTCTGTCAAATTGATTTCTAAGAATCCCAGCTCATCAAGATGTTTAGAAACAATACTAAGCTCTAGAGTATCACCAAAATTATCATGACGTTTGGATTTTCATATTTCAGGACAGTCATGAAAAGCACAATATGCAATCTCTAGTTAAGGTCTATTAAAACCATAGAACATAGATGATTTAAGAATAAATATTTTTGAACTTCAAGGAAATCATTAAATCTGAACCATTTTCATTGGATGGACAATCATCAGGGCATATAATAGAAAGCTCTTACGCCATAGTTCTGTCGGTCTCATGATCTCATATTCAGACTATAATCCATGAAGTTCAGATTGCAAGAGAGTAAGAATAGCAGCAGGACTCCCCCTAAGGATATGCAGTGAATGCACTCAAGGAGTTATGTTTGCAATCAAGTGGAATGACGAATGTCAAGGAGAGGTTGACTAGAACCATACAGGGGTTGACCTGATCAAACATGAATTTGGCAAACATGAAATGCATGACCCAACACATGGTTGTACACTTATTAAATGCAACAAAATGAAGATGAAACATATGCATGAATGCTGCAAAGAGACAACTCCCCCTTACTATATGGCCTATATGCGATAGTGACACATGATACTTGGCGGAGGTGAAACCTCACGCATATTGAGTGCTTCTAGGCAAGTATAACATGCCTTTCCATACATCAATATTTAATATACCATGGCCATGCAAGAAGGATGCTACACAAACCATGCAATACATTATGAGCATGAATTCAATTTTATTATGCATCATGACTACATGCAATGCTACACCAGATGCAAAATGACATATTTACATATAAACAATGCATGGACACCAATCTGCAAAAAAAAAACACACAACTAAATTGAACAAAGTCATCATTTCAATTTTTATTGGACTAAGGTCGGCAAAGACCAAGCTCCCTTCTGAGTGTTGAAAACCTATCATTACACAAGAGCTTGGTGAAAATATCAGCAATTTGATTTAGAATATCAACAAAATACAGTTCAAAATTTTTCTTAACGACCTCATCTCTAATGAAGTGATGCCTAATCTCAATATGCTTAGTCTTAGTGTGCTGGACTGGATTTTTTGCAAGGTTGATAGCACTAGTGTTATCACACAGAATCGGGACACAACCAAGATCCACTAGGTAGTCTTGGAGCTTGTGTTTAATCTACAACACTTGGGTGCCATAGCTCCCTGCAATAACATATTCTGCCTCTGCGGTTGAGAGGGCAACCGAGTGTTGTTTCTTGGAGGCCCAATAAAGTAAACACCCACCTAGAAACTGGTAATAGCCACTAGTACTCTTACGATCCAGCTTGCATCCAGCGTAGTCCGCATCAGAATAAGATATAAGAGATAAGTCATATGATGATGGATACAACAATCCCAAATCTTGAGTGCCGGCAAGATATCTAAGGATACGTTTGACGACAGTCAAGTGAGATTCTCTAGAACTATTTTGAAATCTAACACAAAGGCATACACTAAACTGGATATCTGGTCGGGATGCAGTCAAGTAAAGCAAAGAGCCGATCATACCTCTATAGATCTTTGCATTCACTAATTTACCATTTTCATCCCAATCCAGTGATGTTATGGTGCTCATAGGACTTGCAATGATTTTGTTGTTCGTCATGTCAAATCTTTTCAGCAACTCCTTGATGTATTTGGCTTGACTTATGAAGCAACCATCTTGTCCTTGGTTGACCTGCAAACCGAGAAAGAATTGGAGTTCTCCCATTAGACTCATCTCAAATTCGCTAATCATGAGGTTAGTAAATTCCTCACACATTTCAGATTTAGTAGAACCAAACACAATATCATCAACATAAATTTGAACAATCAAGATGTTCTTACCTTCATTCTTGGTGAAAAGTGTTTGATCTACCTTACCTCGTGTGTACCCTTTTTCAATGAGGAACGAGCTTAGTCTCTCATACCAAGCTCTTGGTGCTTGCTTAAGTCCATAAAGTGCCATGTCTAGCTTGTATACAAAATCTGCATGGTTAGAATTTTCAAAGCCTAGGGGCTGCTCAACATAGACTTCTTCTTTGATCAAGCCATTCAAGAAAGCACTTTTCACATCCATTTGGTACAACTTTATTCTAAGGGAGCAAGCAAAGGTAAGTAAAATTCTAATGGCTTCGAGTCTAGCAACTGGGGCATAAGATTCATCAAAGTCTACCCCAAACTCTTGATTATATCCTTGAGCCACTAATCTAGCCTTGTTTCTTATTATCTTGCCATCCTCACTTAGTTTGTTCCTAAAAACCCATTTAGTGCGTATGACAGATTTAGATGAAGGTCTACGAACAATATGCCAAACTTTGTTTCTCTCAAACTGGTTTAACTCGTCTTGCATTGAATTTATCCAGTTTTCATCCTTTAATACTTCATCAATATTTTTGGGTTCAAGCTGAGAGACAAGAGCAAGTTGATCTAATTCTTCCACAATTTTAAAATGTGACCTTGTTCTAGATGGGTCATTCAAGCTACCAATGATATTTTCTAAAGGATGATCCTTAAGAATTCTAATGTTTGTAGAATCATTACCTTCTCCTGGAGCTTGATTCCTTGCATTGCTTGATTCAGCTCGGTCACCATCTTCTTTTGTTTCTTCTTGTGGAGAATCACTCTTGTCCTTCATGCTTAAGAATTCCCCATCTTCATCATTTTTCCTGTAAGAGTTATCATTGTTAGAATCATCATAATATTCATCAAAGGAAACATGGGGTGATTCTTCCACAGTTTGACTCTTGATGTTATAAATTCTATAAACTCTAGATCTATCACAATATCCAAGGAATATACCTTCATCACTCTTGGGCTTGAATTTATCTAAGTCTCTTTTGTCATTGTTGTAGATGAAGCATTTTGACCCTAACACTTTCATATGTGAGAGAGAGGGCTTTTTACCTTTCAACACCTCATAAGGAGTCTTTTTGGTGTGTGATCTTACCATAGAGCAGTTGATAATGTAACATGCTGAGTTTACCGCTTCAGTCCAAAATTTCCTTGGGAGTTGCCGTTCGGCAAGCATTGTTCTTGCCATTTCTATGAGAGTTTGGTTTCTTCTTTCAACTACACCGTTTTTCTCTGGGGTTCTTGGTGAAGAAAATCGATGTGAAATACCTTTAGCCCTACAAAGATTATAGAAGTCAGCATTTTCAAATTCACCACCGTGATCAGATTGAATCTTAGAAATTTTAAACTCACCGTCCTGCTTTATCTTCATGTAGAGTGCCTGAAACTCATCAAAAACATCTTTTTTATGTGTGAGAAAGAAAACCTATTTGAACCTAGAGTAGTCATCCACCAAGACATATCCATATTTTAGACCACTTAAACTAGCAGTTCTGGTTGGACCAAACAAATCCATATGAATCAGCTCAACTTAAACTAGCAGTTCTGGTTTTCGACCGCCACTGAGAGAGCTGTAGCCTGGAGGTTGCTGGCAGGGGCGGTCGACCGCCCCTGTGCTGGAGGTCGACCTCCAGCTGGGCAGACCCCGGGCTTTCCCGGGTCGGTTCGTTAACTGCTTTAGCTACATCGCTTGACTCCTTTAGCATCCCATTCATGTCTGTGGCATCACCCTTGACAGTCTTGAAGATTTCTGTTGATTATATCGCTCCTATAATCAAATTTTTGTTCCGGGGGCTCCGCCCCCGGAAACCCCAGCAAGGGGCGCTGCCCCCTTGACCCCCTGTGACCTGACCGGGCAGGTCGATCCCCGCGACCTTACCGAGCGGGTCGATCCGCGTGCAAGGGCGCAACATTGAGCTTTCACATTTGCCATCTTCACTTCATTCCTTGGCAATTCATTGGCATATCTGTCATGAACAAAACATCACGTATGTCAGTCATATGAGAGTTAAAACAATAATGACTTATAGTGTTTAGCTATTATCAAAACTAAGAATATCAAATAACTCAAATGACAACAAGACGATGTCGAATGACCCAAACCACAAGAAGACTCAAATGATCACAGGGGCACAATAGTTAGGATCTTGTCTTCGATGTGGTAGCCGAAAGCATCGAATCCATGACTGCCCATTGATGAAGGAGCAAACCACCAAGGACAAGAAGCGTCCGGCAAGGAAGCAAGGTCGTCTGCAAGCTCTCCAAGAGACGGAACCCACAGAAGGTGGAATTGTGGAAGGTACTCTAACTATTTGTTCTAAAACTGCTCAAGTTTTATTTGATACCGGAACAACTCATTCATTTGTTTCCAAGAAATTTGCTTCTTCATTTTCTAAGAAACATTAACTGTTAGATTTGGTCATATCTACACCTCTTGGGAATGAGTCCGACATCACTTATCACTATCCAAACTATGAAGTGATGATTAAAGAAAGTAATTTACCTGCTGACCTGATATGTATAGATGTAAAGGGTTATGATGTCATACTAGGTGCCGACTAGTTATCCACATACCAAGAAACCGTAGTTTGTCGGCATGGCAAGGTAACTTTCATGGATTTCCTAGAGCTAGTTTACATTAGCCCTCGAGCTAGGTCACCTCTTATATCAGCCCTCCGAGCTAGTAAACTTATGAGTAAAGGATGTATGGCTTTCATAGCATTCGTGACTGCCGCGGAAGTCGAGGAGATTAAACTTGAAGGCATCCGTGTAATTCGGGATTTTCCCAACATTTTTCTAGAAGAATTGCCCGGTTTACCCTCGGAAAGGGAAGTGTCGTTCACGATCGACCTTGTCCCTGGTGCTGGTCTTGTTTCCGAGGCACCATACAAAATGTCCCCTGCTGAGCTGAAAGAGCCAAAAGAGCAGCTAATGGAGTTATTGTAAAAGGGTTTCATCAGGCCAAGTACTTCCCCATGGGGAGCACCCGTGCTGTTCGTCAAGAAGAAGGACGGATCGATGAGACTATGCATTGATTATCGGCAACTAAATCACCTTACAATCAAGAACAAGTACCCGCTGTCGAGAATTGACGAGCTGTTTAATCAATTATCTGGAGCTACATATTTCTCCAAGATTGATCTTCGTTCTTGTTACCACCAACTGAAGATCAAAGAAGAAGACATTCATAAAACTGCATTCCGGAGCAGGTATGGGTATTATGAATTTACTGTTATGCCTTTCGGACTAATAAATGCCCTCGTAGCTTTCATGTAATTAATGAACAACATATTCATGCCGCACTTAGATCAGTTCATTGTAGTCTTTATCGATGATATTTTGATTTATTCAAAGTCTGAAGAAGACCATGAAGAACATCTTAAGAAGGCGTTATAGATATTGAGAGAAAATAAATTATATGCCAAATTTAGCAAGTGCAAGTTCTGGCTCGAAGAAGTATCCTTCTTGGGCCATATAATTTCGAAGAACAAAATTTCCGTGGACCCATCAAAGGTCGAAACCGTGAAGAACTAGGAACGACCCACAAATGCAACGGAGATTCGAAGCTTCTTGGGTCTAGCTGGTTACTACCAGCGTTTTATCAAGGACTTCTCCATGATTGTTGTTCCTCTGACCAAGTTAACCCGCAAGGAAGTGCCTTATGAGTGGAATGAAGACTGTAAAAGGAGTTTCCAAGATTTGAAGGATCTCTTGACCACTACTCCAGTCTTATCATTGCCAATTGAAAGAGAGAAATACGAGGTATATACCGATGCTTCTGGTAGTATTCACCTCGGATGTGTATTGATGCAAAATGGAAGAGTCATTGCATACTCTTCCCGACAATTGAAGAAACATGAAGAGCACTACCCGGTGCATGACTTAGAATTGGCCGCTGTAGTATTTGCCTTAAAGATCTGGAGACACTATTTCTACAGAGAACAATTCACTGTATACTCCGATCACAAAAGTCTCAAGTATTTATTCTCCCAAAAGGAGCTAAACATGCGGCAAAGGCATTGGATCGAATATCTCAAGGATTTCGACTTCACTATACAATAGCATCCTGGTAAGGGTAATTCCGTAGCTGATGCCCTTAGTCGAAAGCCAAGAGCAATTTTGGCCAACTGTATGATACAAGAATGGAAGTTGCTAGAGAAATTCTTTGAGCTCAATATCAATATAGATGAGAAGAACAGGTGTATTATTCTATCTCATATGAGTCTACATCCAGATTTGCTACCTGAAATTAAGAAGCTACAAGAAGAAGATCCCGCACTAGTGGAGATAAAGGACAAGCTGGGTGAGAGACCCGATTTCAAGTTGGCACCTGATGGTAGATTTCTATTTCATGAACGGACATGTGTGCCCGACTGTCCCGAATTGAAGAAGAAGATTCTTGAAGAAGCTCATCGATCGAGGTACACGATCCACCCTAGAGCCACTAAGGTGTACCAAGACTTGAAAAGAACTTTCTGGTGGCCTAATATGAAAAGGCAGGCAGTGGACTTCGTATCTCGCTACCTGACATGTCAACAAGTGAAGGCGAAACATCAGAAATCCGCTGGCAAATTGCATCTGCTAGATATTCTCAAGTGGAAGTGAGAAGATAATGGCATAGACTTCATCATGGGTTTGCCCAAGTCTAGGAGCGGATATGATGGTATATGGGTAATCATCGACTGCCTAACTAAATCGACTCATTTCTTGCCCATCAAAAGTCGATGGTTATTCGATGTACTTGCTGCCCTATGTATTAAGGAGATGGTTAGATTGCATGGAGTCCCTGTGTCAATTGTATCCGACCGAGACTCACGCTTTACCTCTCATTTCTGGAAAAGTCTACAACACTCTCTAGGGATGAAACTCAACTTCAGCACTGCTTTCCATCCCCAGACAGATGGAGAGACGGAACGGACAAACCAAGTTGTGGAAGATATGTTGAGAGCATGCATTAAAGACTTCGGCGGAAGCTGGCATGACCACTTACCCCTAGTCGAGTTTGAATATAATAACAGCTATCAAGCCAGTATACAAATGGCACCTTTTGAGGCACTGTATGGCAGGAGTTGCCGATCTCCAATATGTTGGGATGAAGTTGGTGAAAAATAAATTATAGGCCCAGATATGGTAAGAGATTCTACTGAGAAGATACACCTCATTAGAGAAATGCTAAAGACAGCACAGCCTAGGCAGAAATCTTATATTGATAACAGAAGATGAGATTTGGACTTTCAAGTCGGAGATCATGTTTTTCTCAAGGTATCTCCCGGCCGAGGTATTAGAAGATTCGGTGTTAAGGGTAAACTAACACCAAGGTTTATTGGTCCATTAGAAGTGCTGGAAAGAGTAGGCGAGGTGGCTTATCGCATCGCCCTACCTCCGCAACAATCAGAAGTGCACAACGAATTCTATGTTTCTATGTTGAAGAAATACGTGCACGATCCTTCCCATGTCATTGACCACAATGACTTAGTGATATAGAAGGACCTTACCTATGAGCAAAAGCCAATGAAGATCCTCGACTTAGAAGTTTGAGTTCTAAGGAACAAGATGATCCCTATGGTGAAAATCCAATGGAATCGATGCTTAGAACAACAAGCTACATGGGAAACTGAGGAGTCAATGAGAACGAGGTTTTTGGAGCTATTTTCGGAGTTATTCTAATCTATAAGTACTTCGCACCCTTCCTATCTCCGTATATACAGTTGAATTTGGGGACCAAATTTTTTTAAGTGGGGGAGGGTGTAGCACCCCCGATAAAGCAATTGAGAAAATTTAAAACTTCTTCCAAAAGAATCCTACATGAAGGCCTTATATAAAGAATCATATCTTATGAGGACTATTATATAAATATACAAGCCAACATCACTTTATGCCATCATGGGTAGTACGTAGTGAACTTCTTCCTAAAGAATCCTACATGAAGTCCTTATATAAAGAACCATATCTTAGGAGGACTTCTATATAAATGTACAACCCAACATCACTTTATGCCAACACATGGGTAGTACGTAAGTGGGGTTTCCTTTTTCAACACAACGGCAAATGAGCGACCCTTTACCAGGGCGCCATTCACCAAAATGAAGTCTCCACAGAAGGCGCCATTTCCCTTGGGCCACCATCCCACTAAAGTATTAATATAAATATATATGCCCCATGAAGGCCAACACGTGAAGGTTGCATTTTTTTCTAAAGCCATGAAGAATGGACGCCCTCATGCAGATGCGTCATTTACATGAATAGGATCACCCAATTAATGAGCGACCCTTTACCAAGGCGTCATTTCCAAAGTGCTTCTAGAAGGGGGTTAACAATAACAACCTACTGATAAGTGTGCATTTGTATGAGTTAATTTATGATATGCACACGTTTTATGAGCTTAAATGTTAGTAATTATACACTTATCACACTTAATATCGATTTTCGATCAAAATACTTAGTTCGATGAAATTATTATAATTTGATCAATAAATATGTTATTTTTTCAGGCACTCGACAAGAACATCACAAGTCTGCGTAAAATTCAAAAGAAAAAGAAAAAAAGAAAACTATTCCACTTATATACTCATATATATATTATATAGATATATCCCTATATATATATATATCATACTACTATATATAAAATAAAGAAAAGAAAAATAAATAAAAAAAATAAAACACTAATATATATATATATATATATATTCATTCATATATATTATATAATATATACGGTCATATATATATCCCATTGTATATTATATATATCTCATATAATATATTCATAATATATCTATATAATCTTAATATCTATATATATCTAACATATCTATATATATAACACACATATATATAATATATCTATATTCTTAATATATATATTCACAATATATCTTAATATAAAGATGTCTATATGCATAGTATATATCTATCTATCTCATATCTCTATAATATGTATATCCATATCATTACACTCATATCTTTTATATATATATATATATATATATATATCATAACCATATATACGTAACATGCAGGTGGCTCATGTGAGCCCTTCACATGCATGGTCTTCAGCAGAGGCTCTCCATGATGCAGCTTCACAACTTCACACGAGGGGCCCATGGCAACGGCTGAAGGCAAAAGGAGTGGGTGCTCACGCTGGCTTCATGGGCTCCACGCTGGGCACACAAGACTGCAGGAACTTCACGCAGCAGAAGAAGGTGGCCTTTTCTCACGTGGGCTATGCATGGCCCATGCACATGCAAAGCAAGAAGGAGGTGAAGGGTCCACGATGCAGGGCTCTTTTCGGCGGGGTCTTCACGTGGAGGAGAGGGCAGCGCCTCCTCTTCACGCGCAGGGGCCATCGTGCTTGCAGTCTTCAACGCGGCTAAGCCGCTTTCACAAGGACACAGTTTCTCCATCGGCAGGCTTCTCACATTGGCAGGTCACGACGCAGTCACACGACCGACGTGGGCACCCTTCTTCACGATGGCACGATCAAAACGATGAACACAGCGCCGGACTTCACACTGTCGGCTAAGTCGCTTCTCACGTGGGCGGTGCTGCCAATACGGGTGTCTCCACGGGTGGCTTTTCAACGTATTTACATGGACGGCCAGTGGCTTTACACACAAGGCAAAGCAGAGAACAGAGTTTATAAAAGGGGTTGAGGGGGGTATTAAGTTTAATAATGCATTTGGGTTCTTTTTGCTTGTTTTTGTGAGAGTTTTGTGAGAGCTTTGTTCAAGTGATGTTTTAGTATTTTGGAAGAATCAAGGAGAGAGAGAGGGGCAGGAGGCCCCTTCAGATTTTAATTTCTTTCAATCTTATTATTCATTTAAATTATTAGAAGTTTTAGAATTTGGAGTGGTGGTTATTACAAGTTCTTAAGATTTTAGCCCTCTCATAGCCATTTACGTATTTTTCTAATCGTTATTTCAATTTCTTGTCTTCTTCAAAGTTGCTCATATTTCAATTCTACACATTTTCTATTTTTACCATTTCTCTAATTTCTCTTCGTTTTTAAGTTATTGCATATTTTTCTAAGTTCTATCCTGATCGATTACTATTCATCCGAGTTGATACCTTCTGTCATGTCTCCATTTTGAAGCCCTTCTAGTTCTCTTTTCATTCTGCGTTCTTCATGAAAGTTATTACTCTCTTATAGATCTAACTTTTATTCTTCTACCACTTCCTCCAATTCTTCGTTATTTTGGAGTTATTTTAATTTTCCCACAGTTCTATCTTTAACATTTTTACTGTTCATCCGCGCGCATAGGTTCCGTGTTTTCTCAATTGTCACCTCCTTCCTCTCATTTTCTGTCTCTACACTCTTCATAAAAATTATTCCGAACCCTCTGATCTTTAATTTTATCTTCTGTCACTTCTTCTAATTCTCGCCGATTTAAAAGTTATTTTCATTCTAATGTCACCCTAGTTTCATTATAATTTTCTTTTCGTAGTTCTTTCATCCACTTCTCTTTCTTTACATACTTCGCACACCCTAAGGTGGTTTCAATTCAATTCTCATGATTTTTAAATCTTAAAAACTCAAGGCTTTCAACTTTTAAATCTACTTCTCCCTGTGGATTCGACTCGGTCTCATCACTTAACTATTCCATTTATTTAATTTGTGGGCCGGATATTTTAATTTGGTAGCGGGACGTATTAACGATGTGCATTTTCCGGCCATCAAATTTTGGCGCCGTTGCTGGGGAGGTTTGAATTTGAAGTTGATAACTTTGTGCTTTCTTTTGTATATATATTGGTGCTCACTCTTATTTTACAGAAAAATAAAAGGATCAACAAAACATAAAAAATAGAAAATTTTGAAAATGTCAAAAAGTATTGTGTCTCCCTGAGGTAAGTCTTCTTTATCTTCTACTGTTGTTATTTTTTATTTACCAAATAAAGAACGAGGGAATGCGATTAAGGTTAGTATTCTTACCCTCTTTCCATAGATTTAGTTTCTTTATTTTTACTTTCAATATGTAATTAGTTTTCATGCTTAGAAATGTTCTTAAAAAATAATAAAAAAATATAAGAAATAAAAAATATGGTGGATTAACTCAGTTCATTAAAAAAAATAGAAAAACAAAAACACAAAAAAAGACATAACTTGGGCTCACTATCATCTTTGAAACTGGTGTCTAAGGCTAGAGGTCAACGGCAAACGCTATAAGCGGGAAAGTGGTTACTTAATTAGGACCTTGTGAAAGCAAGGGGAGCCTCCCACTTCCCCACCTGTTACCGGGCCGGTGGACAAGTTTGATGCTGAATCTAAGTTAGACTTTGTTTGAGAATTCGTTTGTATAAAAAAATAAAAAAAAGAAGAAAAAACAAAATATACAAAAAATGGTGAGATCATAACTTTCATCTATGGATTGGGCACACAACTTAGCTAGGTTTGACCAGTTGGCTCATAAATTTGATCAATTTCTAGCCATGGATCAAGACCCCTTCATATCACCTAGTCACCATGACAATGATCACATGTGGGATAACCCGGCCCATTATGTAGGTGGTTGCCCAAATCCACACTCATTTCTCACCCAAAACAACCAACCTCTTATGACAGTCCATATTCGTGGTCGGCCCAAAATGAGATCACGTCACCTATGATGGCCCAGTTTCCATCGTTTACCCAGGACCATGTTCCAACCACTCAGTTTGGGGGCCATGATCTACCTTTCCTCCTAGAGCAAGCCTAATATAATCAACGATTTTCTCAGCCCGATTATGAATTATCCTCAGATACCTATAACTCTAGTTGGGAAGATCACCCAAACATCTCTTGGATGGACCAAGCAAGACAAACCCAAATGCCTCAAGACCTCTCCACACCTTATTGTGAACCATGTCCAAACAACTTTAATGCTGGTTGGAGAGATCAACATGATTCTTCTTGGGAGTCTTATCAGGATCAAGGCCCAAGTCCTCACGAACAAGATTTTCTAAATTGGGCTCCATACCCAAATGATTCTTATGATCAACCTTATTATGGAGGACAACCCATACACTCTCCACCATCTCATTCTCAGACTGAGTGCCCTTCAAATTACTATCCATCACAATCTGACTCTCAGCCCACTTATCTATCTCCTCCATACACAGATTTACATAAGGAGGAGATGTTTGATCAATTGACACGGCTCTTCCAGACTCAACAACAAGCCTTCCAGGAACAACTGCAAAACTTTGAGGCTCATGTGAGCCGGGTTGCTAAAAATATCATAGAAATGAAAGTCGATCCAATGCCTAGCAACTCCACTACAAGTCTTGAGGGCCAACTTCCTGCATTTGATGACAATAAAAGTCCACATGATCAATCTATGATTCCCCAGCCTAACACTCATATCCCTTTTGATCTTGAGAGAATAATGGGGGAGTTTTATGATGAGGACTTAAAGGAAGAGGAGCCTAAGAATTGTGAAGAGGATTATGATGAATCTGATGATCTTAAGTCAGGGGGAGAAGAAGAGGAAGAGGATTTGCCCGTCAATGATCAAATTCCTTTACTTGCCCTTCCTGAATTTGATAAGTCCTTCTTCCAAGTGAATGACGAAGAAAATGTGAGTGTGGAGAGAGAAATGAGTGTGGCCATAAACCCTTCTTCTTCGGTAATTGAGGAACCAAGTACTCCAATTGAAATTCACTCTAGTCGGGCATCTCCTGATTTAGGGGAGGATGTGGATCTTTTACCCATCTCTAACCTTGGTGAATCCATAATCATTCCAAATATTCTGCAACTCACCAACTGGTTAGATCCATATGAGCCTTCTGAGAATTCTTATGTTGAGGAGCGCACTGATTTCATTCTTAATCCTCCTTATCTCCTTGACACTGGCCATGTGGTAGATTCCCCAAAAATCCATAACACCCTTATCCTCTCTCACCTAAACAATACGCAAGTACATCTTAAAATTGAGGATGAAGGAGAAAAGCTAAGGAAAATTAAGGTTCGCATTGATGTGTTTAATACTTATAAGGACCTTAAACATACAGAGGAATATTTTACAATTGAAGATATGATAATTCCTCCACCATTCTTTAACCGAAAGGGTCCATCCAAATTCATAGACCCACCTTGGCATGCTTCTAGCCCACATGCATCGAGGCATAATCTTTTCCTCCAATGGTAAACGGGCTGGAATTTATCGGAGGATAAGATCATTTGGTGGCTCATTCTGAATGCCACCCGTTGGTTAGTGAACTGTAATATGTCTGGCTGAAGACATTAAACTAAGCGCTTCTTGGGAGGCAACCCAAAATTTTTGTGATTTCTGTGTGAGAATAAATAGCTTCTTGGGAGGCAACCCAAGTTTTTATTGTGGTTTTGTGTTTATTTTACAGATTTGAATAAAGGATAAGTTGGGGGGAGAGAGCTGATTGTTTACTCTATTGCTCCGATTTTTAAAGCCAAGTACCACCTCTCAAACACCACGGCCTTCGAAGTACACATAAGGTTGTCCCGTTCTTTCCCAAACATATCATGTCTACATTGTTCTATTGTTCCATATTGTTCATGCCATTGAGGACAATGTCATTTAAGTTGGGGGGACGGAAATCATGTTGCACATGCATTCATATACAACCTCATTTTTTTTCAACCCATTTTGAGTTTCATGATTCATGCTTCTATTGAAAGTAATTTTGGAATAGAAATGACTAGATAAGGATGATGGAAACTTTATGTAATCTAGCCATGGAAAACTGATATAAGGATCTTTTTAAAGTTCATGTGCACTTTAGAAAAATAAAAAACACTTTGCACGCTAATGAAACAAGCAGGACAAGCCTTCTGCTATTTTGGGTATGTTGCCTGATATTCAGCACTTCTTGAGGAAGAGATCTTTAGCTTTCTACCAAGTTATCTATCAAAATTAGTGCAAAAGCACAATTGAAAAAAATTGAGAAAAACACCATGAAAAATGCTCCGATTTTGAGTAACCGGGCCTACTTCACCTAAGACATGTTGAGGTTCGCGTAAAAAGGAAAAGGGAACCTTGATCTGTGTAACCGGGCCTGCTTCACCTAAGACGTGTTGAGGTTGGCGTAAAACAGTGAAGGGTAGTGCAGCATCATGTATGTATAGAATAGAAAAGAAAAAAAAAGAGAGATCCAAAAAGGGACAAAATAATAAGGCAGACAAAAACTATTATGCTTAATGCTCTGTTTAAGAAGTGCATGGTTGAAGGGCACTTGCTTAGAATAGCAAATGGGGGACGCACTTGTCTACATTGTGAATTTAGTATTACACATGCACAAGTGCTACTGAATTTTAATTAGAAATTCTTGATCATGTACCCTAATTTCCTACATAAGGCTAGTGTGTGTTAATGATTCCAAATTCCTAATCTTTAGTTTACTCTATGAAAGATGAACTGGAAATGAGGCATGGATATTTTGAACTCTTGTTGGTCCTAAATTTTAAAATTGTTTGCATTGCTAAGGGACTAGCAATGAGTAAGTTGGGGGGTGTGATAAGTGTGCATTTGTATGAGTTAATTTATGATATGCACACGTTTTATGAGCTTAAATGTTAGTAATTATACACTTATCACACTTAATATCGATTTTCGATCAAAATACTTAGTTCGATGAAATTATTATAATTTGATCAATAAATATGTTATTTTTTCAGGCACTCGACAAGAACTCCACAAGTTTTCGTAAAATTCAAAAGAAAAAGAAAAAAAGAAAACTATTCCACTTATATACTCATATATATATTATATAGATATATCCCTATATATATATATATCATACTACTATATATAAAATAAAGAAAAGAAAAATAAATAAAAATAAATAAAAAAATAAAACACTAATATATATATATATATATATTCATTCATATATATTATATAATATATACAGTCCTATATATATCCCATTATATATATTATATATATCTCATATAATATATTCATAATATATCTATATAATCTTAATATCTATATATATCTAACATATCTATATATATAACACACATATATATAATATATATATATTCTTAATATATATTCACAATATATCTAAATATAAAGATGTCTATATGCATAATATATATCTATCTATCTCATATCTCTATAATATGTATATCCATATAATTACACTCATATCTTATATATATATATATATATATATATATATATATATATATATATATATATCATAACCATATATACGTAACATGCAGGTGGCTCATGTGAGCC
This sequence comes from Amorphophallus konjac, assembly GCA_022559845.1. Taxonomy (NCBI): domain Eukaryota; kingdom Viridiplantae; phylum Streptophyta; class Magnoliopsida; order Alismatales; family Araceae; genus Amorphophallus; species Amorphophallus konjac. The sequence continues at coordinate 492,962,306 of CM040121.1, forward strand.
CTTCACATGCATGGTCTTCAGCAGAGGCTCTCCACGATGCAGCTTCACAACTTCACACGAGGGGCCCACGGCAACGGCTGAAGGCAAAAGGAGTGGGTTCTCACGCTGGCTTCATGGGCTCCACGCTGGGCACACAAGGCTGCAGGAACTTCACGCAGCAGAAGAAGGTGGCCTTTTCTCACGTGGGCTATGCATGGCCCATGCACATGCAAAGCAAGAAGGAGGTGAAGGGTCCATGATGCAGGGCTCTTTTCGGCGGGGTCTTCACGTGGAGGAGAGGGCAGCGCCTCCTCTTCACGCGCAGGGCCATCGTGCTTGCAGTCTTCAACGCGGCTAAGCCGCTTTCACAAGGACATGGTTTCTCCATCGGCAGGCTTCTCACATTGGCAGGTCACGACGCAGTCACACGACCGACGTGGGCACCCTTCTTCACGATGGCACGATCAAAACGATGAACACAGCGCCGGACTTCACACTGTCGGCTAAGTCACTTCTCACGTGGGGCGGTGCCGCCAATACGGGTGTCTCCACGGGTGGCTTTTCAATGTCTTTACATGGACGGCCAGTGGCTTTACACACAAGGCAAAGCAGAGAACAGAGTTTATAAAAGGGGTTGAGGGGGGTATTAAGTTTAATAATGCATTTAGGTTCTTTTTGCTTGTTTTTGTGAGAGTTTTGTGAGAGCTTTGTTCAAGTGATGTTTTAGTATTTTAGAAGAATCAAGGAGAGAGAGAGGCGCAGGAGGCCCCTTCAGGTTTTAATTTCTTTCAATCTTATTATTCATTTAAATTATTAGAAGTTTTGGAATTTTGAGTGGTGGTTATTACAAGTTCTTAAGATTTTAGCCCTTTCATAGCCATTTACGTATTTTTCTAATCGTTATTTCAATTTCTTGTCTTCTTCAAAGTTGCTCATATTTCAATTCTACACATTTTCTATTTTTACCATTTCTCTAATTCCTCTTCATTTTTAAGTTATTGCATATTTTTCTAAGTTCTATCATGATCGATTACTATTCATCCGAGTTGATACCTTCTGTCATGTCTCCATTTTGAAGCCCTTCCAGTTCTCTTTTCATTCTGAGTTCTTCATGAAGTTATTACTCTCTTATAGATCTAACTTTTATTCTTCTACCATTTCCTCCAATTCTTCGTTGTTTTTGAGTTATGTTAATTTTCCCACAGTTCTGTCTTTAACATTTTTACTGTTCATCCGCGCGCATAGGTTCGGTGTTTTCTCAATTGTCACCTCCTTTCTCTCATTTTCTATCTCTACACTCTTCATAAAAGTTATTCCGAACCCTCTGATCTTTAATTTTGTCTTCTGTCACTTCTTCTAATTCTCGCCGATTTAAAAGTTATTTTCATTCTAATGTCACCCTAGTTTCATTATAATTTTCTTTTCGTAGTTCTTTCATCCACTTCCCTTTCTTTACATACTTCGCACACCCTAAGGTGGTTTCAATTTAATTCTCATGATTTTTAAATCTTAAAAACTCAAGGTTTTCAACTTTTAAATCTACTTCTCTCCGTGGATTCGACTCGGTCTCATCACTTAACTTTTCCATTTATTTAATTTGTGGGCCGAATATTTTAATTTGGTAGCGGGACGTATTAACGACGTCCGTTTTCCCGCCATCACCTACATTTGCTGGCAATGGACCCATGAGGGAACATTCACAGCAAGGTTTTGGATCTGGTTTCCCATGGACCCTTACTATTTCCCTATAAACAAATCCCTCCATCAACCGTAGATGACCCTTACTGTTTTGCTGCCACAGAAGAGAAGGTTATCCTACTGCTTCTTTGTCTCCACCTACAGAAGAGAGATCTAATATTTCTCTTCATGTGCAGGAGACGTATCCTGCTGCAGAAGCTTTGCTGAGCGTGAAGGGCTTGCCGTGGCTGGGATTTCTAATTCTTTCTCTACAGCTATACCTAGTAAACTGCACCCAAAAGGTAGGTTTTCTCAAGATCTAGCCCAACCCGTAGCTAAAATATGATAATACAACATGCTAGTATACTCCGTATGTCATGCCATGCAGCATGTTCCTATAGCATGTTACACGGGTTTTAAGTATAACATAATCTATAGCATGTTACACGGGTGGAGAGGGGGATTTCCGCAGCCCACCACAAAGGTAGCCCAACAAGACCCACAAGGTCCAACCAGACGAGCCCACCCGAGTGATAGCCCACAGGGCCCACTTAGGGAGAAAAGCCCAATAAATAAGACTCGAGGAACTAACTCTCCCCGGCGGCCTTCTAGCCTCGGAGGGCCCGAGACAACGGTCAGGTCCCAAGGAAGGTCCGGCCTAAAGCCCTCTCCCCGTCCGAGAGAGATAGGCTCCAGCCGACCTATCCGACCCCACCCTCGCCGGGCCATGCCTATCGCTCGGACATGAGCTAGCATCCCCGAGGCTCGGTAAGGCCGGTTGATTATCTGCAGGTGCAGCCGTTCAGAGTCCTCCACCAGCGGGAGAGTCAGGGGAGCCGCCGGACTCCAAGGGGATAACGTTCCCACGATCAGGCCATGAAAGCCCCCGTTAAAGACGTAACTCCCGCCGGGAACCCCTCAGCTTACAGGACTCCTGAAGGCGGCGCACTATTTAAGCAAGGGATACCCTCCGGAAGATGGTAAGATGAACTAAGCATTCACACACCCTAAGCTCCTGAGCACGATTCGCTTCACCCTTTGGTCGAGAGGATTCTCGCGCATCAGCTCTCTCCTCCCCCCATTATTGCTTCCACCATAGCTCTACTGACTTAGCCATCGGAGGGTTTTGCCCCAGGGAGATCCCCTGGGCCCTCTGATACGTTTCCCTATCTTGCAGATTCATCTTCTGGTGATCCATAGCCCGCTCAGGATCCAGCGCGAGATCTCGCCTCTTCATCTGGCGTCGTCTGTGGGAAACGCACGAAAAGTCGAGATGGTGAGAAGAAGCTCAGGGAGGAGATCCGCCGGTGGGGCAGGTAAGGCTGTGGCGGCGGCGGGAGGCGCCCCCTCTAGGGTCTCGCAGAGCCCCCCCTCCAACGCCAGCATCCCCACCAACAGGCCACCACCCCCCCGGCGGAGACAGGGGCACCCCTCGACGGTGGCGCCAACGCCTTCCAGGCCCTCAACGAAAAGATGGACGTCCTCGTGGAGCTCATGAGGGCCCATGCGGCCAGGGACGCAAGGTCCCGCGCCCCGTCAGGAAGTCCCCCTCGAAGGAGTGCGACGCAGCACACCGCCGGAGGCCGCTTCACCCTCCGCGGCCGACAGCTCCTCCGCAACGACGTCGGAGGACCCTCGCATGCTCCGCCTACGGAGCAAGAGGCTTCCTCCACGCCGAGGAGAGGGAAGCAGGGGGCGAGGCCACCGCGCCCGGGCACTAGTGCCCCGGGAGATCGCCAAGACGCCCCCCCCCCACGGTACGACTGCAGCCAGAGCTGTCCCTCCGACTGCGAGATTTCGAGAGACGGTTCGCAGAGCAAGAGCGCGCCCTCCGCGCCCTGCAGAAGACCTCTCTCCCGGAGGATGAGGAGAAATCCCCTTTCTCCGAGTACATCTTGAAGGCAGAGGTCTCTCCCAGAGCCTCCATTCCAACCTTCAAGCTCTACGACGGCCAGGGCGACCCAGCCGACCACTACGATAGCTTCGACGCCCTGGTGACCCTTCATGGAACGCCGGATCCCATCAAATGCCGAGCCTTCGCGGCCACCCTGGTCCAAGGTGCTCAGGCATGGTTCCGGGCCCTCGCCCCTGGGTCCATTCGAGACTTCAGGCAATTCGGGCGAATTTTCAAGGAGAGTTTCGCCGGTAGCGCCCCCCCAAGGTCAGTAGCGGGGCTCCTGGCTCTCAAACAGGCGCAAGGGGAGAGGCTCCGGACTTACGTCCACCGATTTAAATCATAAGCCCTCAGGATCCCCCGCCTGGATGTGGCCTCAGCCACAACCGCACTGACCGGAGGCACCCGGGACGAGAACCTCCACTGCGAGCTTGTCCTCCACCCTCCCTCGACCCTTGCCGAGCTAGTGACTCTGGCACTGCGCCACGCCGAGTGCGAAGAAGTACTCAACGCCTGCCGAGACGCAACCGGCTCGGGTCGGGAGGGGGATAAGAAGCGGACCTCCGAGCCAAACCCTGGCTCGGGTAAGAAGCGCGATCGAGAAGGAGAGCGCAAAAGAAAGTACGAGCGGTACACCCCCTTGACCGTGCCAGTCTACGAGATCTATGAAGACATCAAAGACTCGGGACTTCTCCGCCAGCCCGAGCCAATGAGGTCGAAGAACCGCAAGCGGGACAGGCATTGCCTGTTCCACGGCGACCACGGGCACCACACCGGAGATTGCCATCAGCTCCAGGACGAGATCGAGCGCCTCATCCGTCTGGGGCACCTAGCCCGGTTCACGACCGGGCACAAAGAAGACCGAGACGCCGCAGAGGAGATCGACAATGCCCCCCGAGGGGTCCACATCAATGTCATCTCCGGAGGAGCGGCATCGGGCGGCGACACCAGCCGAGGGAGGAAACGTCATGCCGAGCGAGCCAGCCGAGCCTTAGAGCCCCCCAGAGGCCCGCCGATGGAGCCCCAGGTCATAGTCTTCTCCGACCAAGACCTGGAAGGGCTGAGCACCCCGCATGACGATGCCCTCGTTATCTCGGCCACGATAAATCACTGTAATGTAGACAGGATTTTGGTTGATAATGGGTGCGCCCCCGATGTATTATCTTATGACTATTTTCTCAAGATGGGGGAAGACCCATCCAAACTCCGCCCGATCCGAACGCCCCTTTGCGGGTTTAATGGCCTTGCCACCTACCCCGAGGGAGCCCTAAGCATGCCGGTCACTATCGGCACCCCACCCAAAACCGTTACGGTCATAGTGGACTTCATAGTGATTAAAGGTATGATAGCGTACAACGCCATTTTCGGCCGAAAAATTCTCAGCCGAATAAAGGCCGTACCATCTACCTATCACCAAAAAATGAAGTTTCCCACCAAAAATGGGTTGGGGGAAGTCCGAGGTAACCAGGCCACGGCTAGAAGGTGCTACAACATCTCGGTGGAAGCCTCAAGGCCGGACGGGAAGGATAAGGGCCCCAGGGGAGTCGAAGGAAGAGCCATGACCACCGAGCCCGGTGGTGAGTTATTAACGGTATTCCTGAACGACGACCCGGCCCTAGGAGTAAGGATCGGCGCCGACCTACCACCAGAGGAACAGTAGCAATACAAGGAATTTCTTTCTGAGTATGTTCGGGTCTTCGCTTGGTCCGATGATCAACTCCCTAGTATACCAGAGGAAACTGTGATGCACAAGCTCAACCTCGATACCACCGTGAGACCCGTACAGCAGCGGAGAAGGAAGCATGCGCCCGAGAAACAGGCGATCATCAAGGCGCAGGTCACCAAAGGACAGGAAACTGGTCTTTTCAGACCGGTCCTGTACCCAACGTGGCTAGCCAACGTCGTCCTGGTGCCGAAGACTACGGGCAAGTGGCGAATGTGCGTAGACTTCACCGATCTGAACAAGGCCACCCCCAAGGACTACTATCCGCTACCGAGCATCGACCTATTGGTTGACTCAACCTCGGGCAATGAGATACTCAGTTTCTTGGATGCCTATTCGGGTTATCATCAGATCCGAATGAGCCTTGAAGATGTCGAGAAGATCGCCTTCATCACCGACTACGGCGTGTACTGCTACACCCGGATGCCCTTCGGATTGAAGAATGCTGGAGCCACATACCAGCGACTGGTCAACCACATGTTCGAGGGACAGTTAGGTCGGAACGTCGAGGCCTACATCGACGACATGCTCGTCAAGACCCCGAGGGCCCAAGACCACTTCACCGACCTCGCCGAGACTTTCGGCACCCTCCTGAGGTACAGCATGAAGCTCAACCCCGCCAAGTGCGCCTTTGGAGTAAGATCTGGGAAGTTCCTGGGTTTCCTGGTCACTCAGCGAGGGATCGAAGCCAACCCCGACAAGGTCCAGGCCATCCTGGACATGCGCCCGCCCACATGCATTAAAGACGTCCAGCGTCTGACGGGGCGTGTCGCTGCTCTCAGTCGTTTCCTGTCCCGTGCGGCCGAACGATGCTTGCCCTTCTTCAAGCTGATGAGGGGGCCCAAGATAGCATCTACTACATTCGCATGGGATGGGGAATGCCAGACAGCGTTCGCCGAGTTCAAAGAGTTCCTGGCTTCACCCCCGGTGCTTTCCAAGCCCGTCCCGGGCGAGGTCTTGTTGCTCTATCTCTCGGCGACGCCATCAACGGTCAGCTCGGTCCTAGTCAGAAATGACTCGGGAGTCGAGAGGCCGGTCTACTACACCAGCAAGGTGCTCGACGAGGCCGAGCGGAGGTACCCCGCAACCGAGAAACTCGTGCTAGCATTGGTTACCTCCGCAAAGCGCCTCCGACCCTACTTTCAGGGGCATCCCATCACCGTGCTAACCGGCGAGCCGCTGAAGAAGATTCTGGCCCATCCCGAAGCCTCGGGGCAACTCGTCAAATGGGCCATCATGCTCGGGGCCTACGACATCTCGTATCGGCCGCGATCAGCTATCAAAGGACAAGCACTCGCCGACTTCATCGCCGAGAGCACCGTTCTGGTCGAGGACAGGCCTCCGACGACAACCGGGCCAACCTGGGAGCTGTTCGTCGATGGATCGTCCAACTCGGTCGGTAGCGGCGCAGGGATCCTCCTAAAGTCCCCCGAAGGAATAGAGTTGCAATACGCCCTAAAGTTCAACTTTCTGGCATCCAACAATACTTCCGAGTACGAGGCCCTTATCTCGGGAGCCCGCATGGCCCGACGGTTGGGGGCTGAGCGAGTCAGGATCCACACCGACTCCAGCTAGTTGCAAGCCAGGTCAGTGGCGAGTACAAAGCTCGGGAGGTACCTATGATCAAATACCTACAGTTGGTCCGGAGCCTGGCCCAGCAGTTCGAGGAGTTCGAGGTAGTCGAGCAAAACTCTCGGGCGGACGCTCTCTCCCGACTGGCCTCCTCCCTAGACCCGGAAGGTACACGATCGGTCCTCCTAGAAGAGCTCGAGTGCCCGAGCATAGACTTGGAGCTCCTCGCCATTGACTCGGCCACTCCCGGCGACTGGCGCTCCCCCTACCTGTCCTGGCTACGGGACTCCCGGGAGACCTCCGACCCTCGGGAAGCCCGCCGAATGAAGTACCAAGCCCGGCGCTTCGTCATCCTCGACAATGCTCTCTACCGAAGATCGTTCTCCGGGCCCCTTCTGAAGTGTCTCGGTCCCGACGAAGCAAGCCAAGCTGTTGAAGAGATTCATTAAGGCCTGTGCGGAGCACATTCAGGAGGTCGGTCGCTGGCCAGAATCCTGCTAAGACAGGGGTACTGGTGGCCGACCCTGCAGTGCGACTGCATGGCCTACGCACAACATTGCGACCGTTGCCAGCGGTTCGACCATTTGGTCCATCAGCCGGCCACGGAACTTATCACCCTTACCGAGCCCTACCCTTTCGCTCGGTGGGGGATCGACATCCTTGGGCCATTCCCAACGGCTCAATCCCAGAAGAAGTTCATCATCGTCGCCATCGACTACTTCACCAAGTGGATCGAGGCTGAAGCAACAGCTAGGATCACCGAGACAGTCGTCTGGGGTTTCGTATGGAAATCGATCATCTGTCGCTTTGGCATCCCCCGAGTGATAGTGAGCGATAACGGGCGGCAATTCGACTCTCGGTACTTCCGAGACAGATGTGCCGACCTAAATATCCGCAACCACTTCACTTCGGTCGCCCACCCTCAGGCCAACGGGCTGGTTGAAAATGCCAACAAGACCATCTTGAAGGGCATAAAAACCAGACTCGACAAGGCAAAGGGTAGCTGGCTCGAGGAACTACCTAGCGTACTATGGTCGCACCGAACGACCCCCAGGACGGCAACCGGTGAGACCCCTTTTCAGCTGGTATATGGCACCGAAGCCGTCGTTCCGTTAGAAATCGCCAATCCGTCTCTCCGAGTGATCAGCTTTTCGCCCGAGGCAAACGAGCAGAAGTTGCTTGAGAACATCGACCTGGCAGACGAACTCCGAGAGATCGCGAACGTCCGAGCTACGGAATACCAGCGCCGCCTCACTCGGTACTACAACACCAAGGTCCGAGGCAGACAATTCCAACCAGGGGACTTCGTCCTCAGGAAAACCGAAGCCTCTCGACCACTGGAGGCGGCGGGCAAGCTATCCCCCAACTGGGAAGGCCCCTACCGAGTGATCGAGACGCTCGGGAAAGGTGCGTACAGGTTAGCCACAATGAAAGGGGAACCCATTCCCCGGACATGGAACGCAACCACACTACGCAGATTTTATTTCTGAAAACTGTATCGACAAATCGGGTAAAATAAACCCCCTTTTTTGCATTCATTCAAGATAACTATTGGTACATCAGAAAGGCAACTGCCAGTACATTACATAGTGAAAAGCAAAAATCCATCTAGCACCGCGGCAAACGGCCATCGCCCGACCGACCCGGTCTTGACCTTCTCGCATCCAGCCACTGACTCTGTCTCGCGTAGAAACTGGCTCGGACAAGAGATGGTCGACCCAGTTGGCTCGGGTGGACCGTGACAAAGGTGACAGAGGGACAGCAAGGAGAACGCCACCTTTCACGCGAGGAAGGCTACCTTCCAAGTTGGCAACAACCTGGAAAAAGGGGCGCCGTGAAGGTCTCCTCTCTGCCAAACTACCAACTCTTTGGAGGCGAACAGAAAGCAAGCAGCCCCCGAAGAGTGAAAGAAATGAAGAACAAAAGAGAGAGAAAGAGGCTGCGGACAGAGGTGAGGAAGGAACTGGAGCCGCCTCCTCCCCTCCCACGGAGGGGAATGGCGGCCGGCATCCCTAAACTCCCCCATCCGCCCTCCATCTCGGCGTCCGCCCGGAAGCCTCGCCGGAGCAAAGAGGAGGCAAACGGCGTACCCCCGCACGTCGAAGCCCTCTCCAGATCCGCGCGGCGACCGTCGGACCCGTCTCATGCACGCGCGGCGACCGTGGGACCCGACCGATATTCCAGGACAGCTGGAACCGGCCGCTCCCCGTCGTCTGCGGCGTCATCTTCTGAAGGGTCCTCCATGCTCCGATCGCGGCGGCGCAACGCAGAGCGAAAACGAGGGAACAAGAGCAGACCGCCGGCGAGAGTCCTAAGTGTTAAGAGGGAAGGAGCACCCTTCGGTCCTTTTTATAGGCCAAGGGAGGCCACGCGCCTTAAATGACTCCCCCCTCGAAAACACGCTATAGGACCTCCCTTGGAAGGTCACCTCCAATTCCTCGGCCCCCGCCCTAGCGGGATTCGTGAAGTGCCTCGACTTTCAAAGCATGGTGGAATGAAAGGACGCCCCGCCAGAAGTCTCCCGAATCGGCATGCGAGAATGGTGCAGAGAATATCAGCACCTTCCAACTGCCCCCGATACGCCAGCCAAATCACGGCAAAGATAACGATCAAACGAAGTAAGTCCTTTATTGCCTCCCATAAAGAAATCCTCTTACAAAAGGAAAAATAGACAAAAAGGGGAAGGGGCAAAATAAAGCATAATACATCAGGCCTCGGGCCCACTTTGAAGCTCGGGAACAGCAGTAGGGGATGCGTCACCCCCGGTGCCTTCGGTGACGGCCGGCCCAGACACTGACCTCGCCTGTGCGAGAATTGTCCCGGTCGTGAGCCCTCCTGGAGCCTCCGGAGTTGGTGACCCCGCTGGAGATGACTCCTCCGGTTCTTCCCCGGCCGAGGATGAGGAGCTGGAAACTGACTCATCCGAGTCATAACTCTGGCCGTAAGGAAAATCACCCCCGGCAAGGTGCTCATTGGCATAGCTCATCGCCCGGCGATAGCCCTGCCTGAATCCCTTTCGGGCACCCCGGTGGAGCGCTACCTCGTAGTAGGGTAGGGCAGCTTCAATCAGGTCGGCCGAGTAAGCTTCCGAGCCTTTGTAGCGCTCGATCGCCTCCACCTCGACCTGCCCGTCCCGAGCCCGCTCCGCCTCGGCCGCACGCTCTTCCGCCCTCGCCAGACGCTCCTCTAGCTCGGTCATCCTCCGCTCGGCTTCGATCGTCCGACCCTCCGCCCGGGCTCGGTCCGCCTCGGCCTCAGCGCGAAGGCGCTCCGCGTCCTCCGCCCGATCCTGCAGCTCGCCGCGCTCAAGCTCCCAGAGGCCGTCCAGCTCGATGTGACGTTGACGCTCATCTTCTAGACGTTTGCTCTTCCTCTCGAGCGATTCTTGGGGCCTTGCTAGCTGCTCGGCCAGCGCCTCGGCTTCCCGTCGGCTCGACCGCGCCAACTCCCTGAATGCGAGGAACTCCCGCCGGAGCCCCTCATGCTCCCCCTCGAGCCGGGATAGTTTCCCCTCGCACCCACCAAGGGTCCAGGCGAGCCTCGACCGCTCCGCCTCCGTCCGGGCGTGCGCCTCCGCCATCACGGCCGATGTCTGAGCCATGACCAGGCCGCCCTCCATCAGGATATCAAGGACCCCGGCGGGAGTGCTGCGCCTTTCTCCCCCCCTCGTCCTCTCGGCGATCGACCGACAGAGCCGGTACAAGTCGCCTGAGATACCGAGCCTGACCAGAGGTTCCGGCAAAGGGGACTGCTCCACCCTGGGCACCCCGCCAGAAGACCCTGTTCGGGCAGCGAAGCTGACCACCCCGCGCGCCACGGTCGGTTGGGGTTGCAACGCCTCCCCGGGCGAACCCCCACCCTCGACTGGCGCCGCGGGATCAACCGCACCAGCAACTGTCGGCACTTGGGGTTGCGACGCCCTCGCGGGTGAACCCCCATCCGCGCCGACCAATCCCTCGGTCCCAGCGCCGGCCACACCGACACCGGCCCCCTCTGCCCCCACAGAGGGGAGAGCCGACCCATCACCTCCCTCTGCGGGGCCCCTGGTCTCCTCGGCCCCCTCTCGCCCGGCGGATGGGAGAGCCTGCCCGGAGGGGTCGGCCCCATCCTGCCCCTGAGGGGGAGCGCCGCCGAGCCAGAATCACCCCCGACGGCAGTAGGAAAACCGGATTTCTTGGCCCTTTTCCTGGCCTTCGCGGCCTCCCGCAACTTCCCCGCCAGGGGATCCTTGCGCTTCAGGCCGGTTGATCGAGAAGTCCCCTCGGGGGCCGCCCCCTTGCCCTTATCTCGGGCATGGACGCGACCCACCGGGGCATCAGGCTCATCGGCTGCCGAGTCATCTCCCAGATCGATGACCTCGGCCGCCTCCTCCAGAGGCTCCTGCCTCACGTCTGCAACAAGAAGAAGCCCCGGTCAGGAGGAGGAAAAGAGCCACCACCCCCGAAAAAGAGCCTCAAGAGCTGTACCTGTCGACGTCAACCGCGAGAGAAGACACCGTTCGATGTTCTCCGGCGTCACCAGCTCCTCGGTCGATTGACGGTTCTCCAGCAGATGGGCAGCCTGCTGCTCCACGTGGGGGGGGGGGAACTCCTCCTAGCGAGGGGGCAGATTCGGGTGAAAGTTGGGCGAGGTCCGGCATCTCCAGATCTCGTCCGTCGCCACCGCCTTCACCCAGAAGAATTGGCTCTTCCACCCCTTGTGCGAGGAGTCCTTCGCCGCAAGCGAGATGCAGCTCCTATTCCACCGCGCCTGGATGAAGTAGAAGCCTTTCCCCGCCGACTGGTGCACTTTCAACTCAAAAAAGAAGTGGAAGAGGTCCAAAGAAGGAAAAATGTCGTGCTAACGATAAAGAATCCGGAAGGCCGAGAGCAGCATATATGAATTGGTCACCAACTGAATAGGCGCCAACCGGAAAAAATTAAGAAGCTGCAGCACGAAAGAGTCGAAAGGGAGCCGAAATCCACTCTTCCAAGCCAGAAGGAAGGTGCAAATGAGCTCATCACGATCATCCAGACTCGTCTTGTACGGAGTGGCGGCAACAAAGCTGTATCTGAGAGGCAGGCGGAAACGATGCTCCAGCCTCCGCACCTCCGCTTCCCCCAACTCACTACAGTTGGGGACGGGTTCCCGCCTGTTGACACCTGGAAAATGAACAAGGGTGAAAACATAATTGAAAAGAGGGTCAGACCAACAGTGAAAGACCAATGATGAAGCTCATCAACTGTCTACCCTGCTAAAGCCCTTGTCGGCAAAGCTGATGCCCGGTGTCAATGTCACTCAGTCGGCAGCACTGATAAAGCAGCAGTCACTCGACTGATGAGACCTTCCAGCCCTTTAATGAGAGCTGTACTACCGTTTCGTCCAAGAATCCACGGATGATATGTCAGGGTAAGTCAGATGTCGGCTTACTGACAGATGTAATATGAGATGAAGATGAAGCCGGTACCGGCAGATGAAGATTGCAAAGGCTTTTGCAAAGTCAGAACAGAAGAAGAATGGTCTCCACAGATTATACACCCGGCGGAAGTCTTTCCGGACTAAAGCTGATGCCCGAGCTCGTCACCATTCAAGTGACGATATCGATAAGATAATACCCAGTCTTGTCACCGTTCAGATGGCAATTCTGATGAAACCCCTGTCTACGGACTGATGAAACCCTTGTCTACGGACTGATGAGACCCTTGTCTACGGACTGATGAAAACCTTAATAATGATACAAGCTGTGTCACCAATGGAAGACCCCTTTTGGGTGATGATGTCCTTGAAAGACCCAAATGGGCCTGTGAAAGTGGCTAAAAAGCTTTAATTGGGCCTGCAAAGGATGGCGCCGAGAGCCACTTGCCGAAGCCCAAAACAGGGCGCCGAGAGCCACTTGCAATCGCGCCGGGAAGCCCCATTTGGGGCGCGCCGAGATGAAGCCTGCCAAGAAGGGGGGAAACGGGTATAAAAACCCTCTCCCTTCGAACAGATGGATGCCTGGAAGGAGAGAGAAAAAGGAGGGGAAAAAAAAGAGAGAAGAAAAAGAGAAAAAGAAGCCAGAAAAGAAAGAGTAGAGAGGGAGTCCTGCCAAGAGAGAGTCCCCCTCGGCTAAGAGAAGAGAAGAAGCAGAAGAGAAGAAGCAGAAGAAAAGAAGAAGAAAAGGGCTCCAGGTGGGCTGCTAGGGGGAGGGAGAGGAGTCAATGCTCCGCCCTCCCCATGTTTTTTTTTTACCGATGTAATCTAGTGAGCCTTTGTCTTGATTTATCGAAAGTAGCCGGCGAGTTCCGGTCTCAATCTCCATCTTTCTGCTTTGCATTTCTATTTCACAGTCGATGTAAGGCTTCGATGCGATGCAATGAAATGTCAACGTGACCCATTTGGGGATCTACTGATTAAGATGTCTGCTCTCCTTTGATCGAAATGTCTGCTCTCTGCTTATCTTTGTATGTTTATCGTTTATGCAAAACATTTAATGGTTCATACGAATCTTCTCTTTAGAGGCATGAAAACCGGGCCCCTCCTTGTGCTGTTCAGGGACCAGAGACATCAATCTCTTGGTCCCCTGAACCGCTGGCTATACGAGGGTATATCGATTCTTCGGATCACTGCTATTCCGCGGATTCTAGCGAATGACAATCTCGATCTCTCGACCCTCCATTCTAATCCCTTGGATGATTAGGGTCTGGAGTTTGATGCCAAAGGTTCCTCAGTCACCAGTTTCTAGATGCTATTGGGTTCGTCCAGGGGATCAGAGACAGTCATCTCTTGATCCCCAGGCGGCCGGCGGCAGAAATAAAACAAAGTCTTCAGAAATCCAGACGATGGTCTCGTTCCCCATCGATCCTACCCTCCAGATCCCCCTTGGCCCTTTCTCAGGGAAATATCCATGAAACCCCCCCTCCTATACTTCAAATTCAACTTCAATCGCAGCCAGAAAACTCAGGAATCCCAGAAGCAGAGCATCGTCTGAACCCTGAAACCCTGCAGCGATTTCACCTTCTCGGCGTGCACAATTCCCCGCCGAGAACTATCCAGCCGAGAGGCCTCCCTCTTCGGCTAAACGACAAAAAAAGGCCATTTCAACCCTTCTCACGTGAGCCTCCATGCAAGCCTCCCGGCGCCAGGCTCCCGGCGCGGCCAGGAGCGCGCCGGGAAGCTCCATGCCGAGACCCCCTTCCCTATAGGCCTATTCAAGCCCCTCCATGCAAGCCTCTCGGCGCCACCTTCTCGGCGCGGCCATGAGCGCGCCGGGAAGCCGCCGCCGAGACCCCCCTTTTGAACCCCTAAACCATGCCGAGAAGCCCCTCATTCGGCCAGCTAAACCCATGCCGAGAACCCTATTTCTCTGTCAAATTAAAACCATGCCGAGAGCCCCTCCTTCTCGGCCGATGAAACCCAGTCCGAGGCCCTCTTCTGCACTGACATCCTTCAATCTTTTAGTCTCCATACACATATGCCCCGGGGATGTTCAGAGATCGTCATGGATGCCTTGAGAAGACATAGTAATGGGGAAGGCCTCCCCTACAGTCCTCATTCCCGATCCAGATTTCACCCTTATGAACCCAAAGGGCCATGTCATTATATGAGTTCCGAGGGATTTCAAGGGGATATTAAACGATGGAATAAAGGTAAGCGATGTCCCGGGGCCCGGTGCCCATCCTCGTTCGGTTGTCATCCCGGCACTCCGTGGATGATGACCTATCCTCTCTTGGCATAATCCAAGTTGAGGGGACATGCTGCCGAAATTTACACATACCTTGCCAGGTAGCTGTGATGTCCTCTCTCTCAACCCCGTTGGCCCACGGAGCTATGTCCCTACATGCTCTCCGACGGTCCTTTGAAGGGGGATATAGATGCAACATCGCGTACGCACGGGGCGCGTCATGTTACGCCAGTGCTTACTCGGATTCTGGGTCAGTTATGCCCGATCTTTTACGGATCCCACCCTGCCACTGCATGGGTGGTTTCCTATTCCCCACTTGGCATGGTCCAAGATGGTGGGAATATGCCGTCGGTTTTATCCCGAAAATAACCAACCCCTGCTTCGTCTAATCCACTTAATGTCTTGCAAGTGAACGACTTCCGTCTCTTTTAAGCATGTGGCTTTACCGCTGTCATCCTCCTACCTTTAGCGTTTAATCAAGGGTTGTCCTTCCTTGGAAGGGCGTAATTAACGTCATAGCCTTTATGGTATGACGGACTTCTGGTCCAGACACGATCACTCACAATCGACTGACCAAGTCAGATCGAGCGCACAATGAAATCGTCACTTCGGTGACTGGCACGTCAATAAAAAAAAATAAATAAATAAAAATAAAAATAAAATAAAATAAAAAATAAAAAAATAAAAAATCCGCGTCCACAAGTCTGGCACGCCCGGTGGGACCACGTCTCCCTTCATCTTTACGCTAAAGTAGGAGGCCCAGCGGGCCCCCCTCAAAATTCTGATTCTGTGTACTTTCCTTATTTTCAGGAATCTACAATGACAGCCGGAATCATGTCCGTTTGCTTCGACCAGCAGCCGATTGACATGCATGTGCGAGAAGGCTACCTGGCGGTACCTCTCGCGTTCGGATCACTGCCGCCTGCCGTTGGGCTGCCCAACTGCTTGGGCGTCGTCTTCACTGACCTTCTGCAGGTCGATGACAATGAGCAAGGCACTGCTGCAAGTGCCCCGGTGAAGATCACTGACCAGAAGAACATCTTACCAGAGAACACGGCCCCCACGGCCGTCGCCTGCTACGTCCATCATGTCCAAAAAAGGGACATGGTCCCTGCTGCTGCTCAGAAGGGGAGAAGGACCAACCGGAGGGGCCGGTATGTTGCTGTTGACCGTCGTCTTTCCAACTCCGGAAAGACCATGATGATTGGAGGTGTCCGGGCAAACATGAATGGTTGCCCAAGGGCGGTCAACCCGGACGTGATCGTCCCGATGGTGCCCACT
This sequence comes from Amorphophallus konjac, assembly GCA_022559845.1. Lineage (NCBI taxonomy): Eukaryota > Viridiplantae > Streptophyta > Magnoliopsida > Alismatales > Araceae > Amorphophallus > Amorphophallus konjac. The sequence continues at coordinate 492,978,074 of CM040121.1, forward strand.
ACCAACAGATTCCAGACTCTGGCCACCAGGCAGGCCAACTGGGAGGCTGATGAGAAGAAGCCGCTGGCACCCAAGCCAGCAAAATATAAACAGGTCTGGCGACCGAAAAGGATTCAGAGCTGGGCTCCAGCTCGAGATGAGGAGAAGGCTGCTGAAAATGCTGTTGCCCGCTTCAGGGCAGGAGGCCGAAGAAGAGAGGGAAAAGAGATAAGAAATGCTGTTGCTGCTCGCCCCAAGGCCGGGGGCAAAAGAGATGAGAGAAATGATGAAGAAAGAGATTTGACTACTGCTCGCCCCGTGATGAGGGGCAGAAGGGATGAGAAGAAGGAAGACCTTACTGTCACCCGTTCCAGGGCAGGGGGCAGAAAATGGGAAAGGAGGATCTATGATGCTGCTGCCAACTGCTGCCAAGTTGGCGATGTAAGTGAACCAGTCACTGTGGTTACTGCAAGAAGACCAAGAGCCTGTGCCAGACAGACTGATATCTGCAGATACTCCAAAGCCGAGCATTTGAATGCTCGGGTGGCAAGACTGGCTTATCAGCAAAAGAGCCAGGACAGATTGATACTCCAACCTGAGCCACAGAGGCACAACTCTGAAGAGATGAAGCAGATAGTCCAAGACTACTTCCACTACCTGGGGAGCTCTGCCCTCGGTCAACAAAGACTATCCCGTGCCTTGGGCACCAGAGGTGAAGAAAAAGAAGAAACACTGCAAGAAATGATGATCGGAGCCTCTTCCTCCGATTCAAATCACTATGAAGAAGGTCTCAAGGCCGGATATGACAAAGAAGACCTGTACCGGGAAGAAGCCAAAGAAAGAATATCGGTCTTTGACCGGCTCAAATATCCTGACCAGGTGGAAAGAAAGGTCTACAGGCGGAAAGAAAAAATGCAAATCTTCGCCTGCAACATGGCTGGACTTGCCAGGGGGCAAGATATACTACCAACTCGGCCAGATGAACTGCTCAGGTTGGCCACTAGACCTGGTCCTGTCACAAGAAGAGGCCAGGCCGCAAAAGATAAGATGAAGAAATATGATGAAGCCCGCAAGATCACCACCATGACAGTCAATGTGGTGACAACAGAGGATGAGGACAATCCCCTTATTGATGATGCTGAAGGGACTTCTGAAGATATGCAAATCCCATCAGCCTTGGATCCTATGGTCCAGATGATGTTCAGAAGATACCAGCAGGAGATCAGTGCTCTCCGAAGGCAGCTCAATGAGAGACATGAAGCTACATCAGTCTCAAAGCAAGCTGAACCTGCGGGGCAGACATCCAGCTCAGCAGAGACGGCTATCCCAGCTAACCCTCTCCTAGCTGATAAGGGCAAGACACCGAGCCAACCTATTCCACAGCAAACAGCAGCTCAGCCCTCTGTGTCTCAGACACAGCCTACCGCGCCCATCTTGCGCGCCACTGTGATGACAACTCCTCACAGCCAGCAACAAGCTCACTTCTTTCCAGAAGACATAGATCCAGCTGTAGCCCACAAGCAGATGATTGAAAGAATTGTGGAAATGAAGCTGTCAGAAAAGACTGGTGGTGATGCTGGTACCTATGATGTGTACAAGGTACCGTATCCTCCCCAGTATGCTGCCAAGAGACTACCCCCAGGCGTCAGTAAGCCGCCGAAGTTCGAGAAATTTAATGGCCAAGGCTCCCCTAGGGAGCATATAGCCTACTACACTACAATCATGGGCGACCTAGCAGTCGATGAAGCTTATCTGCTCAAGTTCTTTGGCTCATCCCTCACTGGGTTGGCCTTTGAATGGTACTCAAGCCTGCCAGCTGGGTCAGTGGTGGATTGGCCTGATATGCAGAGAAAATTCCGCGACAGATTTCATGTCACGGAAAGGGAAATCACGATAGCAGAGCTATATGCAACCAGGCAGAAGCAAGATGAAACTGCACTGGACTACATCAAAAGGTGGAGGAACTTAGCCATGAGATGCCGAAGACCTCCTCATCAAGAAGATGCGGTGCAAATATGCAAGCAGAGCCTCAGGAGGGAGGTGCTAGAAAAAATGATCGGTGCAGATGTCAGAACGTTTGACCGACTGAACAATATAGTGGCAGAAGTCGAGACGTTCTTGTCCAAGCGTCTGACCGCCAATGTCCCCACCATGCCGAAGGGAAAATCCAATGAGCGACGGCCATCACACTCTGAGGCCAACACCGTCGATTTCAGAACCTTCGAGCAACAGAAGGGGAAGAAAGGGGCAGATGAAGCTCCCCCGCTGGCAGATACAGCAGAAAGAAAAGATAAAGTCTCTCTGAGAGACAAGATGAGAAAAGCATATTCCTTCCCAAAAGATAAGACGGCCGCACTGTTCAACTGGGCATACAAGTTCAATAAGGTAACATTACCTGAACCCAAAAGACCGGCAGATGCAGCAAAGAAAGATGATCCGCTGTTCTGTCCATTTCACCGTGCGCTGGGGCACGCAATTGAAGATTGTTATGTCTTCAAAGATATCATGGAAGGAATGGTCAAGAAAGGTGAGCTGCAGCTGGGAGATTACCAGGTAAAGCCGCCCCATCCACATGAGCCTCCACCCTGGAGAATGGCTGCCAATATGATCTCAGTCTACCAACAGCTGCCCAAGGAAGCCGTTGAAGAATGCACCAAGCACACCTATGAAGCTTGCTTCCTCACCCCACAGAAAGATCAGGAAGGATGGCAGATGATACCCATAAAAAGCAGAAAGAAGACTCCTGCAGCCAGTACCAGCGGAGCAGTTATCCGGGGTGTTACCCCAAGGCCCGAGCCGCTTCCAATAAAGCCAATATGGCATACAGCTGAGACCGGACCAGTCATCCGGATCCCTACTCACAACCGGAGGAGACAAACTCCCCTCCCTACACATAAAGAAGTGAGCCCTGCAGCCAGGCGTCTGCAGCAATACATTAATGAGCTTGATGAGTACGACAGAAGAAGCCCAAGCATCTGCTGATGAAAGACTGTATACTCTGGGAACAGCTCGAAGAATTGAAAATTAAAGAGCAGCCAGAGGCAGAACAAGAAAAAGCTGAAAATGAGCCCTTCTGGGGGCAGGAGCCAGCAAAGCCAAATTCCCAAAAGAAGAAGAAACGGCCCAAATCCAAGAAAGGAAAGAAGGTCACGACAGTACAATGTAACACTCTGTCAGTACTCTTTTCCTTGCCCGGGGAGGATGATGAGCCGGAAGCATCCAACGCTCCGCTAGAAGCTAACCATGCCGAAGCCTCTACCTCGGCCCATGCAACACGTTCTGGGAGAAGATGGGGGCGCCCACCACCAGCCAACCATAATATCATGTTCAGAGGGGAGCAACCCTATCAAATCCCGGAACCAGAGATACGAGGTGTCCAGGTTCCTCCCCCTGCCAGTCTGTACCAAGACAAAAAGAAGGCAGATGAAGCCCCTTCATTCCTGGAGTTCCTGTCCAGCTTAGAAAATGAGCAACCGGCTCATACTGCTCCAGATAAAAGCAATAAATGCCAGCAGACAGCGGCTGGAAAGCAGAAACAGCATGAAGAAAATGAAGAAGGTAACCCTCTAGCAAAACCAGGGGCAGTCGCTACAGAAGAAGCCTTCCGGGAGACCGATGAAGAAGATAAAATTGAAAATGGGCAGCAAAGGCCACAGGCACCACATGAACCTCCAAGACCCCGATGGGCAGAGGAGATGAGACTGTCTAATGTCCGGGTGGGCAGTCGAGTCATGAAAATGCTGAAGAAACTCCCTACCAGATTCTCCATCTGGGAAATTCTCTCTCTGAGTGAAGAAGCTCGCCAAGCAATTGTGGATGCACTGCAGTCCCCGGCACAATGTGAAGCACTCTTGGCAGAAGTGAATGCTGGGCCATCAGTCACATTCACGGAGGATGATATGCTAATCCCAAATTCCGGCCATAATAGACCGCTGTATATGAGGGGTTCCCTGAACTGTCAGCCGATAAGCAGAATACTGATAGATCCAGGGGCTGCTGTGAATATTCTCCCATACCGCATCTATCAGAAATATTACTTTGATCTGCAGCTCACCAAGGTCAGAGACATGAAGATTGCAGGATTCAACCAAAAATGTGAAACACCTCTCGGGGTAGCTGATTTCAACCTCACATTGGGCGACCTCACTACAATGGTACGATTCTATGTAATCGACTCCAACACCACGTATAAGGCCCTGCTGGGAAGACCGTGGCTGCACGAATATCAGATAGTGCCATCCACGCTACACCAATGCATAAAATACTGCCATGAAGGAAAAGAAGAAAGGGTGTTTGCAGACCTACATCCCTTCGAAGTGTTCGAGTGCCATATGCTCGATGCATCCTACTACACCGAGGTGTCACAAAGGGATAAAGAAAAAGAAACTGTGGTCAGCCAGGAAAAGTCGGCGACAAAGACAAGAAATTGGTCTCCGCCGCCGCCAAAGGGATACATCAAAAAGCATGGGGTATCTCACATCTCTTATGCTGGTGATTTTGCTCGGATCACTCCTCCTGGCATACACCCGGATGATACTGAAGAAAAGATGAAAGAAAAATACACACAGGTGGAAGTTCCTCAGGGTCTAGTCAAGCCCATAGCCAGCATAGAATACCAGACGGTGCTGCCACTGAAGACTACAAAAATCCCTCGCTTCTGCGAGCCTCCTATCATATTCTACACCGGGGGGGCAGTCGAAGAAGATGATCAAGATTGCATGGTCCCTGAAGAAGCCGCAAACCGGATGGTGCCAATTACAGGCCTGGAGTACACTACCCAACAGGTTTCGCAGATGTTCTCCAAGATGCAAATGCCTTCAATACAGTCTGCGGCCCAGAAGAAAGCATTCAAGGAGCTATGGGATCCACCTCGAGATAATAAAGAACTGAGGAAAATCACACAGCACCCGGGACTGGGTTATACCCTGCAAGAATACTATGAAGCTGAGGTAGATGTCATCTCTGCCTTCTACCAGCATGAAGATTCCCCTGGGATGGACTATGACCAATACCCTTCGGAAGATGAAGAAATCATTTATCAGTCCGTAGTGGACAATGAAATCCCAGACAATCTGCCAGGGGTGGGGATACCTGACGAGACAAAGAGAGATTGGTACTGGGAAGATCTATCTTGCAAGGAGGATCTGTTCCAGGATGAAGCGAAATTTGACACGGGAACCCCGGATGAAGATCAAGTAGCCAGAGAGCTGCAAGAGTGCCTGGAGTTTGGGCGCATTCTAGAAGAATTCCGAGCTCTACATAATGATGACCTCTCAGGGGAGCCCACATCAGAAGAGCCTCTAAGCACGGAAGATTCCACTTCGAAGTTTTCCGCTGAGCCAGTCACGTCCTCGGGGCAGACTGAACAGAATCCGGCCGTATTGGCCTTATACGATGCACCAGCATCTGCTGATGACCAATCTGATGAAACAGAAAATCATGAGAACGAAGAAGATTATATCCCGGGAGGCTTTATTGATTTGCAAGAAGCCCCACCCGAAGTTGAAGACGGAGGCCAAGCCACCGTCGATGAGCTGATAGAAGTGAATCTGGGGTCAGCAGATGAGCCAAGGCCTACATTCCTCAGTGCACTGCTGGAGCCAGCTGTCAAAGAACAGTATATTCAGTTTTTGAAAGAATTCCGAGACTGCTTCGCATGGACATATGATGAAATGCCAGGACTGAGTTCTGATGTGGCACAGCACCGATTGGCGATAAACCCAGAGGCAAGCCCTGTGAAGCAGCCTCCCAGGAGAATGCGTCCCGAACTGATAAATCAGATCAACAAAGAGGTCGACAAGCTGATCGATGTGGGCTTTGTTGAAGAGAACCAGTATACTACATGGCTGGCCAATATCGTGCCCGTGAAGAAAAAAAATGGGCAGATCAGAATATGTGTGGATTTCAGGGACCTGAATAAGGCTTGCCCGAAAGATGATTTCCCAGTGCCGATCACTGAAGTCATGATCGATGCAACCACTGGCCATGAAGCCCTGTCATTCATGGATGGGTCATCCGGATACAACCAGATCTGGATTGCTGAAGAAGACAGAGTGCACACTGCATTCCGCACCCCGAAGGGGATATTTCATTATAAAAGAATGCCGTTCGGCCTTAAGAATGCCGGTGCTACTTATCAGAGAGCTATGACAAAGATCTTTGATGATTTGCTCTTCAAGAAAGTGGAGTGCTACATCGATGACCTGGTGGTGAAAACCAGCAGAAGAGAAGATCATCTGCAAGACCTGAGGATAGTGTTCCAGAGGCTGCGCAAATATGAACTCAAGATGAATCCTATGAAATGTGCCTTCGGCGTGTCCAGTGGAAAATTCCTTGGGTTCATTGTCCGTCATAGGGGCATTGAGATCGACCCATCCAAGATTAAAGCTATCCAGGAGCTCCCCCCACCAAGGAATCTCCACGAGCTGAGATCTCTACAAGGGCGCTTGGCCTACATCCGACGATTCATATCAAATCTGTCAGGGAGATGCCACCCTTTTCACAAGCTCATGATGAAAGATATACCGTTCCTCTGGGACGATGGCTGTCAGGAAGCCTTTGAGAAGCTGAAAGAATATCTCAAGACCCCTCCAGTGCTGGGGGCACCTATTAAGGGCAAACCCCTGATACTGTACATTGCAGCCACACACTGTTCCCTGGGGGCAATGCTAGCACAGATAAATGAAGAAGGCAAAGAGCAGGCTCTATACTACCTGAGTCGGAGGCTGATTAGAACTGAAGAAAGCTACACCTATATAGAAAAGACATGCTTGGCACTAGTCTTTGCCGTTAAAAAGCTCCGGCACTATATGCTGTCACACGAAATCAGATTGATATCTGCAGCAGATCCGCTCAAATACATATTGACTCAGCCAGTACTGAAAGGCCGGTTGGGCAAATGGGCAGTAATTCTGATGGAATTCGATATCACATATATACCCCAGAGGGCAATAAAAGGACAGGCCGTGGCCGATTTCTTCGCAGAGCATCCTGTGCCAGAGAATGATATGTTGGGGACTGAGTTACCCGATGATGAAACATTAGAAGCCTGCCAGGCTCAGTCAACTATGTGGCAGCTATTCTTTGATGGAGCATCTAGAACAGAGACGGACTCCGATGGAAAGACCAGAATACGGGCCGGAGCCGGTATTGTGCTAAGATCACCAGAGGGGGAGGTTGTGCATACTTCCTGTTCTATAAACAAGCCCTGCACTAATAATGAAGCCGAGTATGAAGCTCTGATAATCGGGTTGCACATCAGCCTCAACATGGGTATCCAGATGCTTCAGGTATTCGGGGATTCAATGTTGATAATAAAGCAAATCCAAGGGGAGTTCGAAGTGCGAAAGCCGGAGTTGAACCCCTACCACCAAAAAGCTGTGCGCCTCATGGCGAAATTCTATCATATTGAGCTCAAGCATGTGGGCCGTGCACATAATGCCCAGGCTGATGCGTTGGCAAAGCTAGCCAGCTCAATAGCAGTCCCACCAGATGAGACACTGAACATTGTTGTTATAAACCGGCGGCAAGTCCCCAGCATGTTAGAAGGCTGCCCCGAAGAAAATGAAGTCACCACGATCAGTACAGAACAAGCATCTGATTGGAGACAACACCTGCTACAATGGTTTTTACACCAACAGCTGCCGCAGAAAAGAGAAGAAAAGATGAAACTTTTAAGGATCAAAGATTCTTATGAATTCAGAAATGGAACTCTGTTCCGAATAATGGCAGATGCACGCAAGAAGATTTTGCTCCGCTGTCTGTCTACTGAGGAAGCTTGGCAAGCAATGAAAGAAATACATGCTGGGACGGCAGGTGCTCATCAAGCTGGCCCTAAGATGAAGATAGAAATCAAGAAGCTGGGCTATTATTGGCCCACTATGTTTGAAGATTGCTGCAAGTTTGCAAAGTCATGTCAGAAATGTCAGGAGCATGCTGTTGTGCCTAGAAGGCCACCTGCCGTTCTGCACCCTACAGTCCCTAGCTGGCCGTTTGCACAATGGGGAACTGATGTAGTCGGCCCACTACCGACCTCATCGGCCGGACATAAATACATACTGGCAATAACAGATTACTTCTCCCGATGGGCGGAAGCTATAGCATTACGAGAAGTGACTGGTGAGCTGGTTGCCAGATTCATCAAGCAGAACATTATCTTCCGGTTTGGGATCCCCAGCCGGATAATATCTGATAATGGAAGTCATTTCAGAAATCAAAAGATCTATCGGCTTGCCGAGAAGTATAAGATCGAATGGAGGACTTCCACTCCTTACAATCCACAGGCAAATGGATTGGCAGAAGCCTTCAACAAAACTTTATGCACCTTGTTGGCTAAAGTCGTCAGTTCTAATAAGAAGGACTGGGAAGAAAAGATGTATGAAGCTCTGTGGGCATACCGCACTGTCTTCAAGACACCTACAGGGTGCTCGCCATACTCACTGGTATACGGCTCAGAGGCAGTAGTTCCATTAGAGCTGGAAGTCCCGTCACTCAGAGTGGCAGTCCAATATGACCTGGCCCATGGCGAACAAACCAATGCAGAAAGAAGATTACAAGAATTGGCTGAATTGGAAGGAAAGCGCCTCCAAGCTCAGAAGAATATCCAGATGTATCAGGCCCGCATGGCCACTGCATTCAACAAACTCGTAAAAGGACGAGAATTTAAGAAAGGTGACCTTGTCATGGTCAAGAAAAGAGAAGTCATGGCGTCCAACCCAAAAGGAAAGCTGAATCCTAATTGGGAAGGTCCTTATGTGATATATAGGGTCTACGAAGGAGGGGCCTACATGGTTATTAACCATCGAGGGGAAATCCAATTCTCACCACTCAACGGTAGACACCTAAAGCTGTATCATGCTGCCCAACCAATATTCCCCGAGTAATCAGGCTAAAAGCCACCATTCCCTTGGTCTGGCGGCACTCCGCCCTAACCAAGCTACCCTCTTCCTTGGTCTAGCGACACTCTGTCCTAACCAAGCTACCCTTTTCCTTGGTCTAGCGGCGCCCCGCCCTAACCGAGCTACCCTTCTCCCTTGGGCTAGTGGCACTCCACCCTAACCGAGCTACCCTTCTCCCTTGGTCTAGTGGCACTCCGCCCTAACCGAGCTACCCTTTTCCTTGGTCTAGCGGCACTCCGCCCTAACCAAGCTACCCTTTTCCTTGGTCTAGCGGCATTCCGTCCTAACCAAGCTACCCTTCTCCCTTGGTCTAGTGGCACTCCGCCCTAACCGAGCTACGCTTTTCCTTGGTCTAGCGGCACTCCGCCCTAACCAAGCTACCCTTTTCCTTGGTCTAGGGGCATTCCGTCCTAACCAAGCTACCCATTTCCTTGGTCTAGTGGCACTCCGCCCTAACCAAGCTACCCTCTTCCTTGGATTAGCGACATTCCGTCCTAACCAAGCTACCCTCTTCCCTGGTCTAGCGACACTCCGTCCTAACCAAACTACCCATTTCCTTGGTCTAGCGACACTCTGTCCTAACCAAGCTACCCTCTTCCTTGGTCTAGCAACACTCTGTCCTAACCAAGCTACCCTTTTCCTTGGTCTAGCGGCGCTCCGCCCTAAACGAGCTACCCTTCTCCCTTGGTCTAGTGGCACTCCGCCCTAATCGAGCTACCCTTCTCCCTTGGTCTAGTGGCACTCCGCCCTAACCGAGCTACCCTTTTCCTTGGTCTAGCGGCACTCCGCCCTAACCAAGCTACCCTTTTCCTTGGTCTAGCGGCGCTCCGCCCTAACCGAGCTACCCCTCTTCCTTGGTCTAGCGGCACTCCGCCCTAACCGAGCTACCCTTCTCCCTTGGTCTAGTGGCACTCCGCCCTAGCCAAGCCATCTCTCATCATGATCTAATGACAGTCCGACTTGTTACCCTCCCAAAAAGAGGGGAAGAGAGAATAAAAGAATGAAAATAAATAAGTAAAAAATGGGGTTAAAAATAGAGATACCCCGGCAGTCTTGTTCAGGTTTTCTGAGCAAGAGCAAAAATGGCTAAAACCCAGCTGTGGTGAAAACCCGAAAGGGCACTGCAGGCAAAATCGGGTACCCCGCCACGTGAAAACCCGGAAGGGCGCGTGGGCAAAAGCAAGAGGGGGCTGGCTCCGGTGAAAACCTGAAAGGGCGCTTGGGCCAGTAATATGGTGATCCTAAAGGAAACCTCGCCTCCCGTCATAAACATCTCGTTGATCGATTGGCACCTCGCCCGATCAATGATGAAACCCTACCCAGTTTAGACCTTTCATCTATTCTGATGAAACGTATAAAATCTTTGCATTAGTATAAACCAAATACCGATGATGAAACCAGCACTTGACCGATTAGGCGCACTGCCCGGTCAATGATGAAACCCATCCGGCTTAGACCTTACGTCTATCCCGATGAAACCTATGAAATCTTTGCATTGGTATAAACCCAATACCGATGATGAAACCAGCTGTTGACCGATTAGGCGCACTGTCCGGTCAATGATGAAACCTATCCGGCTTAGACCTTACGTCTATCCCGATGAAACCTATGAAATCTTTGCATTGGTATAAACCCAATACCGATGATGAAACCAGCTGTTGATCGATTAGGCGCACTGCCCGGTCAATGATGGAACCTATCCGGCTTAGACCTTACGTCTATCCCGATGAAACCTATGAAATCTTTGCGTTGGTGTAAACCCAATACCGATGATGAAACCAACTGTTGATCGATTTGACGCACTGCCCGGTCAATGATGAAACCTATCCGGCTTAGATCTTACGTCTATCCCGATGAAACCTATGAAATCTTTGCATTGGTATAAACCCAATACCGATGATGAAACCAGCTGTCGACCAACTAGGCGCACTGCCCGGTCAATGATGAAACCTATCCGGCTTAGAACTTACGCTATCCCGATGAAACCTATAAAATCTTTGCATTGGTATAAACCCAATACCGATGATGAAACCAGCTGTTGACCGATTAGGCGCACTGTCCGGTCAATGATGGAACCTATCCGGCTTAGACCTTACGTCTATCCCGATGAAACCTATGAAATTTTTGCATTGGTATAAACCCAATACCGATGATGAAACCAGCTGTCGACCGACTAGGCGCACTGCCCGGTCAATGATGAAACCTATCCGGCTTAGACCTTACGTCTATCCCGATGAAACCTATGAAATCTTTGCATTGGTATAAACCCAATACCGATGATGAAACCAGCTGTCGACCGACTAGGCGCACTGCCCGGTCAATGATGAAACCTATTCGGCTTATACCTTACGCCTATTCCGATGAAACCTATGAAATCTTTGCATTGGTATAAACCCAATACCGACGATGAAACCTGCTGTTGGTCGATTGGCACCCTACCCGATCAACAATAAAACTAGCCCAGTGTAGACCTTACGTCTATTCTGATGAGATTCATAAGATCCTTGCATTGGTATAAACTCAATACCGATGATGAAACCCACCTCTGATCAATGGGCACCCTGCCCGATCGACAAAGAAACCCGTCCTATCAAATTTGCATATCCCTTTACGTCCCGCCATGATGAAACCTACCATTGGTCGATCGGCACCCTGCCCGATCAATGATAAAACCAGCCCAGTGTAGACCTTACGTCTACCCTGATGAACCCTATGAAATCCTTGCGTCGGTATATACCCAATACCGATGATAAGAGCATGCACCAATGAAGCAGTACATCGCCTGATCCATACTGAAGTCCCAATTCAGGAAATATATGCATATATAAATAAAAATGGGGTTAAAAATAGAGATACCCCGTCAGACTTGTTCGGACATCCCGGATAAGGGCAAAAATGGCCAAAAACCCAGCTGTGGTGAAAACCCGAAAGGGCACCGCAGGCAAAATCGGGTACCCCGCCACGTGAAAACCCGAAAGAGTGCGTGGGCAAAAGCAAGAGGGGGCTGGCTCCGGTGAAAACCCGAAAGGGCACTTGGGGCAGTAATGTGGTAATTTAAAAGTTCCATGCCAACCGGCACGCTACTGTACCTCCCTTCTATTGATGAAGCCTTCCGTCGGTCAACTGTTTCCGCGCCCCGCCGACGACAGAACCCTTCCGGGGTAGACCTTACGTTTACCCTGATAAAATCTACATACCCTCTTTCAAACGTCCCACCGACAATGAAACCCATCACCATTTTGCTAAAGCCTATCCAGTTCAGACCTCACGTCTGTCCTGATAAAATCCACGCATTTCTTGGCAAAGTCCCACCTGCGATAAAACCTATTGGAATAGACCTTACGTTTATCCTGATGAGACCTACACCTTCACACACTTCCCACCGTTGATCGATTGGCACACTGCCCGACCAATGATGAAACCCTATCCAGTTAGACCTTTCGTCTATTCTGATGAAACTTATAAAACCTTTGCATCGGTATCAACCCAATATCGATGATGAAACCAACTGTTGATCGACCGGCACCCTGCCCGATCAATGATGAAACCATGCAGTTGAGACCTTTCGTCTATTCTGATGAAAATTATGAAATCTCCTTGCATCGATATAAACCCAATATCGATGATGAAATCAATTGTTGATCGACCGGCACCTCGCCCGATCAATGATGAAACCCTGCCAGCTTAGACCTTTCGTCTATTCTGATAAAAATTATGAAATCTCCTTGCATCGATATAAACCCAATATCGATGATGAAATCAATTGTTGATCGACCGGCACCTCGCCCGATCAATGATGAAACCCTGCCAGCTTAGACCTTTCGTCTATTCTGATGAAACTTATGAAACTCTTCTTGCATCGATATAAAACCAATATCGATGATGAAACCAACTATTGATCGACTGGCATTTCGCCCGATCAATCATGAAACCCTATTCAGTTCAGACCCTACGTCTGTCTTGATGAAAACCACATATCCTTTATTTGTCCCACCTACTATAACCCCTACCCAGTCTATACCTCACGTCTATTCTGATAGAACCTCTCCTTTCACACTCCTGCAAATTGTCTCCTTTACGGCGCACATGGCCGGAAGGATTTTTGCTGCCACTCACAAAATCTGGTTTAAGCACCTCTTCGGATGCCGTCACGCGGTGGAGCGAGTCCCCCATCCTTTCTCTGAAGGGGTGGACGCTCTCCTGCCAAGTACGAGCCGTTCGCATGAGGGATTGTCAAAACCGCTACCCCACTTCCCAAAGTGATAAAACCATATGCAAAGTAAGATGGAGACGCTTGAAGCCAAGAGATTCCTTTCCAATAAAAAGGGAATACATGAAGGGCCCCGAGGGGACATTACATTACAGAAGAGAACAAAAAAAGGAGGGATAAACAATTCACGGCCGCCGGAATATATCTTCGAAGGCTAGAAGACCCACATAAGGGGCGGCTCCTAGCTCATGAAGGCGCGCTTCCTCCTCCTGAAGCCCAATGGACATGTCCTGAAGAGACATCACCCATCCCTCCAGCGAGGCTACCTCCTCTTCAGACTGCGGCCGGATAAAGGAGAGTTGCTGCAGTTCGGCTCGAAGTCCAGAGAGTTCCATCTCCAATAGGGCTATCCGGTCCCGCACAGCTTCTTCCCGCTGAATAGCACCTTCTAGCTCAGCTCGGCGTCCATCAAGCATAAGTGTCAGCTTCCCCCAACTCGGATTTACATTCTGACCTCTGCAATTTTAGCGCCGTTAGCTTATCAACCATGGTCCGTGCTAGGAAATCCCTCCGATGCACGAATTTAAGCAAAAGCAAGACCCGCTGAGCCCATGTGTCCAGAGGGCAACCCATAGCCTGCAGACCGGCAGTGAAGCGATCAGCAATTTCCTTCAGCTGTAAATATGTCAAGCCAGGCTGAGATTCTACCAGCTGGCGCAGCATATCCAGGTTCTGCCAGACAAAGCTCTCAGACGATGCAAAGCCAAAAGAAGCAGAGGGGATCACTTCGAAGGTCACTTCGCTATCGATGTCTGCCCACAGTGCGACATCCGGATGAGAGGATGAAGACGGTAAATCTGCTGGAAGAACTGGCCGGTCCCTCTCCGTGCCCTCTGGCTGAACTGAAGATTCCCCCTCCGTCTCGGGCGCTATGGCTTGAACATCAGCGGAGGGAGGACCGATGAATGATGGAGCTATCTCTTCATGAATCTTCTGAATAAGGGCTTCATCTTCAGCTACTCTTCCTGATAATGGGGGCGAAGGGTCTCTAGTCTGTAAAGGCAGAAATCTAGTTTCTATAGCCACTGTGGCAGGGACTGCTAACTCAGGCGCAGTTGACATTATGGCAGCCGGTATGAAAGCGGAGCTTCTGGCTGGGTCTGCTTCGGCTCTGAGCTCTGAGGCCCTGACAAGGATGGAAATCTCTCCTGGTGATCCTAAGTCCAACGATGCTAAATCTGTCGAGGACTGTATCCGCGCCGACACAGGGCGAATGATCTCGAACATTCCCGTGCAAGTTAACGGCTGGAAAGGGACAATAGCCCAGTTTATGGAAGAAATGTCCGTGATAGCCGCAGTTGTGTCTGAGCTAGCAATGGCAATGCCCTGAGACCAAAACAAAGCAACTTCAGCGCTAGATATAAAAGAAGAAGGGGCAGAGCGACAGCTTCATCCCCCATGCCATCTGACAGGCTGGATATATGGCCTCTGGCCGAATAACTGTCTCGTCCCCTTGTGGGAGAGCGAAAGTGCACAGCCAAAATGTAAAATAAGCCGTACAGTGTGTGATGGGGTCTACGCCTGCTGGGTTGGGACCACCGCTGCCTGCGCGGCGCAATGAGGAGGGTAGCGCCGACTTATAACGAGGAGCCCTTACCTGCCTGCTAGC